>JASFXZ010000016.1:2698443-3298443 GCA_032209605.1 Mactromeris polynyma | reverse complement strand
ACATTGTAGTTCCTGTAATTTAATAGTGTATTGAAATTTAAATCACATTTTATTTTTATGTCTTCAAAGTTTTTGTTTTTAGCATTTTTTGATATTTACATTATCCACATGTGATATTATGAGGAATGGCAGCTATTGATCGTAAAGTCATAAGCAAGCTGGTTTCTGTAATGTAACAGGGCAGTACATCGGTTTCTGATCGGTTTTGGTCACTGAGATACAAACAGGTCCTGTTCTTTAACCTTTAAGTAAGTCAGAGAAAAAAGTGCAACAGATGTTGGGATAAAACCCATAACTATCTCAACATAGTTTCTTCCATCATTTGAGCCTCAGTGGACTGTCGAACACCAATGCCACCATTAAAGTAAATCGATCATAGGGGAAATGCACCTATTGTGGTGCTTGAACCCTCATCCATGGGCTCATTCCCCCCTTACCCAAAATCAGTACCGTGAACTTCTGACCATGCTTACCTGGCAGCTGTCTAAATAAACCTCACTGCACTACAAACTAGGGCTGCAACAATTAAATTTGTTTACTCTAGGTCCTTTTTACTCATGAGTCAATTTGATACTGTCTTACGAATATTCGGTTTGGTACGTCAGTTGACATTTTTATTTCAGAACCAATATTCTAGTCACAGAATTCATCATTTTATACACATTAATGGACATGAAGAACTTTCTATTTCTAGTCATTGCTCTACTTTATCTTATATTATAAGTTATAACACATCGTTCAAGTCTACTTATCTTGTCAATTGTTCATGTCTGATCCTTACAAGATATTCTGATTCATATAACCGAAACGAAAACCAAATGGGTAGAAATCGAACTGAGAGGCGTCTGTATCACTGCAGCCCTACTACAAACGTAATTTAAATTGGCAATTAGTGATTCAGTAGGATTAGGATTTTGAACTATTATTGTTGTTGTTCTTTTACCTCTCTTAGTCTGTAGCCATTTAATTTATATAGCAATGGTAGTCTATTGTAACAGAGGTGTTAAAATGTGATACAAATGTACTTAATGGAAAATTTATCCACATAAAATATAGTGATGATTTTGTGGGTATGCGATGAGTAATGTACTTGAATATCAAAATGTTAACAATATATACTTAATTTCTAGAGACAAAATGTGGAAGTGGCTAAACCGTAGAAGATCCAGGCATCGCAATGAAAATGCGACAACTTTAGAAGGTACTGCAAACAATGCAGATAATCCGTCATCAAGTGATGACTCCTTCAGACTACAAAGCTTATTCTTTAAACCATCAGTGCCCATTCCAGCAATACCACCAAAGTGTTTACGTTGCGTCACATTCTCAGATATTCTGTATGGTGAACGTATTGAGGACTTTTCCCCGGAGTGTTGGCTTGAAGATCATCTTCATCAATTTGGCTTGCCCACAAACCAGCGTCAGTTTATTTTAAGATCTAACACCAATGAAGGGATATCGTTTCAGAGTCGTCTTGTTGAGAATAATGATGACAGTAGTACTGGAAGTAGTGACAATGATAGTAGTCTGATCGACTATTCTGACATTGATACTGAATCTGACATGACAATGCCAGTACATGTATCTCGGCCGAGACTTGCACTCGAAGATCTTTTTACTCCATTGCCAGATATTGAAGCAGAACTAAATTCTAGTGAATATGGAGACATTATATTGGAAAATCCTCCACCATACAGTGAATATGATCTTCCTCCTTCTTATGAGGAGGCTGTTGGACAATTTGAGAGAAGAAGTGGTGGCACTAGATCATCGCAGGGATCAAGTTTAGCTTTCATGTGGTGAATTATTGATGCTTATAAACTACATATAAAGCAAAAAATACAATGTTGTTTGTTCTGTGAACAAATGGGGAACCATATTAAACTAGGAATCTGCAGAAAGACCTCTGAAAATAATAATAGAAGTCCGGCTATCTAATAATGGTACATGTATAAGGTAGGATTGAAGAACTTCAAAACAGGAGTTCCTGAAAACTGTAAGAACAGACTTATTGAGTTCTACAAATTGATAGTCGAGTGATGAAGAAGTCTGGCCTCTGTTATCTTTTATCGATTTATATTAGACTTTTGAGTGCCAATTAAATCTATCTTATGCAAAGAAAGTAGCTCTTTCTATGCTGTCGGATATTGTATGAATCATAATTGTTGTAAATATTTTCAAGTACAGTGAGAAACAATCGAACCTGCCTCTCTGAGATTAAAAAAAAATCATTGATCATTTTAATGTTTTAGCACCAAACTTTTATTTCAGCTTCATCACAGTTACCATGGTTATTATTATTGCGCGCAAACCCTCAATTTGCATAATGATTTTGTTGTTAGCTGTTTATATTGTTTGAAAATAAATATTCAGACATTGGTCAAGCCTGCTCAGTTAGCTCAGTGTTTGGCTTTTACCCGAGTGGTCCGGGGTTCAATTCCCAGCAAACAGGTCACCTCTGATTCATGTGGAGAAGCTGTCAGCTGCTTGCGGAAGGGCAAGTTAGTACTGGTTGATAATTAATTTCAGTAAAACTGGTTGGGTCATCTGTCGTCAACCAAATAAAGGAATAAACCCAAACTCAGACATCCACTAGTGTCTGCATTAATTCTGTCCTGTTGTATTTAATACAGAGACTTAAGTTTTCTTGTTATATTTCAGTTAATATCAATTTTATTTGAGTCTCTATAGCCATGGCTCATAAATTAAATATAATTTACATAAATGTAGTTATAACTTATAATGTATTACTGATAGGTAAGACCTCAACAAAAACTGTAATGTATTGGTAAATAATTGAATAATGTTTCATTTATGGCGAGTGCTTAAAAGAGCAACCATCTGGAGATAGTATGAGTTATATCAGTATATGAATATAAATGGTTGTGATTTTGTTTGTGTAACAGAACAATAATTCACTAATTATTTCCTGTGAATTGATCTTCAATGGATTTGCAAGAGTTTATATGCAAAATTGAATTATTATGTATCTTTTTTTATTTACGGATACATCACAGAATATGCCTGTATAGTAAATGTTTCACAAATCAAGACTTTATTGATAATTTACAAAATTAGCAGTGTCATAATTTGTTATCTCTCAAGTGTTATAATGTTTTGTTATTGTGAACAAAATTATCTGTAATCTCCACTGTTTTTTTATAATTAATTGTTAAGAATAATTAATTGTCAATATTATTGTGCAATGTTTAAATCTGTATTGTACTTGAGAGATAATGTATGACCTTTGAATAGACTGCTGAAATATTGGTTATTTATATTAATGTATTATGTCACAAATTGTTATTGAAATGATATGAGGTGTTTGATTGTATCTATGTTTTTATCATTCAGGGATTTCCCTGACGCAGACATCTTGAGTCCCTGACTCCCTTTTTCCACTAACTGTGCATCCCTGGGACCCCTAAGATAAACTTTTGTCAAGTATAAACTGCATATCTGGGACCCTACAAATTTACCCCAATTTGTCAAAAACGAGGGTCCAAGGACCCCTAGCTGAAAAATCCTAGGGATGTATTAATTTTATATTTACCAAACATTGTATGACCTAGACCGAGAAGATATCTCATAGGCTTACTGCTGTTGAAGAATCCGTAGTTTACTGTCTTGTTAGTGCATATTAGTGTAAGTCATTCATTATTTATATCAGTAATTGTGACCGATACCTTCGGGTAAAGGTAAAAGGAGTCTATCTCAGTATCTGCTTATAGATAAATACACTGGTTAGATAAATATACTGGTAGGCTTCACTTTCATTCATCAATACAGTGAACACCCATAAATACATCCATGTATGACTTGCTAAATGTCGTCTTACTTGTATTTTACTTTATGTATAAAGTTTGAATTGGAGGGATATTTGCTGTCAGGGTAGATCAGGGGTAAATGCAGTAGATTTGAGTTTTTGGCTGAAGCAACCAATAAATAAAAGCGAAATCTCTGAAAAAAATTTGACTGTACATTCATATATAGATGGGTGAGTAGTGAAAGGCTTAAACTTCACTATGTAAAGAATTTATTTTCTTTAATTAATGCTGAAATTACTACAAATGTTAATAAATCATGTGATTTCCTTGTTTATTTATACACACAAAATTTATTTTATATTTGATATGACAGATTTGTAAATACAGTTGAATTGTAAAATGGTTGGTATTAAATCTTGCCATTGGGTGGTCTCTTTGAAATATACCATATTTAACCTATTTGTTGACATACTGGATTTATATGGTGCATACGGTATTTGTAGCTATTTATGGTATGCAAATCAGTTATTTATATTTGGAATGACATGTATAATATATAGAAACATACTTAATACATTTTTATATTATATATTATTTTTACACTGTATTTTTTCATGCATATTTCATTGTAAAATACTCACACAAGATTTGTTATTATTGTTATGTTATAAACATTGTTGTTATCAAATACTTAATTAATTAAATCTCAGGGTGACCCCCCCCCCCCCCCCCCCCCCAGATCTTTTGGTGCATTAATGTTTAGTCTAACTGTGGCGCTTATTTTTGGTAATTGTCTGGGATTAACCATATTTCCCCAGACTTTTCAGAAATTTTGGCCAGTATGGCAGTAGCTTCAATCAAGTAGATTGGTCACCCTGTGATCTAATTAATATAATATTCTGGATACTTTCTGTGATGATTGTTGTTGATTTGTTTCTACTGCAGTTTTGTTACTGATTAAGGTCCAGTTTTCTGTTGTAGCCAGTCTCTGATGTTATAATGGCAGCAACAATATTGTGTCAAGCAAACTTCACAATTCCAGGTTCAGGTGTGTGTATTGGTTATTACTCCGGAAGCAGTCAACGAAAGAGATTGATATTAGTTGTCAACTTGTTTCCCAATGGATGTAAAATGAAACAGTTTAAACTAAAACTAAATAAAGTTACACAGGAAGCAAGTCTACAAGAGAGATTAATGTTAATTGTAAACTTGTTTCACAATCAATGTAGAATGAAATAATTTAGAATAAACTAAATCAATGAATATCGATGTAAAAACTTTGTGTTGCTTAACAACAATTGTTTTTTGTAAATTGTGAAATTGTTTTTCTGTTATGTATTCTGTTTGTTCAATGTGATTGACTTTAGATATACACTAGTAAAAAAAAGTTTAAACATACTTACATCTTATACTAATCACTCTCGATGACTGCTCCGGGCTACCAACCAGTACATGCGCCTAATTTAGGGATTGTGAAGTTTGTGATCATTTTGACAATCATCACGGGGCTCGAACTGATGACCTGACAGGAGTCTGGCACTCTGCCCCCTCGACCACTGTGCTTTTCCCTACACTGGTAGTCGTTTAATCTTCACACTCAGTTGTTTGCTGCCTGTACAAGAACTAGTAAGTTGTGGTCTGAACCCTGGAGCACTGGTTTGGTCCACCGTAGGGATGTATTGCATTATTATGATACCTCAGTGGCATTTTCACTACAAAACTCCTATACAGGGTCACCTGAACATGGACTTTCTTTCTGACATTGAAGTTATGTACTTAGACTTAATTAGGGGTATAATAAAATTGAAAAATGTAGTTGTTGAAAAAAGTGTTAAATCTCAAAATACAAAATATCTTGTATACATGTATATCTTTTTAAAATTTTGTCATATTACCTATGCAAAATGTGTGAAGACTTTTGAAGTGATAATATAACTGGCACCACACTACATTTGTCATTCTGTTGTTGTTGATAAAAAATATACCCACAAATGAACATGTGTTATCATTGCTTATTTTACCACATTGAATATGATGTGATTCTGGTCCTCGCTTATTTTACCACTTTTAATATGATGTGATTCTGGCAAGTGGTTATTTTACCACATTGAATGATAAAATTCTGGTCATGGCTTATGTTACCACTTTTAATATGATGTGATTCTGGCAAGTGGTTATTTTACCACATTGAATGATAAAATTCTGGTCATGGCTTATGTTACCACTTTGAATATGATCTGATTCTGGTCCTCGCTTATTTTACCACTTTTAATATGATGTGATTCTGGCAAGTGGTTATTTTACCACATTGAATGATAAAATTCTGGTCATGGCTTATGTTACCACTTTGAATATGATCTGATTCTGGTCCTCGCTTATTTTACCACATTGCATATGATGTGATTCTGGCAAGTGGTTATTTTACCACATTGAATGATAACATTCTGGTCATGGCTTATGTTACCACTTTGAATATGATCTGATTCTGGTCATTGCTTATTTTACCACATTGAATATGATAAGATTCTGGTCATTGCTTATTTTACCACATTGAATATGATAAGATTCTGGTCATTGCTTATTTTACCACATTGAATGATAAGATTCTGGTCATGGCTTATTTTACCACATTGAATATGATAAGATTCTGGTCATGGCTTATTTTACCACTTTGAATATGATAAGATTCTGGTCATTGCTTATTTTACCACATTGAATGATAAGATTCTGGTCATGGCTTATTTTACCACATTGAATATGATAAGATTCTGGTCATGGCTTATTTTACCACTTTGAATATGATAAGATTCTGGTCAAGGCTTATTTTACCACATTGAATATGATAAGATTCTGGTCATTGCTTATTTTACCACATTGAATATGATAAGATTCAGGTCATTGTATATTTTGCCACATTGAATATGATCTGATTATGGTCATTGTTTTACCTCATTGAATATGATCTGATTCTGGTCATTGCTTATTTTACCTCATTGAATATGATCTGATTCTGGTCATTGCTTATTTTACCTCATTGAATATGATCTGATTCTGGTCATTGCTTATTTTACCTCATTGAATATGATCTGATTATGGTCATTGTTTTACCTCATTGAATATGATCTGATTCTGGTCATTGCTTTACCTCATTGAATATGATCTGATTCTGGTCATTGCTTATTTTACCTCATTGAATATGATCTGATTCTGGTCATTGCTTATTTTACCTCATTGAATATGATCTGATTCTGGTCATCGTTTATTTTACCTCATTGAATATGATCTGATTCTGGTCATTGCTTTACCTCATTGAATATGATCTGATTCTGGTCATTGCTTATTTTACCTCATTGAATATGATCTGATTCTGGTCATTGTTTACCACATTGAATATGATCTGATTCTGGTCATTGTTTTACCTCATTGAATATGATCTGATTCTGGTCATTGTTTTACCTCATTGAATATGATCTGATTCTGGTCATTGTTTACCACATTGAATATGATCTGATTATGGTCATTGCTTTACCTCATTGAATATGATCTGATTCTGGTCATTGTTTTACCTCATTGAATATGATCTGATTCTGGTCATTGTTTTACCTCATTGAATATGATCTGATTCTGGTCATTGTTTACCACATTGAATATGATCTGATTCTGGTCATTGCTTTACCTCATTGAATATGATCTGATTCTGGTCATTGTTTTACCTCATTGAATATGATCTGATTCTGGTCATTGTTTACCACATTGAATATGATCTGATTATGGTCATTGCTTTACCTCATTGAATATGATCTGATTCTGGTCATTGCTTTACCTCATTGAATATGATCTGATTCTGGTCATTGTTTTACCTCATTGAATATGATCTGATTCTGGTCATTGTTTACCACATTGAATATGATCTGATTATGGTCATTGTTTTACCTCATTGAATATGATCTGATTCTGGTCATTGCTTTACCTCATTGAATATGATCTGATTCTGGTCATTGTTTTACCTCATTGAATATGATCTGATTCTGGTCATTGTTTTACCTCATTGAATATGATCTGATTCTGGTCATTGCTTATTTTACCTCATTGAATATGATCTGATTCTGGTCATCGTTTATTTTACCTCATTGAATATGATCTGATTCTGGTCATTGTTTACCTCATTGAATATGATCTGATTCTGGTCATTGTTTTACCTCATTGAATATGATCTGATTCTGGTCATTGCTTATTTTACCTCATTGAATATGATCTGATTCTGGTCATCGTTTATTTTACCTCATTGAATATGATCTGATTCTGGTCATTGTTTTACCTCATTGAATATGATCTGATTCTGGTCATTGTTTTACCTCATTGAATATGATCTGATCATTGATTGACCTCATTGAATATGATCTGATTCTGGTCATGGCTTATTTTACCTCATTGAACATGATCTGATCATTGATTTACCTCATTGAATATGATCTGATCATTGGTTTACCTCATTGAATATGATCTGATCCTGATCATTGATTTACCTCATCGAATATGATCTGATTCTGGTCATTGTTTTACCTCATTGAATATGATCTGATCCTGATCATTGATTTACCTCATCGAATATGATCTGATTATGGTCATTGTTTTACCTCATTGAATATGATCTGATCCTGATCATTGTTTTACCTCATCGAATATGATCTGATTCTGATCATTGGTTTACCTCATTGAATATGATCTGATCCTGATCATTGATTTACCTCATTGAATATGTTCTGATCCTGGTCATTGATTTACCTCATTGAATATGATCTGATCCTGGTCATTGTTTTACCTCATTGAATATGATCTGATTTCAGTCATGTGTAAGTAATCCTATATAAAGGCCAGTCACGTAAATTGTTGAATACCACTGTAGTTATAACACCATTTTACATTCTATGTGTGCGACAATTCCAGACTTATTCACACTCTTCCATAAGAAATCTGACAAAGTACTTGGACGATTATTTCTGCTGCCATTTTGTTTTGTGAATCCTACACAGACATATTCCTGCCCGTATTAGTCCTGAAACATCTATAACCGTTGTTATTATCTTTTTTCCAAGGAAATACAAAGTGTATGCTTAGCCAATAACTTAACAGAGAACGCCTGAATAATGCATACAGGGCCGTAAATTGCCTTCCCTGGAAGGGGAGGCACCCCGCCGAGCTGAGCGAGGCAAAAAAATTGTTGGACCCTTTTTAGACAAAAAATGATTTTTTTTTCAGCCCGCAATAGGAGGCAACTGCCTACATGCCTCCATGTAATTTACGGCCCTGGCATATACCAGCAGTAAGATATTGACCTTAGCCTTTGAGCATCCTTGTACACAAAAAGCCTCATTCACGGTGGTTGCCTACCAGGAACCAGTCTACATGTAACTTTACTCCGCCAGTTCAAGAGAGTTAATTCAACATACTCGTGCAGTCCGGATGCGGTTTATTAACATTGAAATATGTCCGTCCTGATATTTGGAAAATATCTTTTGTCTAGTAACTTTTTTCTGGTAATAAGTATTATACATGTACTACACCAGAGACCGTATATACATAGTGTGTTCCAGACTACATGGACTACAAAATTGTTGTTCTATATATTGTAATACCCCAATATAATATAAAGTCAAACTGCAGCCCGCATGGCCCGAGGGAATTTCAACATGTTGTGTAAACACAGTGGGGTGGCTAAGGTAGTCGCTAACGGTAATGATAGGAGGCGTTAAAATAGAGTATATTAAATCTGTTATAACATGGAGCCAATATCGATTATTGGCAATTTTTGACAGGTATCATTGCCGCGTGGAAGGGAGACAATCCTATTTAGAAGAAATGGCTCAACAAAGCCGCTTATCAAGGGAGATCATTCTTGATATCTGTTCCAAAAAGCTGCACATTGTATATATACATTAATTAAAACATTGAAACCACGCTTTGTTGTCAAATTGCTCGAAAGTCGCGGATATCTTGCAACTGTAAGAAATTCGAACAGTTCTCTGAGCCTGTCAATTTCCTATGCGGTAGTTCACGCTCGCGAAACATGTCGTCACTGGGAATGTGATACACATGTACTTGTATACTAAAACCCATAGAATGCAACTAAAATTATGCGCATAGGTAAAGTGACATTCCAAAAAGTTAATTTTTAAATATCTTACTTTCACAAACATTTAAAATTGATCAAAATATATTGAAATTATAAATAATAAATCTTTAGTTTAATTACATTTTAAACCAGAAGTAACACGTTAATAACAGTAGAACGATTTAGACAGTTGTTACAAACAAAACGCCTTTGTAATACTTGCGTGTTTAATACCACTGAATAAGTATATATAATGCGCGTCGTGTTGAAAGCTTAGATTTAAATCGATCAATGGTTTTATGTATACAATAAATTGACTGTTTTAGTATGAGTATCATGTAAACAAATCATATCTGCATAGCAATAAATCTCGTCTAACATTCTTGAGATCGGTGTCTCAACAATTTCAGTCACATTGATAATAAAGTCAGCATTAATGACATACGATGTAAACTTACTATTTTCAAGAACGTTGCTCAATGTCAGTCTACAGACGGTGTAATTTACAATGGTGAATTTACAGTTTAAGAAAATACCAATTAAAGAAAGGTGACCAATAAGAAATTCTGTTCATTGTAGTAGTGTAATAGTTCCGTCCATGTGTTTCTTTTTTATTGGGTTCAACTCATTTGCCCAGTTTTCACGGAAGTATTTATCAACCATTACTAACTATCCATTCAGCAAGCTGCTGACGAGTTCCCCCACATGAAATAAAGGTGACAAATGATCGCAGCCAAATATCACGGAAGGGTATAAGCTGCCCCGCCAGGGAATCAAACCCAGAGGCTACCGGGTGACAAACCTGCGCACTACCAACTGAGCTAATCAAACGAGGTTTGTTCTTTTAAAATTGCTCTCAATCTGCACGGGACTAGTAAAAACAGTGAACTACACCGGCAAATATGGATTTATTGTACTTGGAGTGAAAAAATATATTGACAAACATCAATGCCAATCAATGATGTAAAATGTATCAGCGGAAGGTATACCATTACTGGCTGTTGGATTAACAAGTAAAATGTCCAGTGCTGTGTTGCATGTCTGTATTGCTGCCTGTAATATAGTAAAACAGATATAATATGGGAATACCAAAAAATGGTCATTGAGTTCAAATGTAATGAAGTTTGGTCATAACAATTATTATTACACGTCAATCATTTATTCCGTATAAACTATAGGCTAATAATAATAATAAATTCTTTATTTTCAGAAGGTTACATATTTAAGGTTGACAATAAATTGTACATCTTTTTTTCAATATAGCCTTCTATTAACAATATAAACACGCACAAACAAACAAGAATTCACACATGCACACGCACGCTCACACACACAAACAAGCACGCATTCACACACACAATAAATTGTACAAGTACATCATGTTTTAACATCAGGATGTAAATGAGTCTATTTAAAACTACAAAAGTTAAGATGGAGTTAATAAGGTGGAGTTCAAGGTCACGCTAGAAGGTAACGCGCATAGGATGAACTTCTCACGTAATGGTTCTCTTTTGAGACAAAGGGTTTAGTCCAAATATTACCTAGTAAAACATCGAAATGATTTTCTTACACGCGATAACGATAGCACAGTGAAATAAAATACATGTGCACCCGAAATAGTATATTTATATATTTAGCCCAGTTACAATTGCAGTTTTCGACAATAGCTATTGCAGAAAATAATCATAATAATTGTCTTACCTCGCCAGCACCAATCTCTGCCTACATTAACAGCAAAAGAGTTGGTTAATATCTATCTCGTGTTTTACTGGTCTACTTTTACTTTGTCTCGTCTTAATAGTACAGCTGTCACGATCACGTAAGTCCACGATATGCTATCATGAGTAAACAGTTAATCTATTTGTCCTTGTTTAGAAAATCAAAAGGGTGAGCAGAATTACCAATGGAAGTTCTGTAAATCCTCAGAATTAAAACCATCTCATTATTAAGACCTAATATTCAGGGGCAAATTAATATATTTTTTTGCTCTATTTTAACTCGATAATCAGACCATCTCACCACTACGCTCAACTTCCTGCAAACCTTCTTCATTATATGTAATACAACCAAATGGAAAGAAAATAATACATTTGCTCAATATCTAGTTAGCTTATACACGTATAATACTGTTATGAAGACAAACTTACTTAAGGACTGTATCGCGCAATTCTGAATTAGTTTAAGCCAGTTATTGTCGAAACGATCATCCTTATGACACTTTTTTCTAGACATACTAACTTAGTTCATTTAAACTGTGACTAAAATCTTTCGTGAGTTCCACCTCCATCCCCACCTCCACCTATTATGTTATTAGTTTAGACTGTGGAATTAAGTTTATGTTAGTTATTCTTGATTATGGATTTATGTTGTAAATACTTTATGCCAGTTTATGTTAGTTATTCTTGATTGTGGATTTATGTTGTAAATACTTTCTGCAAGTTTATGTTAGTTATTCTTGATTGTGGATTTATGTTGTAAATACTTTATGCATGTTTGGATGGGGCGGTTAGTGGCCCCCATCTATGTTCTTCAGACAGTTATCTATTGATAAAAATATCATTATCATATTTCATTATGTTTTTACTAGTTATGCAATAAAGCATAATAGTCATTTGAAATAAAATGGCCCCCATCTATGTTCTTCAGACAGTTATCTATTGATAAAAATATCATTATCATATTTCATTATGTTTTTACTAGTTATGCAATAAAGCATAATAGTCATTTGAAATAAAATGACATTTTCACATATTCATGTGTCTGTTATTTCTCTTGGAACATATAAACTATCTATGATGTGATTGACCATGAAAATAATAATAAGTCACAGAAGTGGAGATTCAAACAAGGATTTAAGTAGGCAATTTAATTTCGTGGTCAAAAATCAGACGCGCAGTTCGTTGGTTCCATGTTAACCTTTATTCTTTCAATTCATACCATCTTAACAGAATATTTGCTTAGTGCTTGATTGATACAATGTGCATAAACCTGGAACTCTAGTGCCCTAATGATTTTTATAAGAACATATATATTTTGGACGATTCAATATGCAATAGGCCTAGCATGCAATTTTTATATTGGAAGGCGTGCAATACAGATAAGTAATGCGGTTATTGTAATTGTACTGAGATAGAACTGAATTGTTTTTTATGTCTTTGAATGTGATGTGAAACTGGTAAATGATTTACCTCGTTGAATATGATCTGATCCTGGCCATTGATTTACCTCATTGAATATGATCTGATCCTGGCCATTGATTTACCTCATTGAATATGATCTGATCCTGGCCATTGATTTACCTCATTGAATATGAAGAGATTCTGGTCATTGATTCACCTCATTGAATATGATCTGATTCTGGTCATTGATTTACCTCATTGAATATGATCTGATTCTGGTCATTGATTTACCTCATTGAATATGATCTGATCCTGGCCATTGATTTACCTCATTGAATATGATCTGATCCTGGTCATTGATTTACCACATTGAATATGAAGAGATTCTGGTCATTGATTTACCACATCGAATATGATGTGATCCTGGTCATTGTTTTACCACTTCGAATATGATGTGATCCTGGTCATTGTTTTACCACTTCGAATATGATGTGATCCTGGTCATTGATTTACCTCATTGAATATGATGTGATCCTGGTCATTGATTTACCTCATTGAATATGATGTGATCCTGGTCATTGATTTACCACTTCGAATATGATGTGATCCTGGTCATTGATTTACCACATCGAATATGATGTGATCCTGGTCATTGATTTACCACATCGAATATGATGTGATCCTGGTCATTGTTTTACCACTTCGAATATGATGTGATCCTGGTCATTGATTTACCTCATTGAATATGATCTGATCCTGGTCATTGATTTACCTCATTGAATATGATCTGATTCTGGTCATTGATTTACCTCATTGAATGTGATCTGATTCTGGTCATTGATTTACCTCATTGAATATGATCTGATCCTGGTCAATGATTTACCTCATTGAATATGATCTGATCCTGGTCATTGATTTACCACATTGAATATGATCTGATCCTGGTCAATGATTTACCTCATTGAATATGATCTGATCCTGGTCATTGATTTACCACATTGAATATGATCTGATCCTGGTCAATGATTTACCTCATTGAACATGATCTGATCCTGGTCATTGATTTACCACATTGAATATGATCTGATCCTGGTCAATGATTTACCTCATTGAATATGATCTGATTCTGGTCATTGATTTACCACATTGAATATGAAGAGATTCTGGTCATTGATTTACCTCATTGAATATGATCTGATCCTGGTCATTGATTTACCTCATTGAATATGATCTGATCCTGGTCATTGATTTACCACATTGAATATGATCTGATCTGATCATTGATTTACCACATTGAATATGATCTGATTCTGGTCATTGATTTACCTCATTGAATATGATCTGATCCTGGTCATTGATTTACCTCATTGAATATGATCTGATCCTGGTCATTGATTTACCACATTGAATATGAAGAGATTCTGGTCATTGATTTACCACATCGAATATGATGTGATCCTGGTCATTGTTTTACCACTTCGAATATGATGTGATCCTGGTCATTGTTTTACCACTTCGAATATGATGTGATCCTGGTCATTGATTTACCTCATTGAATATGATGTGATCCTGGTCATTGATTTACCTCATTGAATATGATGTGATCCTGGTCATTGATTTACCACTTCGAATATGATGTGATCCTGGTCATTGATTTACCACATCGAATATGATGTGATCCTGGTCATTGATTTACCACATCGAATATGATGTGATCCTGGTCATTGTTTTACCACTTCGAATATGATGTGATCCTGGTCATTGATTTACCTCATTGAATATGATCTGATCCTGGTCATTGATTTACCTCATTGAATATGATCTGATTCTGGTCATTGATTTACCTCATTGAATATGATCTGATTCTGGTCATTGATTTACCTCATTGAATATGATCTGATCCTGGTCATTGATTTACCACATTGAATATGATCTGATCCTGGTCAATGATTTACCTCATTGAATATGATCTGATTCTGGTCATTGATTTACCTCATTGAATGTGATCTGATCCTGGTCATTGATTTACCTCATTGAATATGATCTGATTCTGGTCATTGATTTACCACTTCGAATATGATGTGATCCTGGTCATTGATTTACCTCATTGAATATGATCTGATCCTGGTCATTGATTTACCTCATTGAATATGATCTGATTCTGGTCATTGATTTGCCTCATTGAATATGATCTGATCCTGATCATTGATTTACCTCATTGAATATGATCTGATTCTGGTCATTGATTTACCTCATTGAATATGATCTGATCCTGATCATTGATTTACCTCATTGAATGTGATCTGATTCTGGTCATTGATTTACCTCATTGAATATGATCTGATCCTGGTCATTGATTTACCTCATTGAATATGATCTGATTCTGGTCATTGATTTACCTCATTGAATGTGATCTGATTCTGGTCATTGATTTACCTCATTGAATATGATCTGATTCGGGTCATTGTATATTTTACCTCATTGAATATGATCTGATTCTGGCCATGACTGTGTAAGTAATCCTATATCAATTTCAGTCTCTTTAAAAAACTTGGATCTTGTATAGCTTGTATAGGTTCAATCGGTTATTGGTAGTTTCACTTGGAATGGACAGCGGGATTCGGCTGAAGAATAACAACCTCAACTTGGTGTATGATTTTATGTATTCTATGAAGAAACACTTTATTCACTTAAACAACCACACCTACACATGTACATGAAAATACAAATGTAAATACATGATTATATCCTATGTATTTTATATTCTGAATAGTGACTACACTGTCTAAACATCTATGGCACTCTCTGTGACATTGCTGTTGATATTGAGTCTCGGTATAAATAATAATTGTAATTTAGAATTAATTTTTTGAATACCGCTGAAGATATATCACCATTTTACCTTCTATGTATGCGACCATTTTTTGTGTGGATCCTACACAGACATAGTTCTACCCGTATTAGTCCTGTAACATCTATAGCCACTGTTATTACATTATTTCTAAGGAAATACAAAGTGTTTGCTTAGCCAATTATTGTATTGGTTGAGACAAAAGCTAAGACCTATATATGGTATTTAGGTCCCCATTAAATAAAATAAACAAATCTTATCAGTGATTATGTAATAGTTATTATCTGTATGATAATTAACACAGCAGAGAGTTTGTTGACATATATATAGTGTTGAACCTGACCAACTTTCTAATGATGTATGATACTGTTTATTGGAGCCATACTGTGATGGTGATTGATCCCCAACTGCGCGAATTAAGTAACACATTCTTTGGCCCACACCCAAGATTTACTCCCTTTAAAGCTCATTATAATTGGACAAATTACATATGAACAAGAGTAGTTCAGGCACACATAATTAATTGTCAATCAATACCCCATTTTATTCTCGGACGACTAGCCTCCCATGTTTGACAATGTACACGAGTCAGGGATAAGTGTATTTGTCACAAACAATTCTAGAGCTCCGAAAACACTTGTAAAATATTTATAAAATATGTAAGTTTGGTTTCATCGGATTTAACGCCGTTTTCCCACACTTTTTCAGTAACATTTGGTGTTCAATTGACATAACCCGTTTTCCTGGAATTAATCAACAACCAGTACTGACTTGCCCTTCCGCAAGCAGTGGACAAATTCTCCACATGAATCAGAGGAGAAAGACAGACGACCATCCTAGCACTCAAACCACTGAGCTAATCGGGCGAGCAAAATGAGTAAGAACCATGTGATAAAATGTATGTGACATTTCTAGTCACTTCATGTGTTTACTAAATTCGGCCAGACTCGTTTTACTTCCCAGAACTTGTTCATTTATCAACTGTGATGATTTACATTTCATCAGTTTTCTAAGTTGAATGATTCATCAGAATAATACTTCATCACTATTTGCGATTGCGTTATAAGCATTTAGCTTTATCTTGTTGGTTTGTGGTGGCGATATCTTAGTTTGACTGAGTTTGATGTTCATTACAGCAAACTTTTTATCAGTTTCAGGATTTGGTGGAAAGTCTATCATTATAACCTTATCTTCACTTTCATCAGTTTTGTCAACGCTTGTATCCACTGTGTCAATTTTCTGTGCCCTTCCATTGACTTTAATATCTGAATATGTTGTGTCTGTTTCAGTTCTCTGTTTGGTATTTACCATGACAGTTGCTTGCCTTTGTCCGCCGGTAACCAATGGTGACATGTTCTGTCCACCTTTTATGCTGTCCATTTCTACAGGACTAGTATGCTTTGCACTTTCTTTTGTTAAATCTTCTATGCTACCAACAGTTGTAATAATGACAGGAATATTTTCACTCTCTTCCTCAGCATTTTCCAACAAACCGAATTTATCCATCTGTCTGTCGTGAAACAGTTTCATAAAATAATCATCGATTTGTTCTCCTTCAAGAGCATTAGATGCTTGCACGTCTTGCACTACTTTTGGTACATACCCATACATACTTTCAGTCATTGACTGATCATGTCTAGATTTGGGTTTACCTTTTGCACTCTTTATTCGTTCATACTTTGTTGTTTTTGATGAAAAGATTCCAGGCACAGACGAACGCTTCATCGACAAATCGCTTGATGTATCTATGGATGGGTGTTGCCGGAATGTCACTTCACTGGAAAAGCTTACGTCTCCCTCATTGCTTTCACAGACCTTATGGTTCTTAGGTCTGTATGGACCAATATCACTACTGCTGTCATTATAGTACCTGGAGCCATTCACATTGCTATAGTCTTCTAGCTTTGGAATTCTGTTTGGTCTCGTCTGATGTGAGTTTGGATTTATTCTCCTTACACCAACGTCTGACGCAGATTCTTTAAATACCATGGGTGTGTTGCTGCTGTTGATGTTTACAACATGGTGGACGTGTTGCTGTTTATTTGCTGGTGTTGACTTCGGGGCTGTAACGATGTTGTTTCTGATTACTTGTCCATTTTGTTTCACGTTTGTTTGATCAGAATAAGAGTTCATTAATTGATAATTGTTTCTGTTTATTTGCAAATTTATACCGTGATTTGGTTGTTCAGAAACATTATTCCTACCAGTTTTGTCCAGATGACGATTGACGTTTACATTTTCATTGACAAGATTATTGCGTACCTCGGTCCGTTTTGCGTTCATTTGAACCGAACTTATACCAAGCCTGGTTCTCGAACGTCCATTTGGTACAAACCGGTCATCCATCCATGGAAACGTTGTCTTGGCAACATCAGTAGCGTTTTCGTTCGTTGTATCAAACACATCGTGAATTGTAGGTCGTTTCTTTGGTGCAAAATGGTCAAGTATTCTGTCTTCGCAAGCTTCTTCACAATCATGATCGAGGTCACGAACAGGCGTATCAGTTATAGTTCGCATTTGATAAGCTATCTGGTCACCATGCAAACAGTTCGTTTCATCATCTGCTTCTAAGAGTTTTCGTCTGGTCCACGTATTCTTATTGGATTTGTGCAGTTTGTAACGTGCGCTACCTCGAGTGTGTTTGTCGTCTGCTATGTCACAACAGTCGCAACACAAAAATTTCCAAGCGGATGCCATGGTTGCAGCAATCACTGAAAATTCCAAATAGATGCGTTGTTTAATTATTTAATTCAATAACTCTGGCCAACTAACACACTATCAAATATTTAGCAAAATAAGAAGCGATTGAAATAAACATAACTTGTACATAATTCTATTTGACCATTTATTCTTTAATACTTGTTGTTATCACACTCGGTCAGAATTGCATCATTTAATAGGAGTCATTCTTTTCTTAATAATGATGTAAGCGTATATTGTCATTGCAGCAGAATTTGCATATCATCATGAACACCGCTATAAAGTAAATGTTAGATTCAAATATTTATCGTATAAATGGCCTCCGACACAAACACAAAAAGTACACAAAGCACAAAACAAATAAATCAATTAATGATCATTTACCCACCTATATACAAATGTATAGTTACTAACAAACTTTGATAAGATTACTATACAATTAACAACTTTCAAATGTTGAAAAATTTAAACGTCTAATACAATGTACAAAAGTTTAGATCATTGCAGAGATGAAGTTACTTCTATATTTAAAAGCTTTATATAAGAACAATGAGATATTCCTAATCAAAATATCATTATTAATAGCTAAACGAATATTAAACTTGGATTGAGTAGGATGCTTTGTATATTTTCCTTGAATATATTGTTTTCTGATGTCAGCATATAATGGACATAGAACCTTAAGTTAGAAAACAAAAATGATTACTAGGAATGAATGCTGACTAGTTGGCTGTGCTTTGTAATTTTGCATAAAACTACATATCATGACGCACGATTATCAACGTGCACCAGCTATGAGTTCCTCAATACGACAGAATATACGACAAATTTCAATAAACAGAAATGGATATTCAAATGTTTATTGTATCTAATGTTATGTTAATGGTGTTTACACATCATAGTATTACTTGTATATCAATCTGTTTAAATAACGAATTTCAATCCTTAAACAAGCTTACCTTATATGTTTGTATAATCCTATAATCCTATACTTGCATTCTGGTATATTTACGTCGCGACAATGTTAAATAATTAGTAATTTAGATCTAAAATCCAGATTTTTACACATATATTGTTGAATAAATTTGTCGTTCTTTTTAGTGATTTAAAAGAACAAACACTGCATTTATGGTATTTATGTAAAGTTGAATTGACTTATACAAATTGTTAGGTAGTCTATATTTATATTTATAAGTATAGTATAAAAGACTGGTTTTGGCTTACCGTTTGAATAACCTCCTAAACATGATACCTGAACCGTGGCCATTGAGCGAAAAATGAGTAAACTAAAATGTTTTGTTTGATACTTAAATCAATACTTATAATGAATATTTTGGCAAAGAGGGTCAAGTTAACTGAGAAATTTGATATTGTTTTTTGAATAATGTCAAGTTATGCTATGAATGAAAAAAACAAAAGTTTGAATTATGGGCTAGTTTTTAATGAAAAGTTATACTAATTAATGCTAATTAAGCCTAAATCTTTTCAGAATGAACGAAGTACGCACTTACATGATTGAGACACAAACGCCGGAGATTCCTATTTTACTATGGTATACTTTTTCCTAGATTGATCTCAATGGCTGTCCAAGTTACAATTCCTGCATCTTATCGCTAATATGGTGACCACTTTTCTCTTCTAAATCACAAATCTACCAATAAGTTGCAAGGAAATTTAAAAAAAGGTTATCTAGCTGTGTTAGCTAAAAGTCTTGCCCCTTATCCGATGTCATGTTGACTTATCGTCATTTATGTATAATCTGTTTTAGCATAAGTATCGCCGTTTAATTTTAATCGACTACTTACAAGTTTAAAAATATTATGTTAATATCCAGCATATCAATAGTTGTTAATTGCATTTACAAATACCAGCTTAATTTACGGTAGATGAGTCACCTACCGTACGAAATATAGGCCTACTATAACCATAACGTGCAATGTGCTAAGCAAAAAAGTTTCCGACCGAACTCCAATCCCCGTTTGTTTTAATATCTGACTGAATAATATTTATTATTGTTATACAACACATAGTGCGTCCAAAATTGTTGCAATTTGCATGCTTTAATTATACTCTTTCGCGTCAATTGCTAACATTGAGTAAACACACTACGGTTTGCATGCCAGTTTCGTATTGGAAGGCGTGCAATACAGATAAGTAATGCGGTTATTGTAATTGTACTGAGATAGAACTGAGATAAGCATCTACTGAACACGCGGTGCACTTCACACATACAAGTGCACGGTTCATAAAATTAACTGATAATATCGAGATGTTTTTTCTTGTAATTTCAGCTCAGATTTGATGTGACAATATAGTGTATAATTACGCGTTCCACCGTAACAATACGTATTGGCTGTGATCAGCGTGCATCTTTTGTACTCCTAATTTCACCACTCTAAAAAAATAATCAAATTGATTTCTGCTCACGTGACTAAAAAATTGGTGGTGAATGGCTGTAAATATATCCGGTCTAGTCAAATACCAGGAGGAACATGCACATTATGCGTGGACTGTTAACCAATGCAGGACACGTTATTTTGCGTCGCCAGTGTATAGTATTTCCAGATCCTGGGGGTATACGTTAGAAAGAATTATTTCGTCACATTTTGCATAAACTATGATACAGCTTTATACCCTGATTAAATGCCCGGTAGTCACGTGCAGTGATATTGCATGTACTTTGTGTATCGGTCACAACAGTGCTATAACCAGGCTGTTATTGAATAATACCCTAAACATATGTTTACACAATGCGTATAAAGTAACGCAAGTCTATGATTAAATAATTGTACTTACCTGTGACAAAATATCCTATCAACTCGACTGTAATGAGTTACTTGCACAATGGTCAAGTGTCTAACTACAGGACATATCCATTTATGCTAGATTTAACATGCAGATCATTGTTAACTTGATTTCTATATAGGCTTAGGATTGATATGTGGACATTTTAATCGATCTTGTATTATGTATAATTGGCTTATGTTTATATTTACTACAATAGTTTGGTGAACGATATTTAAAATACACCCAAATGGACACATGCTTGAGATGTCTGTAGAGTGCTCGTACGTCACTATAACCATTTTTAATTCGCGATATCCTTGTAAGAACGCTCTTCAAAATCTTTAAGAAATTGTCTGATTGTTTGTTAGTCGCCATTACTTGGTATTGCTGCTGTTTGTTTGTATTCCCACTTCCATACTAAATAACTACTTAACACAGCCACTGCCAAACCTCCTATTGCTCCGCGTCGGTATACTGTCAGCGTTAGCAATCAGTGAGCCAGGACCCCAGGCTACTTATATGGGTGAATCGGACTGTCTCTAACAACTGACATGTTGGTACAAACCACAGAAAATTGTCACGAGTTCTCTCCCTTTATCCCTTTTATAGTATATGTGTAAATATACTATAGAATGGATAAAGGGACACACCTCTAGAATGGATAAAGGGACAAACCTCGTGACAATCTCCTTTGGTACAAACCCATAGGTTACACTTTGGCTAAATATTCTCCCAAGAAGGTGGCTGGTTGGTTTTGTAATTAACATAGTTTTACTTTATTATTTCTTTTCATTCGGCACACTCTGACTGGCTAACATTGAGTACAATTTGATAATACAGTAGTGTTGAGTACTGGAAGCGGAGTACGAATTATGATTATCAATCCAAAGGCCCAGATTTGTGTCAGTAATTGAATACTGGCATTAAATAAAACCTTGTTTACCTCAGTATTTGATCCAATAAAAATATCATAAATAGATAAAAGTCATTTTGTACTGAGAGTTTTACTTACATAGATGCGACTATTATACTGAAAAAACTGCATGTATGTTCAATATACAGACATTTAAACTGTATACCCTTATTATAACAGTAAGA
The DNA here is from genome assembly GCA_032209605.1 of Mactromeris polynyma. Lineage (NCBI taxonomy): Eukaryota > Metazoa > Mollusca > Bivalvia > Venerida > Mactridae > Mactromeris > Mactromeris polynyma. The sequence goes on along the minus strand of JASFXZ010000016.1, from coordinate 3,276,009 downwards.
CATTGATGAAATATAGAAATATTAGATATAATCGCCCCAACAATAACGTGCCGCAAACAGTTGGAGGAGTCCATTTCAAGTAAACTGACAAAACAGTATAATTTACGCGTATTTCCTTTGACCACTAAACGTGGTGAAAATGAATAGCTTGTAAAACGACACTCAGAATTGCCTCATGGCCTATGATGAAAATGGAAATATAAATACATATTTAGGATTAGGTTGATACTTATGTCGATAAAACCGTGTATACCCTTAGTATTGTATTGTCTCGTCCAAAATCTATTCATAAGCGTAATGATCATCAAGGCACTATAGTTTCAGGCTTATGCACATTGTATCAATCAAGCAGTTACCATTTTAAAACAAAAAGTTATAAATCTTCTGTAAGGACAAAATGGTATGAATTGAAAGAATAATGGCTAACACGGAACCAACGAACTGCGCGTCTGATTTCTGACCACGGAATTAAATTGCCTACTTAATTCCTTGTTTTTAGACCTAGATAAATCACGAAAGATTACATCAAAGTTTAAATGAACGTAGTAAGTATGTACACATACAGAAAATCGTGTCATAACGAGGATCGTTCAAGCAATTACCAATTCGGAATTGTGAGATACAGTCCCTAAAATAAGTATGTCTTCATAATAGTATTATACTTGTACATGTGTAAGCTAAATTTATATTGAAAAATGTTCTTTTTTTTCCATTTGGTTATATTTCATATGATGAGGGAGATTTGAAGACAGATAATCTTAGTAGTGAGATGGACTGATTATGGAGTTAAAATAGAGCAGAAAACAATAATAACTTGTCCCTGAAAATAAGTTGTTAATAATGAGATGGTTTTAATTCTGAGGTTTTACAGAACTTTCATTGGTAATTCTGCTCACCAGTTTGTCTTAACAAGAGGAAATAGGTTAACTGTTTACTCATGATAGCATATCGTGGACTTACGAGATCGTGACAGTTATACATAATATTTATAATTTTCCGGCCTAACAGAGTTAAAGTAAACCACGAGATAGATATTTGACCAGCCCTCCTGCTGTTTATGTAACTAGAGATAGGTTCCGGCGAGGTAAGACAATTATAATGATTATTTACTGCAATATCTATTGTCGAAAACTGCAGTTATAACTGCGGCTAAGATACAAATACTCTCTCAAGTGCTTTATTTTATATCACTGTGTTGTCCTTATCATGTGTAAGAAAATCGACATTTCGATGTTTTAGTAAGTAAAATTTGGACTAAAATCTTTGTCTCAGTACTCGATTAATGTACGGACGTTGTCTGACAGGCCTACTGAACGGACCATTTGTGACAGATCAACTGTATTGGACGTTGTGTGATAGGCCTATTGCACGGACGTTGCAAGATAGACTTACCGTACTGATGTTACGTAATAGACCTACTGTACGGACGTTGCGTGACAGGTCCACTATGCGGACGTTGTGTGGCAGACTTAATGTATGGCCGTTGCGTGACAGGCCTACTATGGGGAGTTTGCGTGACATGCTTTCTATACGGACGTTGTGTGAAAAGGTCCACTGTACGGACGTTGCGTGACATGCCTTCAGTATGGACATTTACACTGTCCGACAGGCCTACTATATATATATACCTTGTGCGACTATTAGCATTAGCATTAGCATTTTGACTGGCCATTTGTTCTCACAGAAATCATGCCAGCATTTGGTTTGAAGACTATTCTTCTACTTGGCATTGTTGGAGTTTTATCGGCGTATCTTCTTGATGGTAACATTCCTCATGCTGGTATGTAATATGTTATATTTTATCGTGTTGTATGTTGTCTGTTACATAAGTATGTATTTACTATATATCAACTGAAATAGTAAATGACATTTGTAAGCTTAACGCATGCTTTGATACGGTCCGACAAACGTCGCTAGAAAGTACTACTTGTATACATGATTATAAGCGCCTCTGTACGATTTCCAACCTCTTCTTTTTAAGTGACGTCATTTCCAGAAAACGTCACATGTGACGTCACCATGTACTTACAGTTAGCAATACTTGCCCCATAAGGCAAAGTGACCATATGGAGTAACTATTGTTTCCTGCTTGCACATAGTGACATGACATGTGACGTTTTCCTGTCCCAGTCAACTTTATAATGAATTTGGATGGAAATTATAATAATATCGAAGCTTTCCATTCACATATCATGATAATTGAAGATGTATATTTCCGGTAGTGTATCCCTTGCTTGTAAATAAATATTGATAAATACAATTTAATCTATATATATATATGTTTGTACCAAATAGTTAAGGAAAAGAAAGACACGAGCTAGAAAATATATGTGTATTATTTTATGTACATGTTGAAAATTAGTTGCTGTGCTTTGCGCCTCACACAATTCAATACCTAATATATTGGACATTAATGATTTTTTGGCCTATTTCATAACATTTTTATGTATGTACAGAATGTGTCGACAAGGTGACGAACGATGGTTGTTCCAAGGTGAATTGCACGAAATTTCTTGACACTGCACGAGAGTATTGTCCATTGACGTGTGGATATTGCAGTGAGAAAATACTTACATTCACAATTATCAATGCATTTCAAATTGTATATCAAATTCAGTTACTTTCGTTCGTTGTGTCTGTGATATGATGGAAATAAACTGTTTTCGAAAATAAATATCAACAGAAAACCAGTATATTACTTAATAATATGAAAACTAATCGTTAATAAATAGGACAATCAACCTTGTCAAACACGAGCTATGTTGAACACACATTGTATATCATTGGTTTTAAACAATTAATTTAAACAATGCATACATGTATAACTTTATAGCATATCAGATGCCCTGGTTATTAAGTGCAGCATTTCCAGAGATGTCCTCTCTTGAGCAACCACATTCAACATCCGTATCAATTCATCCCGTAGTTAGAATTTGCTATCAATTTAACCTATCCGTAGCAACAAACCCATAACAACAAACGCAATATGCGTTTCGAGGTGTTACTGTGGAGATGTTGCAATGTACACCATGCCATGGGAATGTAGATACATGTATCGAAGCTCTAAAATTATGCTTGGCGTAGTGGTTAGCATAACGGACCGGCAATCCGTAAACCTGGGTTCGATTCCCGGTAGCGCCATTGACCGATTTTTTCGTGTTTCTCAAAATTGACTTCATTTGTACAACACGACAGAACACTGTGTATTCATACATGTGCTATATTTCAGGCTCATCTGTAACCCCACCGCCAGTAGTGACAGATTCCTCTACGAAAGGTAACACTCGTTCTCTGGAGCTATAAACAGAAACTCAATATCTATATATTATACATAAATCTAGTGCCGCAACGATAGCGTGGCTCCCGCGCTAATAGTGGGGACATCCATTAAGGACGGGGTGTTGCGAGATCGACATGAGTTATTTCCCTTTATCCCTTCTATAGTACTCTCCCTTTATCCAATTTATATATGGTAAAGGGATATAACTCTAGAAGGGTTAAAGGGAAGAACACGTGACAACCTTCTGCGCACGTAACACAGTATTCTAAATCTTGTTTGTAAACAATTGCTTTGCTCTGTCGCATCGAGTAAGTATGTTTCGGAATGACAAACTTTTTTTTGTGAGATCATTTGATAGAGTTTAACGAACATTTTCTCGTATTTTTTTCAAGGGAAATGTGTAGATGACCCAAACGCAAATTGTAGCGAGGTAGTTGCAAGAATGTTGTGTACATTACCTACATTTCTGTCTATAACAGCTCTCAGGTGTCCAGTAACATGTGGATTTTGTAAGTATACATATACATTGTAGGTATACAGTTTTATTAACACGTAGAACATGAAATGTATAAGATACGTATTCATTTTCTTGTCATTCAACGGACGACATTTCGTTTTTTTTCCAGCTTTTGAATTTGTCAGTGCGGCGTTAAGAAATGATTTACTATTACCCAATAATATAATTTTATAATAACTCAATTTACTGAGTCTATGTATGGGGTGTTGTTGCCGAAACAACCGAATTAGTGTGGTCTATATTTGAAAAGGGGACAGCAATACGAAGTAAGGTTTGTATTATAATTATATCCAACATAATTAAATAGCACATTGGCTACCCTGCCATTCGGAATCTTCAATACGTGATTGGGGATATGCGAAGTGATCAGAAAAGATAAATGTGATTTAGAAAAAAAAAAAAAAAAAAACAACATGTTATAGCTTATTGTAATCAAAATCAACATTATGTGTGTGTAGCAGCGTTTTACAAACTGCGTGTATGTGAAATATTACTGGCCGGTTAGCACTTTCGACCAGTACATATAAACAATAAATATATTTACGAATATCTGACGTTTGTTTTGTAGGCACTGAATGCATTGATACAGACGTACGCTGTCCACTGTTTCTCATTTTTTGTACTTTAAACGAGGAGGTCGCCAAAAACTGCAGTCTAACATGCAAAACGTGTAGTAAGTTGTTTAATTGTAGAGTATAACACCACTACCAACAACAACTACTACTACCTTCCATCGCTCCCAATTCATGTATAGTTTTATCACATGTACATGGTTCGTGTTGCTTGATTTTGTGACGTAAATGGGGACAAATTTATGAAAAATGGATTAGATTTGTCCTAGCTCCTTGTCTCAAAGCACAAAATAAACACCTCTCGTAATTTGTGCAAATGTACTCTATTGGAACTGATCACAATTTCGATATTCAAGGATCTTTAAAAGAAAAATGTTCCAATGCGTAGAAAAGTTCATTCAAGTAAAATGAATATTTGTGCAACTATATAAATGACTGTTACAAAGTTTCGACACTTCATATTACAAATATGCCAATCAAAAAGTAACGTTTATCCTCAAATCGTTGTCTTTGTATACTCGTTGACACATAAAATATTACAGGCCATGATTATGACCCACAGGCATTGTTAGCACCGAAAACAACATTACCAACTTCATCAACGCCAATAATGGTTACCTCCCCTGTCCATACTGAAGAAACAACCACACCACAACCAACAACAACAGCCACAACAACGACGACTACATTGCCACGTAAGTATAACAGAACTATCTCACATCTATATTCCGGTTATTGTATTATGCATGTAGAAGGAATATAGAAGGGGAGATAATCTTGTTACAATATGTAACGCGCTTCCTATGTTGAGCGCAAGATGCAGGTGACGAAAGAATTGGCAACGCACTTGAAGTGCTGTACATCCAGTAAAATTCAAAGGAGTTGAAGTTTATTCCATGGTCCGCGACCTTATTATAATGCGATTGCAACATCTCGGCAATTTCCGTACAAATAGACGTGATTGTCGAGATGTTGCGACTGACATTTGTCTCTGACGCAGCGGTTTCCCCGGGCCTTACATATTATAGACACACTCGGGGAAATAAGCACTGAGAGGAATTCGGAAGTCACTGAATAGAATCATCAGTTTTCATTGAGTAATAATGAATGGATAGTAGACAGACAGGTACGACACAGTGGTCGAGGGGGGGGGGGGAACTTATACATTGTAACAGACATGTAAGAACATTCTTTCACCACAACAATATTACTACGTATTTGATGTTATTCATATACATGTATATTATATGTGTGTTATTTTTTCCACATCACATGATGATGTATTTATGTACATGTACATGTATTTGTATATTTACGATGAGCAGCAAGTGCTTATAAAAAAGTCAATAATAAACTGTTTTGTTCTATTATGTTACTGAATTTGGTGAGAGTATTGGTTAGTAAGCTAGGAAACAGTCATCGAGAGAGACTGATATAGGATGTCAATTTGTTTCACAATCTATGTAAAATCAATAGAATTAAACTAAATAGTGAATGTTTTCTTATATACAGTAGTTCGTACTACTTTGGTACTTAATGAGGTGGTTTTGTCATACTATATGTTTTCAACAGCATTACATTCAAGATCATGTGACAAATTTGGGGTAATATTTGACGTTGCCAGGGGCAACTTGGTATCATCACCAGGCACCCGGACATGTCCAGATGGTATACATCAACCACCAGAAGCAGTCATACAACATCATTGTCGTTCACCAACAATCGACAAATGGTCTCGTGTAGAAAACGTAAGATTGTATATATGTACACTCAAACATGAAAAAAGTTTACACTGGCGGCCAATGAAATTACACCACTTTCTCATAAAAACTAATTCGAAATTACACTTGTCTTAAACAAGAGTCGCACACCTCAAAATAGTTCGTAGATCTACACATGTCCACCCTTTTGCGTTCTCTAATTATCTCAACAACACAGCGTATATTTGATCAGGTGAAACATCGACCCGATTTAGCGACTGTATTGGACAAAAACTCGGACGTAATTGATAAAACGACAATCACCACTAACACCGCAACACTGCAACAATTTTAATAATTGTTAACTGCTTAACCCACATTTTGTATTTGTGAAGCAGGCCAATGTCTTACTAAAAAAATGATCAAGATTAGTATTTAAGATTGACTTTTTTGTCTGCAACTGTGGATTTTCTTCTAATAATGTTCTTATAATACGAATCGTAATGTGATATTCTACGGCAATAGTTGTAACAGTTGTAGCCTACAAACGGTTACAATGGACTCATATACACAGTGCATTTAAAAAGCACAATCCAAATGTTGAGTTTCTCAAATGCCATTGGCCTAATACGTAGGAATACATTAAAAGAACTTCGTACGATATTGTAACATGTTTATGTAACATATACAACTTTCATACATAAACTGTCAACTGATATATATTTATAAAATGGATTTCAGATTCTACAAAATAAACAATTCGCTTTTCTAAAACTGTACGTTATCAAATGTGCTGAGTATACTTCGAAATTCGTCTGCGTTTATTTCAATTCGTCATGATCAAATGAAGCCCCGGTGTGGCGATTTCAGACTATCCCAGTTTCAAGTTAACTTGAATAGGGATAGCTTGAACTCAGGATTGAGTATTATCGTAAATATGTCGTATTATTCAGGTTCTAGCTAATTGTGATAGAATACCGTCCTACAGTGTAATAGCCGGCCGTCAGTCTGATTTCGGTGGTACCACTGTTTCTGGCGTATTTATAAAGTGTGAAGCTAGCGGATTCGAGGTAACAAGTTGGTGGTGAATTCAAACCTTTACCCCATCGTTTATATATCTTATAAGGCCCGAGCGGTTATCTCAGTCGGCGGATCAGGCCATGAGTCCTCCACCACTGATTCATTGGAAAGTTGTCAGAGATATGCTTGTCTATGAGCTAGTTGATCAGTACATGTACTGGTGGGTAATCAATTCCAGGAAAACTGGTTGAGTCAACTGACCGCCATGTATAATTGAAAAAAGGAAAATGGCATAAAAACTCAATACTGATTGTGATCATTCATTATGCTCTTTATAGAAATGATTGATAATAACTATCTTCACCTTTCTATCTAAAGTTTATCTTTATTATACCGAACGTAACTATGAACACGTTTTTACATCAATTACTTCAAAAAATAATATTTTACAATACATGCATCGGAATTAATCCACGTTAAATTGTATCAACGAAGGTTCTTGAACTTAAGGCACAGCTAACATTCGAGTTTTTATTTATTATCTTAACTACATGTTAAACTCTTGCAAAACTTATTGCTTGCAAATATCGAGGTATGTTGTTCTACGTGTTAAGTATCAGTAATTGAATGTAAAGTGTTAGGAAGAAGTTTGGCAAATAACAAGCTACTCGTACATTTTGTCAAGGAATTGGTACGAGCCCATTGACATCAATCGGGTCACCTCGGCTATTGTCATAGAAATTGCCGAGATGTTGCGACTGATCTTCTTATGTATACTTTAGAGTACTGCTTCTTCACGGTCCCTTTTTGATAGCACAGTTCATTATTTGACTGGTTGCGTTCTAACAATAGGTAAGATGTGAGTTTGTATTTACATACATTTTTTATCTATTACAGGCAGCAATACAGACATGTGACACACCTCTGAAAATAGTAACTGTTAATCTAACATCTAGTAGTGGTATACCTTCCGCTGATAAATTTTACCTCATTGATTGGAATTGATAATGTTTGTCAATAGATTTTTTCACTTCAAGTCTAATAAATTCATATTTGCCGGTGTATTTCACTGTTTTTACTAGTCCCGTGCAGATTGAGAGCAATCTACAAACATCGTCTGATTAGCTCAGTTGGTAGTGCGCTGGGTTGTCACCCGGTAGCCTTTGGGTTTGATTCATGTTGGGAAGTCGTCAGCTGCGTGCGGAAGGGCAAGTTAGTACTGGTTGATTATTAATTTCGTGAAAACTGGCCAACTGACTGCCAAATGTGTAACTGAAAAAAGGTTGAAAAAATGCGTTGAACCCAACAAAAAGAAACACATTGACAGAATGAATATAATAGGACTTGGTACGCCCGAAATCCACAATTGAATCACAGAATGTACAAGTCTAAGATCTACTTAAACAGAAGGACATTAAACTCAAAACCATACAAATGAACAACAAAAAGACAATGGACACGATAATAACTAGATACCTGCCAAATACAAACCGTCATATACAGTAGAATCACTATTCGGACATCAAAGAATAAGACAGGTCTGCATACAAAGAAGCTAGTATGTGACGAGTGAAAACCACAGTTCTAAGCGTAACAAATCCATGAATTTTTATATGAAGGGACGTTAATTACTCTTTGTGATAAGGGCGGCCATTTTGAAACCAGGATACATCACCATAACGCCATTCAAATTGGGGTAGCCTCCCTGCTTTATAAATAGCGGGAATTTACAGTAAGAGTAACCTCCTCCTCTACATTCGCTACAAGAGTAATTTGGTTTTGGTTTTAAAATGGCATTATTTTTACATCAGGGGACATCACTCTTGCGTGTCCATGCTATAAACGGGGGCATAACTCTTCCTTGCATTGTGGCCATTCAAAAAAGGATTAGCCTTCCCGCTTTCAAAGTGGCGGAACTTGTCAGTAAGAGTAACCTCACCTAATTTCAAAAATAGCCGATATTCGCAAAAACGGCAGCCATATTGACATCACTCGTGTCTTTTCTATTGCATATCTCACTGAACTTATTTTTAATGATTTTAATGTCGACATTTCTTACATTCGCTTCAATATTCCATTAATGAGATCACATTTCCCAAAGACCTAAATAATAATTTAGATACTTATATTTAGGTCTTTGCATTTATCATAAACGATAAACTTCTGCATTAAACATCCATACAAGGTTTAGATGCATATCTGTAGTCGGCGAAAAAAATACAAAAATCAGTATATGAAATATGATGGTACAGTTTCGAAGTTGCACAAATTAATACAGACAGATATAGTCTTTACACATTTGCGAGTACATGTACATATATTTAGCCAAGCTCATTTGCAGATGAAAAAAGAATTAAGAAATAGGAGCCGTCGTGTTTTCCGAGTGGATTCTCGAGTGCGATAAAAATGCATAAATGGGTCAACTTCAGAACGCAATAAATCAAGCTTTAATCAATCAATTTTCATATAAATGTAGTTTACATATTTAGAAACTAGACAACATAACCATAAGGGGAGATCACTGCGTAGGAGATTGGACCGCAATAACACCCATTCTCGACAGCTCTCGGATATTTCCGTACCACTTCGTTACTCTACGAACCAGACGTAGTTGTCCGAGGATTTCCGAATGCAATAACCATAAGGGGAGATCACTGTGTAGGAGATTGTATTCCCGCATGGTAAAACACGTGGGTGGGGAAAGAAAATTAACGTTAATTATAAAGCGCAGAAACTCAGCGCTACTCTATATCAATCTTTATATTCAACAAACTCGGTCAGTATGTAAACATTTTTTGTAGAATCATATTCGGGTTGGAGCGAAAGTAAGTATCTGGTCATCGTTTTAATGAAAGTAGTCTGTTCGAAAGTGAAAGTTGAAATGTGAATTTTGATTGAATCATGAATGTAAACGTTTTACGCTTCCCTTTTCAACTTTTATACTTGTCAGCTGTTATTTCCGATTTTTCATTTATTTTCGTTTACCAGAAAATAACAAAATCCCCCAAAGCACATAGCAATTAGCATATAGGCTTGATGCCAAGCTTTACATACAGTATATCATATATATATTATATATTTTGCAGTGGCTAGTAGTACGGTTACCTAATTAACTAAAAATCACTAGGGTCACGTTTATTATTCCGTGAGAAAAAACATTGGAAGTGTAATTAAAATGCTGTCACAAAGGAACATAATCGAACCCAGACCATCAGTTGAGTTAACCATGCAGTGTGAATGTATTTGTATTATTAAGTATGTGCCATAATCATTGCAATTGTTGACATAATAAAAATAATGTGACTTATAGTTAATTGATCGACTATTTGGTCAAGTCATCGTTTTCTAGAAAAGCCGGCAAATATTTGTCAAGTTTACATCCTCAAAATCTGTGTGTGCTTGATGGTAGATTTAAGTTCATGTTCCGTGTAAGAACAATGCTATATACCTTCCATTGCCGTAACACAACATTTCTGTTCAGTAATGGCATTATAACTTTGTATAATATGTAGTGGTAGGTAAATGACTTGGCTTTTCAAAAAGGCTTTGATATTTCAATTTGCATTGTGTTGTTTAAGTGTGGAAGAATTTAACCATTTTTAGTGTTCACAACCTAAGTTCTGTTCTCATACGTATTGTTTATGTTTGTCCTTGGATAAAAAATTGAATGCTGTTTGCTATCATGCTCTGTGCGTCTTTTCAGATTTTGACCCTGATACTTTGTCTCATACGACTTATCTAACCGCCGGCATCAAGTATGGCATTTCCTGGACTTTCTATGAACTTCAGGTTAAATACGCTAAAAAAAGACGTATTATTTGTCTTGAGAAAATATCCACAGGGCATTAATATACAGGAAATTTGGGAATTAGTAAAGAAAGAAACTGGTCGGGCAGTTTGTGCGCGCGATTATGGATTATCCAAGATGAGCCGTGTCTTTGAGAAGTGGTCTGACGACATCAGAGTATCGGAAGAGTCTGGAAATAGGGCGTTATTTTTACGTCAAAATAAAAACAGTCTGCAGTCAACGTCAGAACCTGTTCCAGGATGTTCTTCAGTGAAGCCTTTGGAGGTGAACACACACAATACATCGGAGGAACTTATAGATTTGTCTGAATCTACTGAAGATGCAACACCATCAGATCAAAGTTTTCAGAAAGATCCTGTTAGTTTAGATAACTCTGATGATGAGGAGGAGCTGCTAGAAAAACAAGCATCTTGTAACATTTACGATGTGATTCTTCCTTATGAAAACACATTAACATCATGGATTTTGGAGTATTTAAACTCGATAGGAGGTCACTGCTTGCTACCAAAGTTGCGTCTTCATCTAAAAGCAAAGCTAAATACACAGTTTGACATTAAACATTTTTCTCCAAATATGGCAAAGCGGTTTCTGGCAGAATGTTGTTCAAGTTTATTAATTGTCAAAAAAATTGGTCAGAAGTTTCATGTTGAACTGCTTAAAACAGAAAAGTATGCTGAAAAAATTCCAGCCCCTAAAAAACAGACTGCTATGTCTTTGATGTCAAATTTATCAGCATGGGGAAAGCCCGCCAAACCTACCTCAGGTTTCATATCTTTCACAGAAGATAAAGGTGGTAACAAGGTTGAAGCAGAAGTCATCGATCTAACAAGTGATGCAGACAGTAATTCCCATCAGTCCAAGTCACTAGCAATGGAACAGTCTCAAGCGGGACCATCCACTAGTAAATTTGGTGCTTTTACCGTGCCATCCACCTTCCTGAATCCTGATAAATCTAGGCCTGAGACACTGCATGAAACAGAACCAAGTGGATCAAGCATGAGTCAGTTTGCTGCATGGTCAAACAAGAATGTGTCTCTGGCCAGCTTTAAGAATGTTGTAGATTTAACCATAAAACCGGTGGTAAGGAATGAATTTCCAAGAAAAATGGTCGACGTCCGACCTGTGCATGTTCCGTATGGTAGGATGCCGCCACGACAACAAGTGGAAGATATTGCTAAAGAGTGCATTGAGATATTAGCAGAAGCATATGAGCACGTTACCCAAGAGAGGGTTGATAAACTTGTATGTCAACGATTTCGCTGTTACAACATAAAGGAGTTAGGATTTAATTACCTTGAACAAATTCCTTGTGTGAATGAACTTGGTAGGTTATTGAATAAGGTTAATGCTTACATATTAAGCTTCGTGAAAACAAGATCCATATGTACTATCCATGAATTGCAACTCGCTCTCACAGAATATGCTTCAAACGATGGTGACTTTTCGTCCCTCAAGATGGGTCCTCTTCAAAGATTCCCTGTCGTGTTTCAGCAATTCAGATTTCCTCCTGACCAAGCCGATATACCAGAAATCACCAGTATGGACATCCTTGACCACTTTCACAACTACTTGACCAGTCATAATTTATGGCAGAAAAGACTGGAACTAGAGCCATTCATGGACTACCTGGTGAAAGAATACGAAGCTGACAATGCTTATATGCTTGGTGTCAGGATAAGATCACTGCCTTTGTTGGCTGCTGTAAGTAATTGTCCTATTTTTGATAAAAGCTGTGAGAAAAACAAATAAAGTTTATAGTGCCTGGTCTCCGATACTTACAGTTTATAGTTCACTTTGAAATGGACTTCCATGCATTTCCGACCATATAGTTGGTAGGGGTGAGACGATATGGACCTAACGCGATACGATACATATCACGATAAACCTCTCACGATACGTTATGTATCACAATACATGTACGTGTATATCATAAATAATAAGTTTTTGCAGTTTGGGTTATTAGAATGGCCATCTATGTGCTCTGTGTATAAGTGCTGTAGAAATCCACTTGTGTGTGCATTTGTTTTATGTATTTTATGAAATATTTTGCAGGTGTTAAAAAAAGCTCAGAGAGACGCCTCACAAAAACATAAAGACATATTTCAACATTTTTGGAATTCTATGAAGAACGATGTTGAAGGAGCTTTCAGGTAAACCTTGTTTGTCTAAATGTATAGGTGCGATTAACCGATTGTCAATTAAATCTATATCAACGCTTGGAGATTTAATCAAAATTGGTAACAATTTTTGTAGAAAATCTTCATGAAAAATTGTTGTTATTGTGGATTTTAATTATAAATTAATTAGTGTACAATTATTGTAGGAAATTCCGTGCGAGTGTTTTACAGACTGGAGAAGGAGAAGTTATGGATGTCCGTCGACACTACATGAAGACGCGGCCGGAGGTCACGATAATGGAAATTATTGATAAATTCACCGTTATACTTATGATAACACAGGGTGATCAAAGGAGTGCTAGATTCAGAAAATTCCACAAAGCTATAGAGGTATGTCATTGAAATAAAATACAAACTTTTCCATTTATTTATAATGTCACTGACATATGCTGATATTTGGTTATATTGTAGTTTCTAACTGAAGAACAGGTTTGTACTGGTTATAAACTCGGGAACATTGCTTCTAATGATAATTATATGTACACGAAGTACTGTTGAAAAATGGGGTTGAGGGATTCCAGTTTGTTTTGATACAGAAAAAGAATGATCTATTTACCATGGGGTGTAAATTATTTAAATGTTGGCTTGTTAAGTATTCATCTCTTGCCTTTTAAACCTTCCTAATGTGTTGGGTGAGAAATATAACTTTTAGCAATTGTTTTTGTATATATTATAAATATAGTTATGTAACATATTGATGTGAAAATAAGTTATACTGTTAAGTACATGTGATTTTATAGCAATAAAAGTACCACCACAAAATGTTTAAGAAAAGAAAGCAAAATTTTCTGTATCACAAAGTTGCTTGTGAAGATGGTTGTTGAAAATTAAGATTCATGGAGTTCGTGTCTATACATTGTAGGACTTTCTGTATTCAATGAAGAGTGATGGATTGACTTCAACAATCTTTCACCTTGCATTATGTATGTCTAACACTGAACTTGAAGAGAAAGCTGCCGAACTTTTAGCACCTAAAGTTGAAGATAGTGATGATGATGATGATGATGATGGTACTGATGATGAAGGGGGACATGGTATAAAATCTACCCGGTCTAAGCCACCACCAAGAAAAGGTAATAAATATATACAATTTGTACTCGGTACATTTAAAAACGCACAATTTTTTACCAACCCCACTTTTGAAACTCATTTTTTATGGAAAAAATTGTTGATTGTAATGAAGGGGAGTACCCCTCTGATCCCGGCCAACTTGTGTTGATTTTTCTGCTACTTCAAGAATTAGTGACATCCCTGTTACAGATGTTACACTGAGGTTTGACGGTATAAAGTATATTCTGTTATTCAGATACATTGGTGGATTCCTTGAAGATCTATATTGAGAGATGTTTGAATGCTGGCAGTCTAAGTTTGACACACCTCAGTCGTATTGAAGAGAAACTTCTAGAAGATTATGGATTTACTTCATACAACATGATGGGTTATGGAAGATTTCTTGAATTTCTACTGTCAGAGGCTAAACAGGTTTGAAAAAAATGTTGTGCAAATTCATTCAATGACAGGGCTACAGACTAATGTTAATGGTCAAGTAAAATATATTGGCACTCGGACCTTACTATACTTAACTACACTTCCAACGCATTGCAAATTTTTGAAACAACTTTTGTCTACATGAAAATATCTATTGTATTATTATCTATGTATTTTATCCAATATAATTTAAATTTAGTTGCAACACAATGAAGAAATTATCTTCTCAGTTGACTGAATACAAGGTGTTTCAACTTCCAGAAAATATGCATTTCTTTGTTTGATTGTATTTTAACAAGGACAACTGAAAACATGTTAAGCATAGACATCCAGGAAATACTGTATGGTAAACAAGATCAGGCCCTAATCTTTCAAAGCATCTCAAACAGAATCTCAGTTCAATATGAGATCAGCTAAAAATAGATAGTGAGATTGAGAAATATCTCATTTGAATCTCTTGAATTTTTTTGAGAAAAAAACTTATCTCATCTTTTTGTTTTGTAATACCATTTTTGAGTCTGGTCTCAGATGAGGAAAATCTCAACGATTCGAGACATTATTTGAGCTGAGATTTAGCTCAAATTTAGATGCTCGGGAGATAGGAGCCAGGTTTTTCAGTTGTATTGGTATTTCAAAATCCTTATGGATTTCAAAATGACATGTTTGTATTGATAATGTATCAATATTGTGTCATATTTTACAGTTATTAGAAGAAAGTGGTGGTCTGTTGCTAGGCAACAGTTCTGGAGAATCGGATACCATGCTGAAACCTCAGCAAGGAGAAATAGTGGAGTTCATAAAACAGTGTCAACTTTGTGGTTTGTCCAAGGTATTGATACTTTTCAAACTTCACCTGTTTTTCAGTTTATCGGTATTATACTGTTGCAGTTTTCAGTATGGTCCAGTCTGTCTATATGGCCATGTCAAATATTTTTATTTCTTGTTGAGCTGTCCAATGTTAAAGAGTTATCACTAATGCCGATATAATTTGTCCTTCTCAGTGTTGCATGATGTGTATGATGTAGTCTCATACGTGTACATTATTTCTACGTCCCAGTCCATTTACATTGATTCACATTGCCATTGGCCAATTTTAAGACTGCTTATAACCCCTGAATCAGAGTTTTTAGACTTGTCTCCATTTTAAGGTTGGGCTATGAACCAACCAATTGGAGGCTCAAGTTTTCAGACTGGTCTCCATTTTAAGGTTGCTATGAACCAACTAATCGGAGGCTCGAATTTACAAACTGGTCTTCCTTTTAAGGTTGGGCTTTGAGACAGCCAATTGGAGGCTCGAGTTTTCAGACTGGTCTCCATTTTAAGGTTGCTATGAACCAACGAATGGGAGTCTCGAGTTTTCAGACTGGTCTCCTACCTGAGATTATTAACCTCAGACACAAATATGACTGTAAACATGTTATTACAACTTTCAAATTTCATTTTCTGATTCACAGTCTGCACAGATAGAAGATGCTTTGTGCAAGCAGTACAATGTGAAGGAAGTGCGACACCTCGGCCATGGCAACATATCGCGGTTGCTTAGTTACGCTGACAAACATAGTAAACATTTACATGCAGAGTTTGCTGTATTCTACCAATCTGCATTAATGCAATCCAGAGGGTAAATATTAGCTTCACATTCTTAACAGCATTAGAAACGCAACTAACAATAATGCACATGGGTAAATTGGCATTATGAAAAAACATACTTTTTTTCACATATGTTACTTTCTAAAATTTATCAATAATGAAAAAAATATAAGAATGACTTGACTTCAGCATAATTATGTTTTGAACAATTATCAATGCGCAACTGACATTTGAACACTTAAGAAAGTTGGTAGAAAAAATTGGGTTTTTCATGGCATTAAATATAGTTTGATTGCTTTACATTAGGTCTGACTACAATCTTAGCAAATTGTGAAACTACTTATATTCATTCTAGCATTGAAGAATTCCCGAGCTGTGACAGTGTTTTTGAGATTAATTGAAATACTTTTGTTTGTAATTCTGAGAAGGAGGACACATTGGATATATAATTGAAAGTTATTTCCTACAGAGTTTCTAAATTTATTATGTTTTCATCAACAGGGTTCATACAATCCTTAAAAAATTAAATGTGATTTCAGTATGGAAAACTCATTGAAAATTACTCGAACCAAGTTAGTACTTGAAATTTGAAAAACAACTGCTACAGTTTTGCCATAAACTCCTTGAAAAACATACTTGCAGTAACTTCGCTTTAATAGACGAATAAAGTCATAGAAAATAAAAAAAAGGAACGAAAGGATAGTAGTTCTAGTATTGATCTTTTTATACCACTTATGATGGTATGTTATGAACCATGATCAAGAATCTTGAGCTATTTACTATAGACTGATCCTTCTTATACCTCAGATTGGCCTCACAGACAGAGTCTAAGGTAGGAATACTGGGTCATCAGACTAGAGACATTGCCAAGATTTGTCTTCACAACTGTCCATTGTTGGAG
Organism: Mactromeris polynyma; assembly: GCA_032209605.1. Taxonomy (NCBI): domain Eukaryota; kingdom Metazoa; phylum Mollusca; class Bivalvia; order Venerida; family Mactridae; genus Mactromeris; species Mactromeris polynyma. The sequence continues at coordinate 3,258,956 of JASFXZ010000016.1, read as the reverse complement.
GATCTCTCGGAGTGGAGTCAATGGAGTCTTGTGTTTGAACCAGAGCTTGGTAAACTGAAAGAGTTTATCCTGAAATATGGTGGCGTTACAACAAAAACACTGGAAGGTTGGTTGAAACTTTACTCAAATGTTTAGCTTGTAGTTGTAAACGGAAATGTTCAGTTATAGTCTATACATGAATCTGCAGTAATTAATGTATGGTTATGGTCTGTACAATAATCATTAGAAGTGTACATTTAGTTGTGATTTGTATTACAACTAGTTATAGTCTTTACAATAATCGATAGTAGCTGATACCTAGTTGTAGTTTATACAATAGTTTATTGTAGTGTACACATAGTTATGGTCTAAAAAAAATCTGTAGCAGTGTTAGTACACATAGTTATGGTCAATACAATAATCTATAGTAATGAACACATAGTTATGGTCTATACAATAATCTAGTAATGAACATATAGTTGTGGTCTATACAATAATCTATAGTAATGAACATATAGTTATGGTCTATACAACAATCTATAGTAATGAACATATAGTTATGGTCTATACAACAATCTATAGTAATGAACACATAGTTATGGTCTATACAATAATCTATAGTAAGGAACATACAGTTATGGTCTATACAACAATCTATGGTATTGTGCAACATTATTCTCCCAGTCTGTCCATTATACAACAAAATATTTAAAGATGAATTTGAGCATTCACTGAGACATATACAATGGAGGCAAGAGGGATGTGACTTGATACAGTGATTATTTTGGTATTGTGAATAAGTATTTGTCATACATATTTCAGGTGGAAAACTTGCTACTCTAGACTTTCTAGCATTGGAGGTAAAGCCAGGAGAACTGATTAAAATTGTCTCCACTACATCACCGGAACATGTTGCCATGGCGCTGGAGAGTCGAGATGTGCAGTCAACTAGTGGTCACTTGGTGTCCATGGCGGTCGCTTACAAAGGTGTAGAGAGTATGCCACTTGCTCTTCTGTCAAGTCATATGAAGACAGCATTATTGCAGATACATGCTGAAGAATCGAGTCATTCTAGTCAACACACGGCTGCTCAGTTTGTTTTACAATGTCTATTCTGTATACCTACCAAATTGTGTGTATCTCTGGCCAACCAGATATTTCTAGATCCACTAGGACAAGTTGTTGGATCTAGCAAGTCTAAACAATTACTGGTACAACTTTGTAAGACTTCTATTGAAAGAAATCACCTAGAAAAACTTGGTTGTTTGCTCGGTATACAGGAATGGACAACCATGATTCAGCAAAAATTTCAACTTCCTGATTCTGCTGTACAAACCTTACCTCCTGAGTTTGAAGAGTTACTGAAAAATAATAGCCAGGTAAACATCTTGTTCTGGAATTTACAATGTTTTTCTTAAATGTGAAATATAACCATACAGTAATAACGACTGCCTAATGATGATCTAATGATAACTGCCATTTTAATCTTTACACTGAATACAATGTTTCACAATCTAACCAAGCACCTCTGTTTTTTTGCTGAGAGCTAGTTGTAGGGATTGTTTGGGCAATTTAGGTGATCATTCGGCAATTTTTATCTTACAATGTTTGAACTTACAATGAAATAGAGACCAACAAACTGTATTTTATGTTCCAAGAAAACGGGTTTCATTCTAAATAGATTCACTTTATCCTTATGATTTATACAATAACTCCCATAGAGCTGGCCGGGACCTAAAACATATTTCACTAAAAGTGGGTTTTCACTGTAAGGGAAGTCTCTCAAAGTGGGTTTTCACTGTAAGGGAAGTCTCTCAAAGTGGATTTAGCTGTTTTATTACTATGATACAGGAGGAAGAGGAGGAAGAGGACTCGATGATTGTGGACTCGTATACAGAAGATGTTGATGAAATACTTGAAGGTGATAGTGTTAGAAAGGATGTTGGCAACAGAAACGAAACAGATCAAGTTACAGATGCTACTGATGATTATAGTGCTGATGAGAGTAAGTTTTCTTTTGGAGAGCACAATTGTTTCACCAGATCTGAACACCAGTTGGTCAATAGTTTGATCCTTTCTGGATGTTAAACTTCCATATTACATAAAACTTAAGAAAGCAGTTTATTGAAGCTTGATTGTGAATAAGCTTATTTGACTCACTAGTAAGTTCACTCGAAGACGTGTTGTTGAGACATTGCTTTGTTTGAAATCACAATCTCAGGTTTGTCGACACCTGCCATGTTGGTTTTCCCACTCTGGTTTCGTTGTACGAAACGTATCGGCATGGATTGTCAGAAACCAAACTGCCGATGTTATGGTTAAGAACAATGTATTTATCTGATTGTTGTGACATTTAAGGTTCATATCCTTGGATTTGACAATGGATTGGATTTAACTCTGTGAATATGTTGACGAATATTTGCTTGTGTGTTCAGGTATCTTTTTAATTGAAATTTGGAATCTAATTTTGCAGATTCCCACCCTGAATTCAGAGCCGTTAAACTTGAGATCAATGTAGCTGACATGGGAACTTCATGTGAAGATCTTATCAACCAGATCAGGAGAGATGAGTTTGGTGTTGGTCTACAGCTAAGTGAAGATGGACAAAGACTGATGATAGTATGATTCATACCATTCTTTGAACTTCATTTATTTAATGACTTTGTGATATTTTGTTATTGTGTATTGGATTGATAAAAGCGTTATTTATTGTGAAAATATCGAGCTGTACGATTATTATTATGCCCCCACTCTGAAAAGGGGGGGCATATAGATTTGCCCTTGTCCGTCTGTCAGTCCTTCCGTCCGTCACAAAATCTTGTGTCACTCATATCTCCAAAAGAATATGAGCCAGAGTCATAAAACTTTACAGGAATGTTAACCAGCATGTGAAGTTTTGCACCTGGGGTTTCATGTTTGGCTGTGCCCAGTAAGTGCAAAGTTATGGCCTTTGACTTAGTTAAAATATAGCCTACAGAGTATGCAATCTTGTGTCACTTATATCTCCAAAAGTATATGAGCCAGAGTCATAAAACTTTACATGAATGTTCACCAGCACGTGCAGTTGTGCACCTGGGGTTTGCTGTTTGGCTGTGCCCAGTAAATGCACAGTTATGGCCCTTGACTTAGTTAAAACATAGCCTACAGAGTATGCAATCTTGCGTCACTCATATCTCCAAAAATATATGAGCCAGAGTCATAAGACTGTACAGGAATGTTCACCAACCTGTATAGTTGTGCACCTGGGGTTTCATGCATGGTTACGCCCAGTATGTACACAGTTATTGCCCTTGACTTATCACCATAATCAGTACAGTTATTCACTTGGTAATTTTGATATCCATTCACAAACTATGAGCAGAATATTAGCATTTGCTTTTGTGACAAAGGCTGTAGGTGGGGGCATCTGTGTCCTATGGACGCATTCTAGTTTATAACTAAGGAAGGAATTGTAAATGGTTATGAGAGTCCAAAATTTTGGTGGTCAGGGTCAGTAGAGGACCCGACTCCTGATCCAGAGGGTATGAGTTTGAATCCAGCCATGGGTAAACTTCTTCCATGGTCTTTACAATTCCTCAATTAGGTTCAAATACAGGTTTGAAACTTTGGAAGAAGTTAGACATTAGATCTAAAATAAATTTGGTTGATATTATTTTAAGAAATTCTTCCTTATTGATGTAAAATGAATAGGTTTACAACTTTAATTTGAAAGGCTGTAATTAAGGATTAATGTACATAAATGATATCAGTGAGAAAAATGGTGATATTGTCCATTGCTCAGTTTATTCTATTTTTTGAATATACATGTATATTGTTTACGAAATAACTGTATGTCTCTTCGTCTGGTTTCAAGATTCAACAAGAACGTCTGGGTAGAAGTCTGGATCGTCTGTCCAAAGATCTGTATAGCAAAGACACACATTTTGTTCTGGAACTGATCCAAAACGCTGATGACAATAGTTACCATGATGATCTCCTTAGCAACCAGAAAGATGACTGTCCTGCAGTGAAGTTTGTTATAGAGCATGATGGGATACATGTCCTGAATAATGAACTTGGATTTCGAGAGAAAGATATCAAAGCACTGTGTGATGTTGGCAGAAGCACAAAAGGAAAACATAAGTTTGGGTATATTGGTGAGTGAGAGTATATTCAGTTTGTTAATACCTTCTGTCAAACAGGTTTGCAGCATAAATGTGCTGCATCATTACTGATAATTTTAGTATTAAAAATCTCTATCAGAGCTGAAATGTACCAAAGTCGTAAATGATTTTTCTCATATTCATTTGTCAGATTAGAGTCTGCTTTGTGTGACTATCAAAGTTAATTGAAAGTGTTTTACAAAGTTTTTTAAATGTTAAAAGCTCTGAACAGATAAAATACTTAAGACAAAAATGTTATTTTATGTTAATTGAATGCAAACACTTTTATATGATCAAACGTATGAACGGTTTCTCAGTGTTATCTAAGAATGTTATCAGAGTTACATGGAATTCACTGCTATAAATTTTATGGACTCCTGATAGTCAAACCAACATGAAATGAACTTATTTTTTAATGTAAATTTCTTCAACATATTAGATCAATTCAGTAATTTCTTGAACAGGTCAGAAAGGTATTGGTTTTAAGTCAGTATTTAGAGTGACAGATTCACCAGAAGTACATTCCAATGGATTCCATATCAAGTTTGATGTTAACAGTGGACCTACGGGATATATTTTACCTCACTGGATACCTAAAGAAGAATGGGTTCAGGAAAATGAGTATGTACACAACAGATTTTTTTCAAACAATAATGAGAGATAAACCAATAGTTTTACTGCTGCTGATGCAATAGCTTGTGTTTACTCAGATAGATTTTGATACAAAATTCACCAGAGTCCATTTCTAGCGGTCTGTTTACTCAGACTCAAGTTGCTATTCCATGAAGAGCTGTTTGTGATATGGATAGGAATGTTCATATGTTCGATATACATCGAGTGTAAGGTTATAAAACTGAGTTGCAAATGATTTACAGAATACAGACTTACCATTGGTCAATTTGAGGACTGAGCTCAGAAACAACCAATCAGATGCATTTGTTTTGAGAATGGTCTCCAAGCAATGTTGTATAGCCTTGGCTCCTGCACTTATACATAATACATATATACTCGAAGCTTATTGAAAATTCAGCGGACATGTATGCTGTTGATTATTGAAATATTTTTATGCTCCCCGAAGGAGGCAACCACCGACCGGAATACAATGAAAATTAATGCGAAGCTTCGCTACAAGGAGGAAATGCGCATATTGTCAGCATGTTCTGGTTCTATCAATATCTTGTTTTATCATTTAGTATAAATGGCGGCACTTACAAATTAGTTTTACTTAGAGGCAGAAGTAATAATTCTACTTTGTTTACAGATGGATGACGCGTATCAATCTCAAACTGAAACCAGCCATGAGAGCACAGACTCGAACACTTGCTGCCAGGTTCAACGATATTCATCCATCTCTACTACTGTTCCTACACCGACTTAGACAAGTGACTGTCGAAAACAAGGTAAGAAAAACTCAGGAAATATGTTTATAGGCATCTGTATGATTTGTCATTGTGAAGTCAGATCAGACGGGTTCAGTATGATTGATGCCATATTAGTGAAAATCAGTATCAGTTTTGAGCATTGACGCAAATATTTGAAGTTTGAGGTTCATTAAATCACATTTTTCCTCTAATATTCTTATTCAAAACGTGATTTAACTAAATACCATTTATTCTTAAGTTCATTATTGATTAATTTAAGAAGTTATGTTTGTGAAATAAAGTATTACTTTTTCTTTGTAATGTTACCGTATCTATGTGCATAACTTGTAAGTTGTGTTTTTAATGGTGTTGAGTGTATATTATATTACAGATGGATAATACAACAGAAACAATGAGACGACGAGATGTAGGTAATGGTGTTGTAGAGATAGAGCATTGCAATGGTTGTGATAGATGGTTGGTTGTGAAGAAGGTACTTGATGCCAGGAAGATATCTGTACAGGCTAAATCTGGAGCTGATGTAGAATCTACGGAGATAGCTCTAGGATTCCCGATATTACCTCACAATCAGAGGGACAAACTACAGGTATGGTAAACTGTCTCTAGTTGAATCCAATGTAAATACAAGACATGAATTTTCAGGCTACATTGTAGTTGGGCCATTCTTGAAAAAGTGTTTGTTAAGGGCATGCCAACTGACCAACCAATACCGGACTTGACTCAAAAGCTTTTTGCTCTTCCATGCAGGATTCCATACAGTTGAACTTTAGACCCATTGTTTTTTCGTAAAATAACAAAGCAAATGTAATACAGCACTCTCTGGACAATGAGATGTAACAGTAATAAAAATGATGTAAAGTCTCCATGAATAAGTTTAATTTCATTCTCAGCATATTTTGGAATTTGTTGTTGGTAGATATAAGTTGCTATTGTTTCTAGTAGATTGGGTGGTAGGATGAACATTTGTGATCGAAATCGAGTAAAAACTAAAACAAATTTTGTGTTTTGGCAAATCAGCAGGATTTGCCTTGTATATGTATTCCTATGTTTGAATCCAAATTATGTTTTGATGGTTTGGATTATTAAGGTTTTTGTTCATGATCAAAAAGAATCATAGAAATGGCATAGAAGAACAGTTAAGAGTAAAGAAACTGTTGTGTTCTTTATTTACAGCACATGCCACCAAAACAACCAGTGTTTGCCTTCCTACCGTTGAGAAGTTATGGTTTTAGATTCATAATACAAGGTAAGCAAACATTGTCTACTCACTTTGTTTTCCATTTTGAAAAAAAGTTATAATTTTTCGTCTCAGTTGGCAACATGGTAGTTTCCTACTACACAAATTGCATTTCATTTCACAAAAAGATGTACTGTTAGTTTCATATTGACATGTTTCTAAAGAGAAAGTAGCAAATTTTGGAAGTCATTTCGGAAATAGGGATAATCATAATCATACAGGTTATCATTTGATTATGAATGGGTAAGTGTATGTTATTTGTGCCGATTGCCGAGTATAATGGTAGTAATCAATCCTTGCCTCTAAATCTTCAAATTATAACTCAAATCTCTTAAAAATTGGACACAAGGAGACCACAACGCTCATTAAGCATTGTTACTATAAGGGATAATGGTTACTGTTCATTCAAGGAATAATTATTGTGTTTAATCTAATATCTGTGTGTTATATTGAAGGTGATTTTGATGTACCATCAAGTAGAGAAGATGTGGACAGAGACAGTTCATGGAATCAATGGTTGAGAAATGAGATTCATACTGTCTTCATAGATGCTCTAGAATTATTTAAGGTTAGTAAACATTTCTTGCTTTTATCAAGATTATATATACTTGACATAGCCATTGATTGTGTAAAACCTCCGAAGAACATTAAAGTTTACTCATCAGTTGCTAGTTACCATCTACTACTAAAGAAATAAAACTATAAATACTATCGTAACAATTTTTTTGCTAATGTCAAACTGCCAGTTTGTTATTTGTGATAATATGTTACCATATTTACAGTTCAATTGCATTTTGCTATTATAAACTTGGGACTGACCAATGTAATTTACATTCCCTATTTATAACAATGAGTTCTGCGCCCCATCTCCGTAAATTTTATTGAGTGGAAGATTATGTTTATGTACACTGCACTAAAGAAAAAGGATTAAACTTCACTTGGTTATGAATTATCCGTGTTTATAAATTACATTGTTGGAATTCAAAGTGCCGTTTTTCATTCAAATGTGATATGTTATTCATTTGAGCTTGGTGACATTTAACCCTCTAGGTATACATGCTGCTATGTTAGTTTTGTTGCCATGGGATACCTCCCATATTTATTGCAACGCATACTTACCATACAATCTATATTTATATATACAGTCACATCCAGAGTATACAACAATGGAGGCAGTGTATACATTTCTACAGTTTGTTCCAATGGAAGACGAAGTTCTGGACTTCTTCAAGCCTGTCGCTGCTGATATACTGAAGAAACTGAAAGCTAAACCCTGTGTACCCACACAACCAAACAGTCAAGGTAAATGGTGTTTAATGTTGGGGCTTAAACATCTTATGTCCAGTTTCATCGTTGATCTTACTTAAAGTTATATTCATATTTTAATTGAATAATAGAGATATTAAGTTTGCTACAGGGAACACCACATACATAAGACAATTTCCTACACATGTCCTCTGGGAAACAATAGTCCATAATATATAAGGCACTGAGGAGGTGCAAGAGTAAGCATGTATGGGAATAGGGGTGCAAGGAATGGTCTGACCAACCATAAAAACAACTAAGGAGAAATCAGGGGGACAAGAAGAGGGAAAAAGTTCAATAGATGGAATACATCACTGAACTAGTCTAGAAAGTCAATAATACCCAAGTTATAAGATAACATTTTATAAAACTGTTCTGGTTTCTGGTATTGAATTTCATTCCAAACAAGAACTCACATCCCTGAAAAGGTCAACTTGATATTTATTCAGCAAGAATCATAATTGCCACTGTAGTATATTGTTACTGTTGAGTTAGTTGATTTAAATTATTTCGATTTCTGGGAAATATTTAATGTTGAAGACTAATTGCAGCAACTCATTTTGTTTACAAATTAAGATTTGCTTCCTTACTATTGGTGTTGCTTCTGCAAGAATATATTTGTGATAGGTTCGGTCAGCTGTGAATAAATTTAGATTCACCAGAAATGAACGTTCTCCCAAAAGGCTGAATTGGTCAAAATCAGTTATCAGATGTTATCATACATATGCTTTGACATTTCTGCGATGACTAGTGTAACAGCTAAGTGATACGTAAGCTGAATGCTGGATTTCATGCTATGATATTTACTGTTATTTAGGTGTGATCAGCTGGAAAATACCATCTCAGACAGTACGAGTACGGGATCCTTTGATACGTAGTGTGATCACAGATGATCTGCTGCAGACGCACATGAATTTGTTCTATCTCCATGACGACGTGTCGGCCATGTTGAATCCTGCATTGACTTCCTGTTTGGGTATTGAGACACTGACTTCAGATCATTTGTTTCAACTTGGTAAAGCTCTCATATCCAACATAGGAACTCAGTGTGGTAAGTCATATTGTGATGTTATGATGATTGAGCCTAATGGTTGCATGACTGTGAAATTGTATACATAAATCAACTTCAGTGTTCTCTTATCGTTATTCAACATTCATGTTGTATCAAACATTTACATTGTTCAACTACAAATTCTGCTATGAAAGCGTATGGAATTATTGATCTCAAGTTCATCTGATGCCATGTTTCATAAATGTAGACAAGAGTTTGAAATGTTAAGTATCGAAATTTTGTTTCAGAAAAAGTATTGTAATCAATCTGAACACGTATCACTACATTTCAGACTAATTGTTAATGTTTTAGCCTGTCAGAGCTTTTACCTTGTAGATAAATCATCGTCGTCTGAGTTGTCGTCTACATCAACAAAAAGTCGAATATTGCATTAGGCTCATTTTTGGATAAAGTATAAATGATAATGTAACCTACAGACAAGTGTCTACTTATGGTTTTCTTGTTTGTTATGTCATAGTTTGATTATTGATCTTTGCAATAATCCCAGTTTGGTTTGTTTTAGAATCTGATTCAGATGTTGTTCTCATATCAAAATGGATGGCGTGTATATATCGTAGCCTGGATGAGTTTCACCATGACGATACTGTTCTCACATCACTCAGATCACAACGTATTCTTCCCCTGTCTGATGGGCAGTTAGTCTCTCTACAAGACAATACCGTCTTTTATCCAGTACCAAATTCTGTTGAGAGGAAACAAGGAAAAGGTATATGCTCATTATATCAACGTAATTACAGTCGGACCTCGTTCATTCGAATTCATTGGGTCTGAAAATTTATTTTGATAATACATGGTTTTGAATAGCCCATTTCAATTTGATGCGCCTAAGAAGATACATCATTGACCTGATATTTATTTCATATGATACACTGCAACTCCGATATACCGCGGTCGGATATAGCGCGATATCCATTATAACGCGATGTCGTCGTGGCTCCCGATTATTTTCATGAAAAATCCTAAAATTTGTCAAAAAAGGAAGAAAAATTGATCAAAATCGTATTTTTTCGCGATTTGCTGTCTGCTCTTTCGCGAAATCACGTGCTATTAAGTTAACAAGTTTATTTTACTAAGCGATCGCGAATCAACAAGATTACTTAAACTGAATATACACACCATAAGAGATATATGTCCAATTATGATAACCATCAATATTTACACAAATGTCACCTTCTAATGTTTTTCAACACATTTCATTAACATCAACGTAATTTGACCTTGGATTGTGCTGAATCTATGACGTAACAGGAGTAGCTGTTGAGTCTAAAACGCCCACGTTCAATTATTCTCCTTACCTTGACCAATTAGATGATCGCTAACCGGCGAGATTTCTTTTAATTGAATGAATGACAGTAGGGGATGTCAATCATGGAACAAAGCAGTGTTAATCCTCAATAAACTAAATGGTATCCGGATGCGCTAATTACGATTAATACAGCACTTATTGTTCACACATATCTACTAGAGGTGTCGGTCGACTACTTCTCAATCTGTCACAAAAAGTAGTTAAGTCGAGGCAAAAGCGGACAACTCGGCACAGAATGTTTGAAGTGCTGCTAGTCAAAAACAATGTTCTCGCAGACTACAAAGGCGCCGCTTCTTGACTTGTTAGATCAAGTAGTCGGCCCAATGTTTGATGCGACGCACGTGGAAAATGTTCTACTCGCAGACTTCAAAGGCGCCGCATCGTCTTCTCGTTTCAGAGGTCGACCGTCGTGGGTGGTGATTTTGTCAAATTCACATTTTGATAGACGTAAAATGCTTTATGAGACGTATGTAACATAGATTTTTCACGCGTGATTGTTCGTCGAATCAACATTTATACGCGATGGATTATTCTTTTGTTCTGGTGAATAACGGATAAATAACGATAGGTACAAAAATACAATTAGATATAATTATTGAATTAATTCTCACTCTAAATCTGCAATGTTAACATGTATTTTGCGCGAGTGTCACAGGGGGTAATTTTCACGGGTAACAAATAATACAAACACCGCCAAAATAACGCGGTTCCGAAAGAGAAATGATCATATTTTAGCTTTGTTTTAAATAATTAATGAGTTTTGTTTTGAAATAGTTTAAAATAATAACCCATAAATACATTTTATATATTATCCTCTACCTATTTATTAAAACAAATACGAAACAAATACGAAATATATGAAAACATAGTACGCACAACGCTATATTGTGTGGGTGGGGTAAGTTGGTATTCTGTCTCTATACCGCGGTCGGATATAACGCGATCGCGAGTCCTTGGACCCCACCGATCGCGGTATAACGGAGTTGCAGTGTACCAAGTATTTTGATAGAAGGTTGTCGAATAAACGAGGTCAGACTGTACATATATTGTACTGTGTGTTACAGTCATCAGTGGTAGTCACAATGTATGAACAGCATGAGGTTTTTGAATAGAACTTTATCCTCTGAAATAAAATTTGCTTTGAAGTAAAACTTGTTACATAATAGACATAGTTTAATTATGTTGTTCTGTTCATGGATACGCATGAGATGACTTATGTGATACATAGATCTGTTGAAAGAACATCCCCGACTGCTTTCATTCAGCAGTTGCATATTGTTCACAGGTTGTTGAATATGGTAGTTTGCCGGGAAGCGAGCCTGCTCAATCTGTACGCTGCCAATTTCTAGTATTTGTTCACATTCTAGTAAGATTGTCAGTAGTTGCCGTTGTGCACAGTTGGTTTTAGTAAGATACTTTCAGTATTATTTCTATGTATTAAAATAGTGTACATGTTTGGATATTTCAGATCCTCTCTATCATTTACAAAAAGACCTACAAAGTCTTCATCCAAAACTGTTGAAAACTGATGACGAAGAAGTGAATATTCAAGTTCACAAACTCTTGTTAAGACTTGGAATCAAACAGTTGTCTCCCTTTGATGTCATCAACCATCACATTATACCAGTCTTCAAATCTGAAGAGTGGCAGGTAGATAATTCGTTTGAATTGATATTTTCACATCTATGTTATAGGATAAAAGTATGTCTGGAATAGGCATCCATTTAAAGGCCGAATAAGGGTAATTTATCCATTTTAACCGCAACAATTGTAAACATGTACTTGTATAAGAAACAATTTCATGCTGATTGGCTGATGTTTATCAATAATTTGTCTTTCCTTTATGAAAAAATTATGAAAGACGTCATATCTTGTTTTAATACAAAATAAGTCATGTTTAACCTTGTCGTGATTTCTATAAATTGCCAATGTGCTTCCACGACTTTCTGTGTGCAATTTACGTATACATCCTAATACAAGTATTGATGACTTCAAACTCCCAAAACGGGAATATTCTGGATAACGTTTTTACGACCCTTATTGTTGATATTCATATTGCTATTGTCTGATTTAATCTCTGCATTACAATTTATAATAAGTATTTGATCAAGAAATGAAATTATTGATGAAAAACTAAATGGTACAGTACTTTGGGGGGGGGGGGGGTTATATATTATGCTGAGGTTTTGCTGCAAACTCTGATTGCCATGGAAACATTTGTGTCTGATTGTAAGATGAATGCAAAATGACTAGGGCTAATCATGCATCGCTTTATGTATGTATCACTTAGGAGTATCAAAACCATTGATGAATGTGAACTGTATAAAAATACCCCTAAAAATTATAATTTTCGTGACAGAAATTGGCGAATATTTACATTCTCAACATTTGTTTACGTCATCTAAATCTGTTTCATCACTGTGCTTGCTTGATGGTAGATTGAAGTCGGTTTACTACTGACGGACTGGGTTACTTCCCTGCTATGGCTGAAAAAACAACATTGTTTTCTATGGTGGCTTTCTATCATTACATGGAGTTAGTAATGATAGCAGGAGATATTTTCAAGAGTGCTGTGATATTTCATTGTGTCATGTCTTTGAAATAAAATTTGTCAATATATCAATGACTTGTTGATATATTTGAGTTGATAACATTGATACATAGTTTCAATGACAGCTCTTAAATTTTCATCAAATGTTTGTTTTTAATTTCAGTCCAAGTCTGAGGGTACCTTAGTGTCCTATGTTGTGTATATCAAGGAACAAACTGATAAAAATCCTGCTGTTTGTAACCTTGATGAAATCAAGGACATTGCCGTCGTGTTGACTAATCATGGATTCAAACATACGAGCAAGGAGCCAGTACATTTCTCTCATCACTATGGAAACCCGGTCCATTTACTGGAAACTTTTAGTGGTATGTTCTTATGTCTTATATGCCATTTATAATTAACTAGATAACATGGAAGGAAAATTACATTCTTCTAGTTTCTGATTAAGGGACTTGCATGAATCAAATAAAATGTGTTAAAGATATATTGGCGTTCGAGATTAGTGTCAAAATTACTAAAACCTGTGCAGTGACTAAACAGTACTGTCAATCCTCCATTATTGATGCTGAATATCAGCCCCATACCCCACCAAAATAGAAGTTCTCCCCATTCAAATTCAATATCCCCCATGGACCTAAAAGAGTTTAAAAAACTGGAAAAATACTACTTTAACTAGAAAAATATGATATTCTGACAAGAGACATAAAATCGGATACATTTTTCATGTTTGTTTACCCATGTGTGCAATTGTATGTTTATTGCATGTCTACAATGGTTTGACCTTGACTGGAAAGATGTTGACAAAATTCCCCAGTTTGCTTGAAATTTCCCCTACCCAGGACTGCGACCCCCTTCCCCCAAGTAGAATGAGGCTCTTGTTTTGCATTAAATCCTGGTGATGGGGCACAAGATACAAATATTGCATTCATCACAATGTGTGTAAAATTTGTTACACATTCAGTGACTAGTCTGTCAGCATGTACCCGAGTATATATTTTTATCTATATTTTTTATTTAAGGTTATGACTGGACATTATTGGACTCGGTATATCTCCCTGAATTGTGTACAATGTCTGTAGTATATGGTTGGCAAGATTTCTTCAGGAAACTTGGTGTTGAGGAATTCCTGTGTGTACGGAAGCAGGATGTGTGCTTGAAGAAAGAGGAATGGGTAAATATGAACTCACTGTTGCAACATTTGCTTCAAGGGTCATTGGTTCGAATCTTGCCCTGGGCATGGTTAATCTGCTAATGTCACAAGGCCTGAAATAGATGCAAGTACTGGTTAGTAACCCAGGAATCATCAAGAGTGATTAACATGAGTTGTAATTTCTAGTTTGACATTCAATGTACAATAAATAAGTTAAATATTGTCTACCCTACCCACAAATATTGCCTCAACCCTACCCACTAATATTGCCTCTACCCATACCCACAAATATTGTCTCTACCCTGCCCACAAATTTGCCTCTACCCCACCCACAAGTATTGACTTTAACATAATTTCTATTGCTAATATGAAATAAGCAGTATTGTAAGGTTAAACTTGTGTATTGTGTGTTGTGCATATGAATGTTAGTAGTTGAATCTATGTAAGATATATAAGATTTTTACGTCCAAAATTTATGTCAAAGCCTCTGGGAATATACTGATTTTGTTCTATTATATGAAACTTGTAAGGTTGTTTAATTTGTTTGGTGTATGGGAAAATTGGAGTGTTAAATGAAAAATGACATTGATTTGTGGTGTTTTTTTTGAAGGGTTCTTCACTTTGGAGAGACAAATGGTCTGACTGGCCAGAGGATGTGACAGAATTGATCATACAAGATTATACTTGTAAGGAACTAGAAGGTCTTCTGCTACATAACAAATATCCTGATGGCTCACGGTACTTAGATCAGATGAGACAACTCAGTAAATACCTTGACAAGCATTGGGGTAGGAAATTCTCCGTCTGCTGTCATGCCCATGTCGTGAACAAGGAAGGTAGAGTGTTGATGGAAACCGATTCTTCCTTCAGTATAATGCTAAAATCTACGCCCTGGCTCCCGGCTGCGAGGACGAAATCTATCGTGGGAAACAATGGGTCGTTACATCATGTTTGTGAAATAGTTGCAGAAGTTCCTTCCAACATGTACTTGAAGTCGGATTCTGTGTATGAACACTTATCTGATCATGTTTTGTATCTAGATTTGATTCTGACAAGTGATTCTTTTCACAAGTTTCTTGATTTGAAAAATTCTGTTGCCGCGGAAACGGTGAAAGATTTCTTATTAGGATGGAGTGAAAGAACAGAATCAAACATTGCAGCCACGTTCTGTACTTCATTAAATCATATGAAGAATGTATATTCCTTCCTTGGGAAAGAAATGAGAAGACACGAGTTCCAGAATCTGTTGCGAGAAAAACCAGTTTTATTCGTTCCTGATAAAAATGCGAAACTTTTGAGAAGTGATGAAATAGTTGCTGGAAAAATGTTGAATCGTCATGAAATATGGTTGTCTGATAAAACTAAATTGTTTGACAAACACAGAAGTGTTCTAGAAGAGTTTCATTCTGAGATTTGTAGTAAAAGGACAATAGAATCATTTTACTTGGACAAACCAGAAATTTTGCAACTCTTCAAACAAGAAGGTAAACTTGATGTTCAGCCAAAGGTTGAAGAGTATATAGAGCTGTTGTGTCTGCTGTGTAGTACCAGTACGCCCAAAGAGAAGGAAATCCTCTATGACGTTCTCCACATCTTCTCTGTGATTGGTCAGGCAATGGTGACTCCAGCAGACAATATGCCTGATGAGCAGACGGCAAATATGGCATTGGAATCATTGAAGTCAACTGTCAAGAAGAAATTACAGAAACAAAAGGTTGTATAGACAAATTTTTCCTTACATGTCTGAGGTTTATCCATAAGTTTTAAAGGAGAATCCAGTCATAAATATACAGATAATCTTGATGAAATGTATGGCAGAATTTTAGCTTATGAGGAAATGTTCTTTGTGTGTCCAGGTTTGTGTAACGGGAATTGAAATTCTTAATATAGTAACACACTTTCTGATTGGGAAGCAGGAAAGGGGTATCGCCTGGTTTCCCATTTCGGAAATTTCTCCCAAAGTTAAGTTTAATAAGAATGTGTTATAATATGTAGTAGACTAGAAATAGAACATAGGTAATAGCTATAAATGTATGAGTTCTCTGTCTATAATAGGATTACAAATGTTATCTGAAGTACCAAACTGAATATTCTTCTTACTAAGATGGAACCGAACTGTGAGAAAAGGAAATTAAACTAACATTGGCTAATCATTGCATCCCTACTATATGATAGTATTAGCATATTCCTTTACTGAAGTATCATTTGAATTCGCGCAGGTCTAATTTTCGCGCTAGAGACGAAGCGCGAATTTAAGTCCGCGCGATTATTATACTTTCCGATACTCATGGCTATCCAAATTTTTGACTGTCCGAAACTATGTGTATATGCACTTACGTTTTTTCTTTTCATACTATGTCGCTGTTTTTTCTGATAATCTTTGTGGAATACTTAGGAACATAGAATATTTTGATACAGTTTGATTACTAGTACGTAAGAGTGGTTTAAATGGAACATTAAGTCATAAATTGATTTTTCTTTGTTTACGATTTTTATATAAAGAATACACGACTGTATAAAATCGTTATCATCCGAAGTGCACGCACTGCAACTTTTTTCTTCACACTTTAATTCTTGAAATATATTAAATAACCAGAATTAAAACCAACACTGTTACAGGCATAACTAAAATTTGAGATTGTCTTTTGCAGTGAAGACAAACACTAAAACAGTTGTCACTGTACATGTAGCTCTAAGTATACATGTAACTACCAACATACAAAACACGAGTAATCAAACGAAGTTTCATTACAGTATATTTATTGATATTTACTTTTTTTATATGTTAAGCAATAAATAAACATACAAAATCACGTAATAGACGTGTACATTTTCTCAAACTTTTTTCTTATTTCTTATATTCTGCTTAGCCCAATAACTGAAAACTAAATCATTTCAAGCACATAACCTTAGCATGAAAAGACAAGAATGATTTGAAGTTACAGAAAATTAATAATTAGGTGTGAAGGAATTATTCGCACTTGTCATTGTTGTTTTAGAGTAATTGCCAGGGCGCCATTTATGAAAGATCTCCAACACCTTTATATTGTTTATCGATCTTTTGTTGTTTCTACACTTTTCATCGTACAGTCGTGTCAATTAATGCCAATTAACCTTTGGACCTGACATATTGTTTGGGGTATTGTTATTGGGTATTTTTTAGTTCATTCCCGACTGGTTCGCTGAAATTACTTGTCAAACTCATAACCGAAAATGGTATAATCGGGATACCAGTCCGAAAATCACGTTTTTAGGGTTATATAGACGCTCTAAACAAGGGAATCAAGCGCTTGGTGACACTGATCAAAATACGACGCGAACCTTGCTAGTCATGTTGTTTATTCAAGTTTCACGTTTCTATATTGTATTCAGATATGACAATTGGCAATAAAATTATTAATTGGCGAATCTATTAAAGAGATAACCCCCAGATTACGAGTTAATACGCAGAATATTGCTATTTACAGCTCATGATACGGATGTACGAAATAATGACATGCACTGCAATACTGTCATTTTTGTGATTTTTTTCTTCAAAAATTTAAAATGCGCGAAATTTAGGCCCGCGCAAAACTGCCTTTTTGGAAATTTCACCCTCACGAATTTAAGTGATACTACAGTATATCCATGGTAATGAATTTCTGTAACAAGGCAAGCAAACCATAAACAAGTTTAGATCTTTTGTCAAACAAAAGCTGAATTTGAATAAGAATGTTAGATCTTAATATTGAAATTCTAGTTAGAAATCTTCAAGGATATATATTTCTGCCTTATAGGTGTTTCCCACCATGAAAGATGTTTGGGTGAGTTTGGAGGATAATCCTGTGATAGTTGACAACAAAGATTGGGAGAAAATGTTTGCTGATAAGCCTAGTGTACACTATCTGGCTGTGGATGAATCCAGTGTGAGTGGAAATAGAAAGACCAAGGCATTGACTAGTTCAGGTATTTCATGTAAAAATCTTCCTTTTATAAGATTTATAGAGGCAGGTTAGTTACTATGGATAAGAGAAAAACAATGTTCCACTGACAAAGGTCAGAAAATGTTGCTATAATTTGAAAGATAAAAGGTTAGATATTATTCAGGAGAAGTTTCATCAAAATCTATGAATGAATAAACATATTATAGCAAAAGTCTACGTACTTTTGAGACCCACCTCGTACATCAGCTTTTGGTATGGTTAGTTTAAATTTATGTATTTTACATATATTTTGAAACAAGGTATTTACATTTATTTATTGATCTCTCTCAATGACTGCTCCCTAGGTTATTAACCAATATTTGCACTTAATTAAGAAATTGTGAGTCAGATTGGTAAAGGTGAGATTCGAAATTACTACCCACCCCTCCTCTATGCCTTCAATTGTTATTGGTTGATTGCAAATTTCATGCTAAGATGACAAGAGAAATCACAATTGTTGCTAACTATCTTGTGTGTCTTGACACCACAACATGACGAGTGTGTTCTATTGAAGCAAGGCGTACCAAGTTACCAAGTGTAATTCATGTACCAGGGATCTCTGTGGCTGAGTGGTTGTGGTGTAATTCATATACTTGTTATTTGCATCTGTATAGTTTGCTCTGAGCAGTAGAAATTGGTTCAGATATGATTATTTGAAGCTTCAGGCCTTTGAGGCTGAATGGACCTCTGTGACCGAGTGGTTATGGTTGCTGACTTGAAACCAATTGCCCATCACCAGTGCAGGTTTGAATCCCACTGGAGATGTAGAATTTGTATGTGAGGAAGTTATCCAGCTGTCTTATGGAAGATTTGTGGGTCTACCCTGGTGTCTGCCTGTGTCCTAAATAATACTAGAATGTACACCTGGGGTCTTCCTGCACCTTGATAGCTGCACAAATCACTGTACGACTCAGTCTGTGTATGTTACTTAAAAACTGGAACTACAAAAAATTGAATCTAAAATTCCTCATACATTTTGTTTTTCTGCAGGAAGTTTAATTCAACCTGAGATGATAAATGTCGTGCTGAAAGAATGTTTGGTGAAGAAATTAAGTGAAGTTGTTGATATTCGACCAACACCATTGATGATTGAACCATGTTTACAACTACAGACCTACTTTTATTACATTGTACCTGTTATACAGCAATATCTGAAAGCGAGATTTGAGGATGTTTATATACAACTTGAACACATAAATACACGAAAGATGTTGGCAGATGCTAAGTTTTATCAGGTGCGGTATAGTATAGCTGCGGTAGATCCTTACAGTAAAACCTCAATGATAAGACCACTATTGGGACCATTGAAAACTGGTCTTCTTATAGAGGTGGTCTTAATATTGAGGTTTAATAAAGAGCAAAACAATATAAATTGTCTTGAAAATTCTTAATTTTGAGGTGGTCTTATTATTGAGATGGTCTTTACATGAAGTTTTACTGTATGTTTTTCACATGCACTAGACAAATCAGTATAAATGGTCACTCAAGTTCAACATAATTTGATACTTACCACACCAGTATAGAGTCTTATTATTGAGGTGGTCTTTAAGTCAGGTTATACTGTATTCATTTGCATGCTTGCTAAATATCATGAATTCATTTCAATATAAATTCATTTTTTTATGAATATTAAGTTCAAGGTGGCATTGCAATAACATATATGACCAACATTTTTGCAGTTTGACCTTTGTATAGTGAATGAAAGGGTAGAAAATTCAAAATGGTCTTCATGATTTGAATGCGTCACTTCTAATGATAGTAAAGGGGTGAAGACATTATTCATTTGTCATCCACAAAAATGTTAATTATTGCGTTTAGTTAGTATCTGAGAAAGTCCCAATGATATGTCTGCCATGTAATGCTCTTGTTTAGTTTTTATGTCGGTGCAGTTTGTTTTTTATCATTAACACCTTTTCATTAACCAGCAGGTGGTTGGCATTGAATTAATTGGCTTAGTGTTTTTCTTTGAATTTTGGTTTTCTGATGTAGTCAAAATGAGATAAGGTTATATCATCATCTGATAGTCAAGTAAACTTTCTATATATCAGCATTTTCTCATATTTCTGAAGTCCTAGTACTGTGCATATTATATAAAAAATAATTGAACCATTTTGTATTGAAATTGAGTCAATTTCTGTTTTTTTTTGTAATAAAATTATCTCATTCTTTTACAACAGACGGGTAAATTGGAGGTGTGTTACTGGCTGACCAATCAGAAACAAGATACATTTGTTATCAGACAAGAGCAATGTGTTATAGATCCGCCAGTATTTTACTTCCACCAGGACCACTTGTATTCCATAGGGGAAATAAACAGAGAGGTTGCCAGATACTTCAGTCAAGATGACAAAAGTTGTAACACATCACTGAGGTAAGTGACATTATTTAGTTGACTATTGTTCATGAAAGTGCAAGTACAGGTCACACTCTTTCGACAGTGTCTCAAATACAGTAAAACCTCAATAGTAAGGTCACAATTGGGACCCTTGAAACTGGTCTCCTTATTAAATGAGTCTTAATATTGAGGTTGAATAAAGAGCAAAACAGTGAAAATGGACTTTGTGGTCTTAACTTTGAGGTGGTCTTATTATTGAGGTGGTCATTAGGTGAGGTTATACTGTATTTCAATAATTATGTATACTTAGCAGATGACATTGGAAGCTTGGTCTGATTGGTGTCTGGCTAGAAATTGTTGACACATATTTGCTCAGTTTTGCCATTTTAAGACGTGTAAAGCATTAGCATTTTTAAATCAATAAGATTTAAAATTAATAATTGTGGACTAAATATTGTGATGGGTTAATACAAAGATGATGACATCATCCTTTCTGTTGATGACTCATTATCACCATGTTTTGTCCAAAAAAGCTGTTAGGTTACCTAGGCAATACTAACAGAAATATCTTGTTGTTTTTCTTTGTCTTATACAGTAAAACCTCAATAATAAGACCACCTTTGAGACCCTGGAATACTTGTCTTTGTATTGAGGTGGTCTTAATATTGAGGTTGAATAAAGAGTAAAACAGTGAAAATGGACTTCATTTTGGGGTGGTCTTATTATTGAAGTGGTCTTTACATGAGGTTTTACTGTATGTTATTTGCTTGCACTAGAAAATCACTCAAGTTCAATATAATGTGATACTTACCATACTAGTATGTAGTAAAATGTTGGGCATTTCTTACAGATTGTTTTTATCAGAGCTGGCAAACATTGTATCAGGAGAAACATATGACACACTAAATGCTCTCTTGCAAAGACATGAAGCTGATAACAGTGTAGTTAACGAAGAGGAGAAATGGATGATTGAAACACCTCCGGTACCTGAACCAGAAGTGGCACCAATCCAGGAACCAGACTATAATGGTACCAATCAGGAACAAGGTTTGTTGTGGATGAATCAATATGATACACATCAACAGTTAACATTACATCTGGGCCTGACACACCTGCCTTGTTAGCTAAGTCTGTAAAGCTTTTGTCTGAGGTTATAGGTTTGAACCTAGAGTGTGAGATATGTTCTCTGCAACAATTAAACTGAAGATATTACATCTTGAAACATTTTACTCCTCTGGATGAAGTGAGGAATCTGTCGGTTGATTGTTAAGGAACTGGTTAGTAATGGTTAGTTAACCCAGGAACACTGGTCAGGTTAACTGACTGATTTACATGTCTAAAATACTGCTGAACTCATGTTAAGCTTCAAAACAACAGTATATCTAGGCCTCAGGTTTAATCTTTTTTTTGTGACTAGTCTCAAACTATTTCTGAGTGCAGTTTGATTAATTGACCAATGACGAGGCTTCATTCTGAGATTGATCTTCAAAGTCAGTTATTCATCCTTGAGCTTGGGAAGATTTTCTGATATTACCTGCCTGAAATTATGCAACTGAAAAAGGCTATTCCAGGAAAATATCCTTGGTAGGTAGGGATGACAGTCAGAAATAAGGGGACCAGCAACAAGATTTTAGTTTGTTTGACGCCCCCCCCCCACCACCAACAGATTTTAACCCCCCCCCCACCACCAACAGATTTTGACCCCAACCAAGACTGGTTGTAATAGATTGCCAAACAGCCATAGGCAAATAAAACTTTGATCTGGCTTCTAATGCCAAAAATTGTCACAAATTTGTAATAAATTGCTTAAGTTTATCAAATTTATTTCTTATTTATCAAATGTGGCTACCAACTTTTTAAAACTAGCACCAGCGTATTGCGTTACATTCAGAATGATGCTATTTTCTTTACATTCTATTAATGTAATAATGAAAACACTGCTATTGCTTTAACTATTGTATTTTGTCTCACCATTTCAGCTATGCCAAACTCCTGGCAGCAGACTTCATCATCAGCCAATCAGAATGATGAATTGAAACCATTACGCTCATGGCCACCATTACCTTCAATGAATTTTGATCCATCGAAAGGTATCAATAGTAGTTTCCTATATAAATTTGAAAAAATAGTTTGATGTGATTAATGCAATATGCAATTCCGATTGATAGAGAGAAAAATGTCATAAAAAATAAAGGTGTGTCCAAGCTAGGGCTGACTATTGCAGCCAAATTTACTATCACGATAGTTATCGATAGTCAAAAGTACTATCACGATAGACTATCAATAGTTGACTTCACTATTGCGATACTATCACGATAGTTTCGATAGTTTACATACTGTATATTTTCAATCAGTTGATTTAACATTTTATGTTAATACCTGTTATA
Source organism: Mactromeris polynyma (assembly GCA_032209605.1). Classification (NCBI taxonomy): domain Eukaryota; kingdom Metazoa; phylum Mollusca; class Bivalvia; order Venerida; family Mactridae; genus Mactromeris; species Mactromeris polynyma. Next base: position 3,236,148 of record JASFXZ010000016.1, on the reverse strand, counting down.
AACAGACAAATTATGAAAATGTTGCTTTGTCAACCTTTCCTTCGCTTTTGATGAAGCCATAGTACTTCCAAGCGACGGCCTTTCCCTTAGGGTTGTCAACAATTTCAAACGAGCTTGCGTTGGCAGACGACATTTTTCTCGTAATGGTATTGTCAGAACAATGCCGAATACTCCCGTCCAGTCTAAACGCCTTTTCCCGGTATTCGGTATGCCCGGATTTACATGAAGCTCGGCCGTTATCACGAATCCGTATTTCTAGGGATAGATTGCCTGTTAGAATCACTGGTCTAAATATCCGAACTAGGTCCCTTTAGGAATGATGCAAAATGAACTCTTGAATTATTATTTCTAGATCTATATTTTATAATCAGTCAACCAACCATCGTTCTCGTCCATTGTGTAATTAATCAAATTTCGATTTCTAAATAGATTCTATATTTATTTCAATTTAGTTAAACGAGTCCTTTATTTTTACACGGCATTTAACTTGTAAAAAAACCCGACACCACAGGTAGTCCAGGATGGATAGATGAGTGGTCGGACGACAACGACGTTCATAAACGGAAACGCTGTTGTATGCAATTTAGTCTATACCGTGATGTAAACATCCGTTTTTTTCGGCGAAAGGAAATCAACTTCAAACCGCAAAGACAACTATCGGAAAAGTCGATAGCTGTCTCAAATATCGGCGATAGTATCGATAGTGTGAAATAGCAATCGACTATTGACTATCGTGCCTGCAACAATCGTGATAGGTCAATAGTATCGACTATCGTTGCACCCCAAGCATTACGTAGACCTTTGCTGTAGTAGTTTTATTCATGCATAGATTCTGATGAAAATTCAATTGAACACTTTATAAGTTTTTATCTTTCAAACTATGATATAACAACATTCCCTTACTTAAGTGTCAGAAGCTTTATTGTAACTAACCTTCATATTGGCGGGGCAGCAACAATTTTGCACAAATATCTCTTTGAGTTTTCAGTGCATATATATTTTGTATTAATTGTATTATGGTCGAGGTATTACTAGTAGAGGCTATTTTACAATGTGACAGAGATGCTGTCTCCCGTTTTCAACATCATATTCATTGAAATGGATTTTATACAAAACAGACAAACAGTTGTCGGTAATATCATGAGAATAATGATGCCACCTGATTATTCTAAATATCTTAGTATTATAATATTCTGCAAGAGATGTCAGAATGTGCCCCATAACGAATGGGCAAAGAACATTAATATCTTCTTATTATTTATTCTAGAAAAAAGGAACATAGATAGACCTGCATCAAGTATTTGGCCACCTCCACAAGCCAAAGAGTATATGAGGTCTGTGAAGAATCTACCGAGTACCATAAGAATGGTTCAAGCAGAGGCAGGAAATACAGCAGACGGGAAAACATCTGATGCCGGTACTGAGACACCAAATGTTATTTCTGTAAATGGAGAGGCTGGTGATAGTCACGATGGAGACAATTTGGGTACATCGGGAATTGGAACTATATCTGGACAATCGGGGATCGGAAGTGTCGCCGGGTATTCCCATACAGGAGTTGGTCCGTGTGGTTTTCATAATGACAGTAAGTTATCAGCTTACACATTGATTTGATTCCATTGTTTTATTTTTAACTGTGAATCAACCGCTCTGTTTTAGTGTTGTTTTGGTGTTGTTTTGTTCAATGAGGGTAGAATTTGTTTTAACAGAACTTCATATTTTTGATATAAAGTTTGTGTGCTATTTTGGGTAGATATTAGTATTAGTCTTTACTAAGTTTTGTTCTTGTTATATTGTTTTGCTCTGAAAATTTTAGGAAAAAGAAAATTGATTGAAATTGACTTGGTTGATGATGGTGATGAAGCTGTGAAGAAGAAGGGAATGGAAGGTCAGCCAAGGACAAATGAAACTGAGGATCAGTCAAGGTCATATGGTAATGAAGGTCAGTCAGGTATAAATGAAGGTGAAGATCAGTCAAGGTCATATGATGCTGAAGGTCATGGTCAGATGAATGCCAATATTGTTTCACAGAGTCGTAGAGGTGCTGACACCAACACTCGCAGACCAGGAAATCTTATTGTGTTAAGTAAGTATGAAAATCATTTCTTTTCTTGTTCCACTTCAGAGACTTCTTTGCAGATTCAAAAACTTCCATTTCTTTTTTGTGGGCATTTTTTTACAGCTTAAACTGATTGGTGGTTGTTTTTGTTAAATATATGAAATGATTTATGTAATGATACATGCAAATCTAGTACAATTAGCACATTGATGTTCCACTATGTTCTTACCATATCATTCCAAATCTTACAGCTCAACCAAACTGGCAAACCATGGTTACAGATTACACTTATGACAACCTCGGGTCAGGACTTGACCTTGGACTTGTGAATGCTTCATGTTTCAAAGAGGGTCAATCAGAGTCGAACATCGGACGTTTTGGTGAAAGTCTGGTTGCCGAGTTCCTCAGTAAAGAAAAGTCTAACGGTAAAATCCACAGTTTCCGATGGGTGAACGAAGCAGTGGAGACCGGATCTCCGTATGATTTTGAAGTGTACATGGCGCAAGAAAATGGTTTACACAGTGAATACGTTGAAGTAAAAAGCACAGGGTCTGACAATAAAGATGTATTTGAAATATCTGTGCAGCAGATAAAGTTTGCGTCTGATGCAAAAAATAACTTTCATATATATCGAGTGTTTAATGCTGGGAATCGTGAGAAAGTCAGACTGATACGGATCACTGATCTGCATGCGAGATTGTCTACCAAACAAGTGAAATTATGTATGTTGATTTAAGTAGGTGAATGTCTACCAAACAAGTGAAATTGTGTATGTTGATTTAAGTAAGTGAATGTCTACCAAACAAGTGAAACTTTGTATGTTGATTTAAGTAGGTGAATGTCTACCAAACAAGTGAAACTTTGTATGTTGATTTAAGTAGGTGAATGTCTACCAAACAAGTGAAACTTTGTATGTTGATTTAAGTAGGTGAATGTCTACCAAACAAGTGAAATTATGTATGTTGATTTAAGTAGGTGAATGTCTACCAAACAAGTGAAACTTTGTATGTTGATTTAAGTAGGTGAATGTCTACCAAACAAGTGAAATTATGTATGTTGATTTAAGTAGGTGAATGTCTACCAAACAAGTGAAACTTTGTATGTTGATTTAAGTAAGTGAATGTCTACCAAACAAGTGAAACTTTGTATGTTGATTTAAGTAGTTGAGTCATAATTTTCTGTATTGTAGCTGGCAATTTTTACTCTTTAAATGTGTATATTGTTGTTGATTCATAGTGTTGAGTTTGTAAAAAGTTACTGTCCTCCCCATGTGTTCATTTTATATTCATTGTATATTTGTATGATTTAAGATCAATTTGTTACAGCTGTATGAACTATTTTTGAATCATTTGTATGAACTGATTTGTTTTTGAGTGGATATTTGTATGAAATGGTTTTGGTTTATTTGTATGAACTGTTTTCTTTAAATATTTGTATGAATGGTTTGTGGTATACATGTATTTGTATGTATATTTTTCATTTGTATGAACTGTTTTTTTATTATTATCTGTATGAACTTGTTTGTTTGTTGTTTATTTGTATGAACTTTTAAGGTACGTTTGTATAAACTGTGTTATATTGACTCAATATTGTATTTCAGCATGCATATCATCATGTTGGCAATTCAAGTGAGATCAGATTTTTAATGTGTCAGTTTGTCTTACATCATGTATTGAAGGCTATAATACTGCTAATTTTATTGGCCTTTTTGTTAATTTCAATGAAACAGAAAATGTGGCATGTCATTGTTATTGATACAGGTGTATTATTACACATATTGCGATTTTGACGTGGAAACCACATTTGGAATAAAGAATTATACAGATTTTAGGTGCATTTTACTCATGGGTCATCATTTGTGATTCTGAATTGTAGTTTTGTGAATTTCTTATGTACACGTACGTTGATGAATAAATAATTTCATAAACAGAATTATATGAGAAGTGTCGTTTCTAATATTTATGTTCATTCCAAATATAGATGCAAGTACATATATAGTGGTATGGAACACAAGTAATGTCAGTTCGAAGTTTGCTTCCAACAAAACTGTGTGAATAAAATGTATAAATTATACAGTTTACATACAATCTGAAGAAAGCTTATAAAAGTGCTGAGCTGTCCGAAAATGATTTTTTGTGCTTTTTAATGGTATGTATAAGAACAGATAATCATAGAAAGCTTATCCAATATATTTCAGTTCAGTGGCTGAAATTTCTGTGTAACTAAACACAAGCATGTGGTCAAGCGCCGGTCTCCTGACTGATGGTTGCGAGTTCAAGCCTCACAATCACTCTGGAAGACTGCTTCCTGGGTTACTGACCAGTTCTCACAACTATTTCAGGGAGTATGAAGTTCACGGTTCAACCATACCCACGGCATAATTCAATCCCAGGACCTAGGGGATCAAGAATTGGATGCTCCATTACTGCGCCTCCTTAGATTTGTGAGGATTGATAGTATAGTCGGACCTCGTGTATTTGACAATATATCATCCAATAGGTCCCAATGTATCTTCTTGGGCATGTCAAATTGAAATGGAATAATCAAAACCATGTATTATTCGAAATAAAATTTCAGACCCGATGAATTCAAATGAACAAGGTCCGACTGCAGTAAGAAATAAGAAACAATCTGTATAGGGGTAATGAGTTTAATCAATTTGTCATAAACATTGATAATGTCAGAAAATGTGCACACATCCGCAGTATCACAAAAATAGCAACAAGATTCACAATATAGCACAAGAACGTATGTAAGCAAGTTTAAATCCTGAATGTTTATGCACACAGAAGTGGACAAACAAATGTTAAAGCATAATGTGTGTATGTAGTCTATATACTGAAGGCAGTGCTCATGATGTTTTTTTAATAACAATAAATGCAGAGGAGTTGTCTCCCTTTATGTAATAATATTTGCTCTGCTTGTATAATTGTAAACATTCTAATAATCAAAAGACAAAATCAAATATGATTCAACTATAATTTCCATAAACTCCATAGAGACGCATCTATGCTATCTCCATGGAGATACCAGATTTCCATGCAGACACATTTTGGCGCTTCTGGTGTTCAATGTTAAAAAAATCGACTTTCACTGCAAGTTTGAAAAAGAAATATTTACTGATAAAAAAAACAGTTCCAGCCTAAATGTGGTTATTTTCATTCAATGAGAACAATTTCACATTGGTTCTTAAACGAGTGCTTCAGTCTGGTACCAATAATTTTTATGTTGGACACTTGGAATGTGTTACTAGCATTTTCATGAGTAAATTAAGTCCAGCATATATAGTTAGCAAGTAAGTCAGTCACTGGTTCAAACTTAAGGAACTGGATTGAGAAAATCTTATCATTATGAGTTTCCCCAAGTCTCCAATGAAAGTATTTCACAAGTATTTTACCAGTTTACACCAGTAATTTCACAAGTTTTTGACCACATTATACCAGCCCTGTGTTCAGTTATGGCTATCGGCCCTATTGTTTCGTAACGTTTCGTAATTTGGTTCCCGTGTGCAGCCAATGTGACTTGGTGGGCAAGGGATACAATACGAAACATTCACCACTGATAGCCGTAACTGAGCGCAGGGCAGTACTTTCACTGGATTTCAACCAGTTAGACCAGTAATTTCACAAGTTTTCGACCACATTATACCAGTATTTTCACTGGATTTCAACCAGTTTAGACCAGTAATTTCACAAGGTTTCGACCATATTATACCAGTATTTTCACTGGATTTCAACCAGTTTAGACCAGTAATTTCACAAGGTTTCGACCATATTATACCAGTATTTTCACTGGATTTCAACCAGTTAGACCAGTAATTTCACAAGGTTTCGACCATATTATACCAGTATTTTCACTGGATTTCAACCAGTTTACACCAGTAATTTCACAAGGTTTCGACCATATTATACCAGTATTTTCACTGGATTTCAACCAGTTTACACCAGTAATTTCACAAGGTTTCGACCATATTATACCAGTATTTTCACTGGATTTCAACCAGTTTAGACCAGTAATTTCACAAGTTTTCGACCACATTATACCAGTATTTTCACTGGATTTCAACCAGTTTAGACCAGTAATTTCACAAGGTTTCGACCATATTATACCAGTATTTTCACTGGATTTCAACCAGCAATTCCAGTGTAGATCTCAAAAACGTTGATTAAACTTAACACAATATATATAATAAAATATAAAAAGTTAAAATGCTCAAATAAATACTTGTTCATTTCAGTGAGATTATTCAAAGGCTACTATATACACAAAACAACAATACAAAGTTTCTTAAATTTTCAGTAAGAAAAATCTTCGCTCCGATCAAAACCAGTCGATGACTTTGAGTTCATATGGCTACCTGATTAAGCTTGATAATACTTCAGGAATCACAAATGTCGTTAACAGATATAAGATACATTCAAAAGTTTCCATTCAAGTATTTTCTGACAAAATTTATTTATAATAATGTAGGTCTCTTTGCAAGGACCTTACTTCACCAAATTGACTGACTTTTACCTTTTTAATTATATTCAGATGCCTTTAATTTGGGCTGCAACAATAAGTAGATATTATTGGATAAAGGAAGTCGTATTTTTACCTGAATATAACCTTTGCATTTTTTTAATTCACACTCAAATGAATTGGTGAAATTTTGGGACAATTAAGACAGTCACGAATGAACAAGAGATCTACGGTCGTGAATCTTGTTCTACGATAGATGTAGTCTCGAATCAACAAACTGACATCATCTGTTACTCTTAATAATTATGATAAAAATGATCATAGAAAATATAATGACACGATGAATACTTTCATGAACTAAATTACCGGTACACAATTTTATATAAATCCGATGTATGATCGAAAAGTTTGAAACAGACAAAGCACCAACAAGGACAAATGAACAATATCAATTATAAATTCATTAGTACACCGAGATATCATTTACGAAAACTTGTGAAATACTAAACAATTATGACTAAAACACATAATATAACTATTTTATAACAAATACTTCATATACATACATATATGTTCATTAATGTCATTCCAATATAACTATGTTCATCAATGTCAACTTCAAAGGGCCTTTCTTCAATACAGGCAGAGAAAATGTGAACTGTGTGTAAAGTTATACATTCAAAATAAAATCTTTGTTAATAACATAACCGCAAGGTAACTAAAACGATGTACAGTCAACTCTTGTTACAACACAGACAATCTTTACAATGGAATTTTCATTACACAACATAAATCTGGCGGAAACAAATCCACTGTGGTACTGGTCTATTTCAATATAACGAAAGATTCAATACAACAACATAATTCCAAGACACAATCACGTTCGTTGTAACGAGAGTTGACTGTAACTATCTAAAATACACCGTACTTAACTAGTCATAAGCTCGGTATCTATTAAACTAGGGCAGTAAGTGTTAAACGAAAATGACGGACTGAGAACAGACTGGCTCTATATAAATAGGGAAAACCCCATCATTAAATCCCTGTGCATATATACAATATACGCTAAAACAATTGTAGAGATGTGTACAAAATTAAACAAAACAGCTGCCGAATATAAGAATAATAATCAGGAGCAAGAACGCAACAATGAACTAGCACTGAGAGATAGCGGTAAACACCGTTTATCGTACCTACATGTTGCGTCACATTTACTGAATAAATGACTGTTGTTTTATAGCCCATCAACAACAGGTCATTTAGTGTGCATTCTATGTTATGTGGAGAGAATAAACATAAAAATTAACATATTAAAAAACCGTTCCATTTTACATCATCAATAGTAACATAATCTAAAGCATTACATATTGTTTCCCTGCCCTTACTACAACAACAACAATGCTGGTTGTGTCACTGTTGTTTGATACATTACCATGACAACCGTGAAGAAAAAAGTCATCCTTAAATACAGTAAGAACTCGATTAACAGCAATGATGCCGTAGACAACCTAGAATTTGTGAGTACTTCATTGTGCAAGTACTTCATTACGACAGAACCATTCTTTCAAGAATATTTCCTTTTGTGAATCCAATGGAAATTTATCCTTTTATTATTTTAAGAAATCTTCAAACCAGCATGGCATATTTTATGTAATTAATGTATGATAAAAATGTTTACTTATTCGATACGGAATGACATTCTTGCAGACAAAAATATGTCTAATTTGCTGAATTTGACACAGTTTGCAAATAAATATAGTTTACAATAAATATGACATTTGACAGAAAACTTCTTTGAAGAAATTTCACCGACACTGAAGAACTCTCCGCATCAACTGTTGAATGTGATGATTTCTGACACGAAAACAAATGCGCAAAAACATTTTTGATGCAATGAAATCAATGTAATTCCCTGTGCGTAATCAAAATGATAAACTAAAATATTCTCTACAATTTGTCAAATACCAACTTTCATTTTAATGTTGGCCATTTTCGGTTTAGAAACACAATAAAATCAAAATAACAGAAGGTTATTTTTGTACAATGAAATGCAATTTGGGTGGTTGGATACAACCATTTAGCCATCTTAGATAATAGAAAAAAGCTATACCAATTGAAATCACCGAGCAACAACTAATCAATGCAATAGTGTTTCAAGTTGTTTACATAAAGTTTTACAAGGATTGTAAATTATCAGCCATTAACATTGAGTAGTTTACTAAACAAACCACTCATACATTTTAATATGAATGTTTTTTTCCTGACAAACAAAATTTGATATGAAGTGCAAGTAATATTCTGTGTGATGAAATAAAATACAAGAAAATTAGAGCAAAAATATTTAATGCAACGTACAAATTTCCCCAAAATCCGATCAAGTAAAAATTTGTCAAAATCAAGTCTGCATATGAACCAGCTCTTCTGATTGGCTAAGAATTCTATAAATTAAAATATAAGTCCCAGAAAATCAGTTTGAGACTGATCTTAAGAATGCTGTAAATCAAAATTAAATTCTAGAAAATCTGTTCCAGATTGATAAAATGTTATTTCTAGAAAATAAGTTCGAAACTGACCTTAAGAATTCTACAATCAAACTATCAGTGTAAGACTGATCACAGCTGAGATCCGTCGTGAAATAGGGACATGTATGAGGAGCAGTTTGAGAAAATATGATGATTTATTCTGAATGAAACATATAGTAGGTACAAGCACAGGAGATTATAACCGTGTTCATAAGTAGGTTATCTACAGCTCAATCAGTAGGTTATCTCCCCTCTTCTAGTATACATACATAATAAATGGAGTCTACAGCTCAATCAGTAGGTTATCTCCCCTCTTCTAGTATACATACATAATAAATGGAGTCTACAGCTCAATCAGTAGGTTATCTCCCCTCTTCTAGTATACATACATAATAAATGGAGTCTACAGCTCAATCAGTAGGTTATCTCCCCTCTTCTAGAATACATACATAATAAATGGAGTCTACGGCTCAATCAGACGACTGTTCACTTTTTTGTCCACAAATAAGAAATAAGCTGAAAAGAGAAAGTTTCTCGACCCCTGTTGATAATATTGCATTAAAGTGAGGAAAATATTTTCAGCATTTTTTTAGTATGAAAGATAACAGATATCCAATTTTTTTATATTAGAAATTAGCCACATTTTCAGGTTTCAACGTATGGCAGTAATTATAGCAATGAAGTATATTCTGACCATACTGGACAAGAAATGAAATAAAATACAACAAAGCATGAAATTTATGCAAGAAAAGAGATCAAAATGCTGCATGAAATTATAGAATGGAGATCAATAATGATATTTAAATGGGTATCACTACAACAACAGGGAATCACCATGACAACAGGGTATTGCCATGACAATGGGGTATCACCGTGACAACTGGGTATCAACATGACAACAAGATAAACTAACATTATACAGGGATGTTTTTTACATGAAAAATCTCATAGATAATAAAACAACACAGATTTAAACATCCGATCATTTCACCAACCAACATGGAATATGATTTTAAAGACATTTTCCAGAAACAACACACCAAAGCTACATAAAATCTAATTTCATACACTACATGTCCCAACAACTTCAAAATACATTTTTCAAGAAGCTACGTTAGATACGTTAAAATATCAAAATAATCAATCATACTGTATAAGGGAATATTTGTGTAAGTCAACAAGTCCAACAAATTGTTCATTTTAGACCATTTGCGGAAAGTGGAAATGTTTGCAAAAACAGCAGTATAGAGTATTGTTAATACTAGTTCCATGGATAGGGAATTTATGCTGGGTGATAATTCTGTGCTGATCTTATATGTGCGAAATTCGCAAAAAAAAAATGGTGCTAACCTTACTTATACAGTACTCCATATTTTAAGTTATAACCACAACAACACCAAATATCCCCCCACATTGCAACCCTTGTCCCCAACATTGTATCACAACACAAACCTTTCTGTAAGTTCATATATCAACATACTCCCCAAAAAATATTCCATAACATATTAACCCAAGATATTTGAACATTTATAGCCCTCTAGCACATGTACAATTCTAAATCAGGTTTTGAATTTATGACATAAATGTATACAACTGAATAAAATACATACTCAACACAAATTGCCAATAAATTACCTCAAAAAGGTAGACATTTTATAAGAATCGGGAATAAAAACAATTAAATACACATATTTTACCATATTACATGACAATGCTTAAAGTTAGTCACACATATATAATTCATGGCACAATAAAATTTGTAATACAAGTAAAATCATTTGAGTTTCTTTATAGAAGTTTTTAGTAGATCAATCCTTTCCTGGTTGTAACAACGTAACTCTTCAAGTTGTCGTTTGTTCAAAAGCAAATCCTGTAATGAAAACGAGCAGTGTTTGAATAGCTGAACAAAATTGCATTTAGTGAAGTTCATAGTAGTCATTGTGACTTAATAGACAATATGACAATAAATATAAAGTATTCCCTCATAAAAACACATTTCTCCAAATTCGACCTTTGACCTCACAATACGACCTTGACCATGTTGCGCAGTGAAACAAGACATGTCTATTTGCCCTTGTCTCTACATGTAGATATGGTAGTTCTATCACCATTCAATATAGAGATATATAACTTATATATACAATCCGTACAATAATTGAGGGGTGAATACAAAAGTAGTCAAATCTGCATAATATATAAAGAAGCAGAAATATGAGAACAAACGCTACAAGGTTAAACATATACTATACAACAGACAAAAACAACTGTTAAGCACATGGAGAAAATCTGAAGAAATATATTTCATATCCTGATTTTAACAGAAGTAAGTAAAGGAGGGAATAAATGAGTGGTGACCAAGGTTAGCCTTGACATTTTAAATCTCTCCTCACAATTTTAATGAAATTTCCAATTATAATAAAGCATTATTACAGAATAATTTTATTTTTGTTTTTCAAATATTAGATACATGCATATTAGAGAAAACACAATCAATGTTTGCAATTTTCTGAGACAACCCTCATATAAATAACGCTTTTTCATTTTATTTGTCAAACAAACAGAAACACAAAAGACTTCGACAACTGCCTTTGGAGAAAGAAAATTGATTTTAAATATTTGATACATTTAATGACCTAAACTGAGCTCGAACCTACAACAGTATGAATGGTACCAATACCTACTAGCACTGAAATAACTGCCCAATACCAACTGTGCCACCGAGACAATCTCTTAAACAATATTCATATAATGATGATACGGTCCAAAAATCTTTGAGACAATCTCTTAAACAGTATTCATATAATGATGATACGGTCCAAAATTTTTGAGAAAATCTCTTGAACAATATTCATATAATGATGATACGGTCCGAAATGTTTGCGATTTAAAAGAAATTACTACATGTATGACAGTACAGTCAACTCTTGTGTTAACAACCATGTTTGGACTAATACCGTTTATTGTTGTATAATGTTGTTACACTCAATTAAATCCAATACGTAATTGGCAGATTCGTTTCCACTGGATTTGAGTTGCTAAATGAATAATTCCGCTGTTACAAATATCCATGTAACAAGAGTCGACAGACCCCTAATTCCCATGATTTCTAACCCCATGCAGGATATACTACATTTCCAAATAAATAATAAACATTTCAAACGATGAGTATTGGTAGAAAATAGGAGACTTACACACATCTTTACAATATTAGAGCTGTCAAACCAACTATTCTAACACAACACATGTTTAAGGACAAATAAAATGTTATTACGTTTTCTGATTTTACCTCTCGTCTTTGCCGAAGTTGTGACATCACTGAACTGAGTCTAGTATTTTCCTCCCTCAACTTTCTATTTCTTTCCAATAAAATCTGTCTTTCCAGTTTCTCTCCTGTAATAAAAAAAATACACAAATTCATTCAGGGCACTCCAACATGGCACCTTGGCACACAGACATACCATTTTGGCTAGTTTAATCCAACATGGCACCTTGGCACACAGACATACCATTTTGGTTAGTTCACTCCAACATGGCACCTTGGCACACAGACATACCATTTTGGCTAGTTTACTCCAACATGGCACCTTGGCTAGTTCACTCCAACATGGCACCTTGGCACACAGACATACCATTTTGGCTAGTTTACTCCAACATGGCACCTTGGCACACAGACATACCATTTTGGCTAGTTTAATCCAACATAACACCTTGGCTAGTTCACTCCAACATGGCACCTTGGAACACAGACATACCATTTTGGCTAGTTTAATCCAACATAGCACCTTGGCTAGTTCACTCCAACATGGCACCTTGGCTAGTTCACTCCAACATGGCACCTTGGCTAGTTCACTCCAACATGGCACCTTGGCACACAGACATACCATTTTGGCTAGTTTAATCCAACATAGCACCTTGGCTAGTTCACTCCAACATGGCTGCTTGGCACACAGACATACCATTTTGGCTAGTTCACTCCAACATGGCACCTTGGCACACAGACATACCATTTTGGCTAGTTTAATCCAACATAGCACCTTGGCTAGTTCACTCCAACATGGCTGCTTGGCACACAGACATACCATTTTGGCTAGTTTAATCCAACATAGCACCTTGGCTAGTTCACTCCAACATGGCACCTTGGCACACAGACATACCATTTTGGCTAGTTTACTCCAACATGGCACCTTGGCTAGTTCACTCCAACATGGCTGCTTGGCACACAGACATACCATTTTGGCTAGTTTACTCCAACATGGCACCTTGGCTAGTTCACTCCAACATGGCACCTTGGCACACAGACATACCATTTTGGCTAGTTTACTCCAACATGGCACCTTGGCTAGTTCACTCCAACATGGCTGCTTGGCACACAGACATACCATTTTGGCTAGTTTACTCCAACATGGCACCTTGGCACACAGACATACCATTTTGGCTAGTTCACTTCAACATGGCACCTTGGCTAGTTCACTCCAACATGGCACCTTGGCACACAGACATACCATTTTGGCTAGTTTACTCCAACATGGCACCTTGGCACACAGACATACCATTTTGGCTAGTTTAATCCAACATAGCACCTTGGCTAGTTCACTCCAACATGGCACCTTGGCACACAGACATACCATTTTGGCTAGTTTACTCCAACATGGCACCTTGGCTAGTTCATTCCAACATGGCACCTTGGCACACAAGACATACCATTTTGGCTAGTTCACTCCAACATGGCACCTTGGCACACAGACATACCATTTTGGCTAGTTCACTCCAACATGGCACCTTGGCACACAGACATACCATTTTGGCTAGTTCACTCCAACATGGCACCTTGGCTAGTTCACTCCAACATGGCACCTTGGCACACAGACATACCATTTTGGCTAGTTCACTCCAACATGGCACCTTGGCACACAGACATACCATTTTGGCTAGTTCACTCCAACATGGCACCTTGGCACACAGACATACCATTTTGGCTAGTTCACTCCAACATGGCACCTTGGCACACAGACATACCATTTTGGCTAGTTCACTCTAACATGGCACCTTGGCTAGTTCACTCCAACATGGCACATTGGCACACAGACATACCATTTTGGCTAGTTCACTCCAACATGGCACCTTGGCACACAGACATACCATTTTGGCTAGTTCACTCCAACATGGCACCTTGGCACACAGACATACCATTTTGGCTAGTTCACTCCAACATGGCACCTTGGCTAGTTCACTCCAACATGGCACCTTGGCTAGTTCACTCCAACATGGCACCTTGGCACACAGACATACCATTTTGGCTAGTTTACTCCAACATGGCACCTTGGCACACAGACATACCATTTTGGCTAGTTTACTCCAACATGGCACCTTGGCACACAGACATACCATTTTGGCTAGTTTACTCCAACATGGCACCTTGGCTAGTTCACTCCAACATGGCACCTTGGCACACAGACATACCATTTTGGCTAATTTACTCCAACATAGCACCTTGGCTAGTTCACTCCAACATGGCACCTTGGCATACAGACATACCATTTTGGCTAGTTCACTCCAACGTCATTAGGCAGTAACAAGGAAAATATCGCTGTCTTATAACACATCTTAATCCTCCCTTAGTATAGTCGTAAATTTGTTTCATTTTCTCAATATATATTTGATTTATATATGTCTTCATTTTAAATTCTCTTTCCCTGTCACCAGTATTTATGATTATGACTAATAAATAACTACAATTTTCCAGTTGCCTTACATAAAGTTATTTATTTACGACCCATGTTCTGTTCTTTTTCTTGATATAATATTTATATTCTGTTCTCCCCCCCCCCCCCCTTCAGCCTATTATTACTGCCTTTCTTGACTTGTGTCATGATGTTTTCCATCTATTAAACTATTTCTCCCTAGTTGTTCTCCTAGCTTCTCCATAGTTGTTTTTTATGGTCGGCCCCTATTCCCATAATGTTTACCCTTGCACCTCCTCAGTGCCTAATATTTTGTAGAATGTTCCTGGGGCCTGTGTGTGGGGGTAGAAGCATTGTCTTGTGCATGTGACATTCCCTGTGACATTCCCTGTGACATTCCCTGTGGCATTCCCTGTGGCATTCCCTGTGGCATTCCCTGTGGCATTCCCTGTGACATTCCCTGTGGCATTCCCTGTGACATTCCCTGTGACATTCCCTGTGGCATTCCCTGTGACATTCCCTGTGACATTCCCTGTGGCATTCCCTGTGACATTCCCTGTGACATTCCCTGTGACATTCCCTGTGACATTCCCTGTGGCATTCCCTGTGACATTCCCTGTGGCATTCCCTGTGACATTCCCTGTGACATTCCCTGTGACATTCCCTGTAACAAACCTGCAACAATCTCTCTTATACTTTTTACTCACCATGTTGATGTCTATGGTATGATTCCATCACTCCATCCACACCTGACCACGCCTCTAGATTCACTGGATACCATGGTAACATATGTAGAGATTTTGTTGGAGAAAGATCTGTCAGTTTCTGACCTTCACCTTAAATAAAAATCATCAAATATTGACTTACATTTAAAATTCAAGTACTTTTCAAGGATCTTTTTATGACCTATTCACTAACAAAAACAAAAATGGCAATATGAAATCATTTTCTTTCAAAACATAAACTCAGAAACGGTGTTCCAGTAGATATGGTACTCAATGAATCCCGATAAACTGCACAATCCCGCCATATAAAGATCAAAAAGTCATTTTTCAATGTTTATTTCCTTTTCTTCAAGACTTGTTATAACTTTACTCATCCTACAAAGACAGTTAATGATAGGATGATTTTGAAGAAAATGCAAGCAAATCAAGTAGTTTTGTTTTTAAGTTATGGTAACATCAAGGTTTTCTATAGATTTAACTATTTGCAAGGAGTTTTCAAGGACTATCATCAAATTCAAGGACTTTTCAAGTTCTGTGCAAATCATGAAACTGTGTAATTATTTTCTCATATTTATTTTTATCTTCACATTTATGTCATAAACACACAATTGCTGAGTCTAAATTACAAATCAAACATAGATAAATATGAAATGTATGTTCTCTTATACGTTTTATTTAATTGAAAAAAAATATTGAAATATTTCAAGATTGAAAATTAAAGTGGTGTAAGCTAGAACATGTTTTTTTGTCAAGTTTGATGCATTATGGCATATCCTGTCCAGAAAACATGTTACCATTAATGACATGATTAAGTAAAAATTATAATTCTAATGACTATACTACAGATTGGTAAGTTATGAATAAATCAATCATTTGAAAAACTGATGTTACCACAAGCTTATCATTCATCATATCTTTCCTTTGACAGATTGTGCATAGAAATGTTAGCCCAGATGGCCAACAAATGTAGCAGTTATGAATTCATAAAAGAAAGTATTAGCAATCCAATAAGTCAACAGGATCTGAATAGAGTCATTTCTGTAAAAACAACAAGAGGTCCATGATAGCTATGTATCGCTAACCTGACTATCTGAGAAACTTGGTAACCTGTCCTAGATTTCACTAATAGTCTTTCTGCTCCACGTTATATATAGACCAGGTAAAAAATGTGGTTTTCAGAGAGTTAACACGCTTTTCAAATTGTTTGACCTAATGACCTTATTTTTACTCCAGACAATTCAGTATAATCCTTTCCCAAAACTAGGTGGTCTCCCTTAGAAAATCACCCCTTACTTCCCCTGATTACTTCATCAGTACTTCCAGGGACTGCTAGCTTCGTGTTGATAATAGGGGCGATAGCGAAATTATCTAAGCGTGCAAGAATGACTCATTTAGTAGTTGTAAAGTGGACGATTTGAAGCAAACAGGTCAAATTTTTACGGAGGAAAACATTCCGACTATTGAGCACAAACTCTGATCTCTCGATTTAAAAAGGGGGTCACAGTATCTCACCTTTAGCAACTTGCCCACAATCGAGCTAAAATCCAGAGAGTAGATTCGAATCAACAGATGTCACAATGTATTAACATTGTACAACCATTATTCTGAGTATCATTTAACCCATGGCTGCTTTTTGTACACTTAATTCATGCACAGAAGGAACACTTATTGCACAAAGGAAAATGATGAAAGCAGCAAGAGAGCGTACACAATTCCAAGCTAACAGAATGTATGTCAATTATTAGACAATCAGTATCAATGAATTATGCCCAATCTGTTACCATGACACTGATTAGACTGGTAATTAAGTATGTTGTATTATGTTAATAGCCTGCATCAATTTCATGTATTCCTGTTTCCATATAGACAAGTGACGTATTTCTGAATAGCATCATCTGTTGCCATAAAAACAAGAAACTGCAGTGCACTAGTATTCGAGTTGTCAAACTGCAAAATGATTCATAACTATAGTCTATACAAGCACATAGTCATAGGATTGTAGTTAATTTTGATAAATTGTCCTGAACAATGAAGGGAAGCAAAGTGGTAAATGGGTTGTGTGCAGGGGTGTCGCTAATTTTTTAATTAGCAGGGATATTATCAAAAGTAGGCTGAAGGGGGTCTGGAAGGTACTCCCCTTAATAATGATCATTCATACAAGAAAGTAGCCGAGTGATGATGCTTAAATTACTGTGTAATTTTACCAGCTGATATTGACACCTGTGTGTCCCCGACTCTTGATCCCAAGATGGTGGATTTGAATCCCGCCTTGAAAGAGGTGAATAAGATGAGAGAAGTGGTTAGTTACCCACGAAGCAGTCATCGATTAATGTAAATTGTAAGTTTGTTTCACAATTGATTTTAAAATAAATACGATTAATATAAACTAAGAACATTGTGTAAGTTGATATAGTCTTAGAACTGTTCTAAACAAACTGTGAGGTGATCAGCCAATGAAAACATGTTTTGGAAAATATTGACCAATAGACATAGAGTACACAATAACGTTACTTTCAACTAATTTTGAATCCACTATACAAGACTACTTGATATACTGCACATGCATCCCAGTGTTTAGCGTGAGAACTTTTATCAACACTCACCTGTCAATCGTTTCATTTCCTTCTGCCTGGTCGTCTGCAACACAGATTCATGGAATTCCTGTACAAAACTTTTACCAACAGCATTAGGCCTTTTTAAATTTAGCGAGTTAGACTCAGATTTATTTTTATCACAACAATCTAGGGCAGTAGCAGACGCACTTCTCCCGATGTGGCTCGGTCCAACATCTCGGTAATGTAGGTGCAACCTTTTGGTATCAGATAATATATCAGAGTCTATTTGTGATGGACTGAACACGTCATCTTCAAGCTTCCTCTTCACACCAGCTTTCTGACAGAGGTTTCCGTCTGAAGCAGACGTATGGAGGTTGAGACGTCTCTTCTTCTCTTCCTCACACGCTTTCTTGATGACTTCATTCACTGTAAACAAGAGAACAAAAAAATCATTCTGTAAATATAGGCTAGTAAGCACATGAATGTCATTAGGCCATCCTTTAAAAATAGTTTGTTACCCAGCAACATTTAGGTGGGTAGGCATGTAGGTAATTAATTTTTTAGGGTCATACTAGTGTTAACTATTAATACGCTGTATTCAGACCCCTATCAAGTTGAGCAATTCAATTTTGACGGGTAGGTAGGGTTAAGCAACACAAACAATATTTCAATAATGGACTTATCATCAGATTAATGAATTGGCCATAATAAAGTGAAAATGGTCCAGTATAGCTTCATACTTTCACTATACATGGGCCTTATTCATAAACATTATAGGTCTGAAACTCAGACAGAAACTCAGACTTTAAAATGTTAAATGTTCTTCTTACTCCTACCTTGTTATAACAATATAGATTCAATACAAATGGGCAAAACTATACAAAGGATAACAACAATTATTCAGACAAAATTTCATTCAAAAAGATTTAATGAAAACAAATTGCTGGTAAATACAAGTTCTGCAAATTTAAAGTCTAAGTCTGAATTTCAGACTAAAAGAGTTTGTGAATAAGGCCGCTGTTCACTATGAGACATAAGACATGAGACAAGTATTGCCCTAAAATCATCCTACTATAGCTATGGGGTGGGGGGGGGGGAGAGTTGGCACAAAGCCATTGTGACTCAATGTTAACCCATACTGATTCAAATGATTTCGTTCCAAACAGGCATAATGTCAATTCTCATTATCCTATTACTACAGATAAAAAACAAAGTTATCTAAGATTCAATGAAACTTTCAATAAAGAATAAAGAAATCAAGAACAGCGTCTGCTGGTTACGTAATCGTCAGGACTGACACGTTCTCTGAAACTGAACTAAACGCAATATCGAACATTTTTGTGGACGCAGACAACGAACAAGCAACCACAACAGCCTAACATTTATTCAAAACGTCTGATAAAATTAAATAATTCATATTGTAATTATAAAATAAGAGAAATCTGTTATAGTGAATGCCACATTCACAAGACAATGCCATCCCACACAGACCCCCAGGAAAACAACAGTCTACACAACATCAGGCACTGAGGAGGTGCAAGGGTAAACATGTATGGGAATAAAGGTGCAAGGAATTGTCTGATCTACCATACAGATAAATAACTAAGAGCAATTTAGGGGGACAACAAAGAAGGTTAATTGATGGTGACTATGGTTACCTTTTTTATTGTCTGAAGGAACTGATTCTAGGAACAAGTTGTGAGACAGAAATTGACATTTTTGCTTATAATCTGGTTCCAGGCATAATTCTGAAGGTCTATATTGTGTCTTCAATGGAGTAGAGGGACCAGACTCCACCGATACTGGACTTACACTACGTTCTTTCATTCTTCTACGCCTTTTACGCCACTTCTCAAAATCTGCGTCTGCAAGAAATACAATTAATATTTTACCAACCATTACTGCACATTAAATTCTGGTAACAAATTAACTTAATGAATACTAAGAATGGTTGGATGAAATATTTATAACTGACCTAGTTCCGGTGTGCATGACCTTATTCTGGTGAACTTGACCTAATTCCAGTGTGCATGACCTAATTCAATCAAATTTGCATCATTACATAAAAACATTGTGTAATTGGAGATAAACATGTGATATTGTGTAATTGGAGACAAACATGTGATATTGTGTAATTGGAGATAAACATGTGATATTGTGTAATTTAATAAACATGTATGAAAATTGAGAAAAATAAGAAAACGAAGGATTGAAAAAGTAGCTGTAATTCCGATAGTAGTAAGAAATAAATTAAAGCGGATATACCATTATTTAAAGACAGTCACAATTGTAAGAAATATCCTTTGATAAACTACAATTTACAATTAAACTGAATAGTTACAGATTATTAAAAATTCACATATAACCATTTTATTTTTGTGGCGCTAAATATTCCGCTTGTTGATATCCAAAGTTAAAAGAGTGTTTATGCTTCATGCACCAGTAACCGTTCCTAGTCCATATGGCCCATGAAAAGACGACTACTGTTTTATTACTGTTGTCTTATTCGTTTACAAATATTGATGAACATAACAAAGCCAAACTACTCTATCTATTGGTATTTTTATCATGAATGGTATTTTAAATACATGTATGCTAATTTTCTATTTCAATGCTCATTTTCATTCAACTTTGACATAAAATATGAGTTTCTTCACTTGAAAGCCAATAATTATAGACATTCATCAATGTAAAAAACTATCCAATTTCTAAATTCTAATGACAATGCCGCAGTTATTCAATTATCTAGAAATGTCAAAGATGCTCTTTCTACAAGAGATGCACTTTTAACTGTAGAGCATTGACATTTCACATACATTCTCCGTATGTACTATTACCTAGATGATATCATTATAATTAGAATATTGTGTATTATGTATACATGTAATGTTCATTTTCACATTGATAAAATATTTGTGAACGTCCAGGATTTTCATTAGGATTGTTCAGCTTGGGGTCCTTGGACCCTCATGTTTGACAAATTGGGGGTCCTTAGTAAATTTGTAGGGTCCCAGATATGCAGTTTATACTTGATAACAATTATTTAAGGGATAACACATCCTGGTACATATTGCAATACGTTGCTGAAGTATTGCAATATATCGTGGTATATCAGGCATATCGTGACACCCCTTATGTGAACACATACAGTTGAGCCTGTGTTAGTGGTCACCTGAATTAAGAAGCCAATTGTTTCAAGCAGCCAATAACAATGAATCCAAACAGGCCATTTTTATATGAAATACATCTGTATTAAACAGCCACATGCTTTAAACAGGCACATTTGATGTATCCTTTGACTGGCTGTTTAAGACAGGTTTTATTGTATAGATACTATCACAACTATACACAACTTACCTTTCTTGTTGGAAAATGTAGTTAGACCCAGCTCTGTGAGAAGTTTGATCTTTTTGGGAGAAGTATCAAGCTTCAATGGCGGACCAGACGCTATCAACAGTTTTTTGTCCTGATCCTCTCTGTCACTGTACTCACACTCACTATCACTACAATATGCTTCCCCTTGAGATTCACTCTTACGTCGCTCTTCAAGGTCAAGTTTACTTACACACATTTGAGATTCTTTTAATGATGATTTAGAGATATCTGCACTTAGCATAGGATCACTCCTGTGGAGACTGGACTGTAGTAATGATGTGTTGTATGATGGGACATTCAGAGGTGTGGAGAATGAACTCGAAGGAGCACTGTGTAAGTTGTCCCTAGATACAGAATGTGACAAAATCTGAGCGTCTGCTTCCATTTTTGAAATGTGATTTGCAAAAGAATGAAAGGCGCTTGATGATGAACTTAACTTCAGACTAGAATCCCGAGAATCTTTCTCATGTTTTCTATCTGAATTCTGACGATCCATGCGATCCGTAGAGTACTTGCTATCCTCCATTTCTGCTTTATAAGCTAAAGAATTGTCCCTTTCTCGACGCCCTGAGTTATGGCTGTCATAGCCGTTTATTTGTTGACTGTCAAATGGTCGGAACAATCCAGAATCATTATGTTTACTAGAACTGCTGGAACGTTGATGGCTGTCTGTTTGTGACCTCGGCGATATAAGCGGAGGTGGTCGAGACTTTCCGCTTTCTCGTAATGGATTCACCATAGAAAAACGTTTTTCCTGATCATCAGTTGAACTCTGAAAACAATACATGTACCTGCTTTAGTTACTGAACATATACTTTTTACAATTGAAATGTAGCACATAAAAACCAAAATACAGAAAATTCATTGGACACAATATCATCGAGTTATAAGGAACTCATTTACTGCGCACTTCAGGCAAGGCAAACTAGTTTAAAAAACCTTCATAATATGTAAATGACTACAGTTCTTTCTAAGTAGTCACAAAAACTGCCGGAATGTTCTATAGTTGCACAGGTTTATCAATTCATGCTTGGATAAGTTGTTGCATTTTAGCATAAACAGTTGGACCCCGTTTATTCGACAACTTTCTATCGAATACTTAGCATCATCCGACGTAAATATCAGGGCCTGATGTATCTTATTAGGTGTGTCAAATTGAAATGGGCGATTCAAAACCATTATATTCGAAAATAAAACTTCTCTGAAAAAGGGTCATAACTCCTCCAAATATTGGTGCAATGTAAACGAAATGGAACTTGACCTGTATTGTATTATCCTATGCTTATGTGCCCAAAACAAATTGAATCCATCCATCCTTTTGAGGGTTATTGGTTGGAAACCAATTTTTTTGCCCGCACAGACGGACAGGGGTTACACTTTGCCAGTCTTCGAAAGAATGGTTTGGCAAAATAAAACATTGTACCAGTTGCCATGGATACACAATAAACAATAAATGCTACTTACCCTACTTGAAGGAGGTCTATTGTGACTACCAGGGAAACTGTAGTCTTCTTTTGACGTCCGTCGATCATCTTTCCTACCGAGACTGGCAGTTGATGATGACGACGACGATACACGTGGGTACCTGTCTGCAATACCAAGCCCCTTTGGAGTTCCCTGGATAATGCTTCCAAATTTGGCTGCTGTAAGAAGGCCCAATTGTAACATTGCAACTTACTGACTAAATCATTAACCTCTTTTTAAAGAAGCAGTTACCGTAGTTACACGCTTAAAGGCAGAGACTCTTATTTCTTAACAAAATATGCAAACTAATGATTTGAAGAAAATGTTAATGCTGTCATACAGGCATAATCTAAAACACTATATCGTAATTATTTTCTTTAAAATTAGCTGGAGCTGCACAACATGAGGCTGATACAAGTTTTTCCTATGCTACACTCAGCGTGTAGGTCAGGATAGAAAATACCTGCATCAGACTTGCATATTTTTGGATATTGGAAACTTGAAAAACAATGAGAATGCAGTGTTGTCGAGAACATTTTTATGAAAGAATTTACCACTGATTTTCTGATATTTGAAAAAAATCAAGACTTTCAACCGTTCACCCTGAAGTCAATCATAGACCATTGGTCATTATTTGCTGGCTCGAGTTGAACAGTATTTCAATTATGTACAGTCATGTGACCTACCAATGTTCCTGGTTCACCATCCAGTACAAACCCCTTCTCCCCCCCCCCCCCCCGTTAACTTCAACCATTAAATCAGAAGTTGAGGACAAATGTCTGTATTTATTACCTTCATTGAACTTGTAATAATAAATAGTTTCATAAAGTGAGTAAAGGAATTTAAACACCGACGTTTTCTGGTCTGGAAACTGAGTTTGACGACAGGTACAGAGAATTTTTGCAGTTGAGTTTAGGATATACCAGGAATATATGCCTTTCTTAATATAAGCAAAGAAATAAAAATTTAGACAGACCACCCGTAATCGTGTCACTGACCTCATTCAGGGTTTAGAAAACCTTACTAAACAAATTATAAAACCTCGGAATTTTCAAAGCTGACATTTTGATTAGAACGCAGCAAATAATCAATAACAAATTTCAACAACAAAATAATCTTCTTCGCACATAAGGAAAGCAAATCTTGAGGTTTTTATGGCACTTAACACTCCAATTGTTCTAGTTATGATACTTGAAACAACATTAACAGTCACTACAAGACAGTGAGGTGTATAACAAGTAAACACAAAGCTTTCTCCAGATGTTGCTTCAGTTTGAAATAATTTATAACCATAAAAATGAAACGGAACATCTGGTGAACAAATCAATACAAGTTGAATACTGGTCATTCACGTATCATTGTCAGTATATCATGTGACAACTGTATGTTCAATATGTAACCAAAGAGGTATAATAACTATGATTATTGAATGATTGCGTAGGTGTAAAATAACTATTCTTAATGAATGATTGCGTAGTGCTGGTTTCAAAATGTAGGATTACATTTCATTACCTGCTAAGAACCACTGTAACAAGAAACTCGGGCTAAACTTATATCAACATTTACACCAAGTTGAATACAAAGCCACACATCACAGCTTCACATTTCAGTGATTGTTAGTAAACAATCTTTATGACTGCTTCCTGGGTTTCAAACAATTACTCACACCTAATGTAGGGATTGTGAAGGGCCACTAAAGGGATCTCGTCCAAGACGTAATTTGAGCCCTTGACCTTTGGATCGGGAGTCAAGATGACAACTCATATACCACAAAGCCTCATATCACTTAAGGGCAATACAACTAATAGTCTATAAACATATATAAATACAGTAGAACTTTGAAACCTCGAACAGTTTTGGCTCGAACACAGTAGATACCTCGAACAGGTTCTCAAGACCCGGCGAAAATCCTTCTCATTTAATATTATCTAACAGTAGATCACTCAACAGAGATAGGTCGAGCACTCGAACATGATTTGCAGTCCCTAGCTACCATTTCATAAATTCTTTAACAAAAGTGCAGTTGGAGGTTTTGAAGTTTTACTGTATACATGTTATACTAGAAGTAGTTACAGAGATTATAGAAAACAGTTCTATGTACTTACACAAAGAACCTTCCTGTTTATCCTTACTCATTTCATCTCGTGCCAGTCTGTCTCTATCTCTCTGTTTCTCAGCTTCTCTCTCTAGAGCCCTCTGTCGTTCACGTTGTACGGCTATTTCTCTGTCCTTCTCGCGTTCCCTCTCTCGCTCACGATCCTTCTCCCGCTCTATTTCTCGCTGTTTTTCTTCCTCCATTCTTTGTCTGTAGAAAACAAACAATTAAATTATACAGAGTTCATTCAATGTTGAACAATTATTAATTTAGGGACTTTCTCAGTATTGCATAAAATTTGAACCCAGTCTGATCTTTTCGAAAGGAAGCTACAAAATACTGTGGACCTTTCTGTCTGACATACTGAGCTTCTAAAACACCTCTAATAATCTACAGACAGAATTAACAAATTTACCAAATGGTAGCTCAAGATATAGCTTAACAGCTGCTATTTAACCCCCACCACACTGACATTTAGGTGAATGAAAAATGAGAGGTTAGCTAACACAACCAACACTGGCTTTTCTTCACTTTTTTATTTGGCCTCAGGATATCGTACCTTTCAGACAACATCGAGGGTGATCTATGATCGGACATTCTGCCCTGCTGAGAGAATTGAGGAAACTGTGGTGGAAATAGCTCATGAGGATATCTTCCTCCGTTGGCTAACAATGGATGTAGACTCGGGTGTGGCATCATCCCCTGAGGGTATTGTAGATATGGTGATTGCATCATCCTATAACGTTCCAACAACAGTGGATCATCAAACCTGAATAAATAATGAATAAAAGGTCTTCTTCATCAAATTGAAAAAACAGTCATTTAGAACACGGTATTAAGTGGAATCTAGGCACTAAGGATTTACTCTGTCGCAACAGAATAGTGGGAAATATCCATAGCAACAGTTCGTAAAACTAAAAACTTATATTACCCATTCTAAGTAAAAAGTTTTCACAGTTGATATTTTCCTGTGAAAGTAACTAGCTGTGAAAACTGACCTTGATTAAATGAATTGTGGTAATTGTAATACCCGTTAAAATGTCACCCTTATAAAGAATGCTGAACGTTGCAGTGGCAAACATTTCTAGGTTAACAGTATTACTATATCAATATTATCACTATCCCTGAATTTGAGATTACTCAACTGACAGGTTCAATACATTGTTAGGGAGTTGGAACCGTACCAGATGCTTGTGAAAGCAATTTGGTTGGTATACATAACTCTCAATTAATAATCTATTCTGAATGCATGTGCTCATTAATCAACGATTAATTAGTAATATGAAGTATTGCATGGAGGGTTATTGAAATATTAATCTCACTTTGATATACTGCAAATCACTTGCATTTCGTATGATTTCTATTTAGTGAATTACCTGTCAAAGAATTATTACAGAGAAATCTCACAGACGTATAAATAAGAAGTCATTGGTATGTTACAGTTGATCGTGCAAGCAGAATTTTACAAATTATTTGTTAATGAACAAGGGGCTTATGACTTAGCAAGCTAGCCTGCTTGCAAATGAGAGCAAATATAAAAAACTTGCTAAATCTGCCTGATTTACCACACTACACGTAGGAAGATACATGAGAAGCATTTTGCCAGGAACATATTTTGTAACCTATAGTAACACTGTCATATTTTACCTGAATGCTGGGTGTGGAAATGCATGAGGGGGAAGGAAAGCCGCAGGATACGAGTAAGCAGCAGCAGCTGCGGCGGCTGCATGGTCTAATGCTAATGCTGACGACGACAGTGGTGGGCGCATATCATCTCCTGGCCGGTATGGTTGAAATCCACGTGCAGGCGTGTCATCTCGTCCTGACATCGGCGACGCTGCTCCAGGGGTTGAATGTGGAGTTAGTCTGCAACAACAAAATATTTAAACACTCAGGAACTGTCAGAAATAATTTTAAGTCAAAAACATACTTTCCGCCAAACAAAAAGCATTCAAATAGATTATATAAATTACATTGATCTAAGAGTTACAGTATTTGTGTGTCCAGTTCAACCACAATGCTAGTGAAATACTTCATAATGAATGACAAATAATAGAAAGCTACGAGCAAAGTTCACGACAGTAGAAATTATGCACAATACAGAAATCAGAGATATTCTGTAAGTTTGATTTCATACACTTGTCAAGAGAGATACGTGCAAATAATGAGCAACCTCTTAAGAACACCCATCTTTTGACCAACAACATTTCTTGAACAACTACCTCTCTTCAACAACATAATTGTTTTTTTCCATTAAAAAGAATTGGGTGGTCTGATACCAAAGTGAACTAAGCCTCACATAGGTCATTTTGCGAAAATTTACTTTAAAGTATTCTGAATTTCCCATAAAAGACGATAATTTCTAGACAACATATGAAGTATTCATGCTGTTATTTGGTGCTATAGCTATAAATTGTTATTTAGTTCCCAATGATATTTATTTGAAGTTTAAAAAAAAGGATTTTGTGGGATAGTGTATTTTGGCATGAATAGTTCTCTTCAAAACTTGAAATAATGCTCCTGCTATAGACGTCTTAGAAAGCTGGAAACTAGACCAAAATAAAAATCCCCTTTTGAACAGTCTTCATGAAAATGTGGGTTATTTCATTTTGGCATCAGACCACCCAATTATAACTTATTCAACCTCTGTAGAGCAACAACCTCTCAACAGCGGGCAAAATGTGCAGCACCCAAGGTTGTTGCTATTGAGAGGTTACCATGTATATTGTATTACCTTCTAGCCGACTGGGACATATTGTCTCGACTTGAGGCACGGTCATCTTCCCTGGATGCAGACGAATGAGGACGATCCATCTTGCCCACCGATTCAAACATCGAGGAGTTACTGTGTAGTCGTTCTAATGTCTAACGGGGAGATAAATAAAAAGATTAAGTCAGTGAACAATTAATGGTTGCCACAACAAAGCACGGAAGCCGAGCTCTGTTGCAGCATCAAATCAATTATTAACAACCTTTTTGCATGCACGACAAAATAACAACTGGTAAAAGACATGTATACTTCACAACCTGTATGAGGTATTTAAATATTTACAAAAAGGTTCAGTCTGTTATACTTAAATTGTAATTAAAGCTGTTTGCTAAATCTGATGGTTTATAACTTAGCAAATATCATATTACCGTAATACCATTCCAGAACATATAACAGAAGTGACTAATTGATTAATTTCACTGCCAATATTTAAACTGACAGATAATTCCTATAAGGCCATCCTTAAAACTTTGTTTGTTTGGTGTAAGTTAACCCTTCTTACTCCTGAAAATGGCCCCTAATCCAATTATTTTAGGGAGTTTGAGTGGGCAAAGCTGTTTGGCGCTGCAATTTTATAGTTGAAACAAATAAGTAAAAATGGTAATAAATGAAAAACTAATTATCTACCTCCCCACCAAAATGTGCTGGTTAAGGTGATGCCAAACAAACATGGTTTAAGGATAGCTTAGGTTGCGCTTTTTACAAAAGTATAATGATTGAATTGTTGGAAACAAATTCTAGAATTTCCAAAACCCAGAAGGTAATGCAGGCAAGCACTCCTATTATATGAAATATGCCAATTAAAACATGTAAGATCATAATAATTACACATGACACTGCTTCAATCACTGTAACATTTATATGATTGATATAACAATTAATGCTCCAAGCTAGCATTAATCATAAACAAAGGATTAGTGAATTAGAAAATACTAAAGTTGCATAGCAACATAATGAATAACAGACATTTAAGTAGTAAAAAGTGATTAAGTGGTTGAAAGCCACTTAAACCAATTAAACTCAATTAATATTCTCCGAGACTTGTATTTCAATGAACATAACCAACATTTTATAACATGAATGTTAATACAATGTCATACTGTAATTGAAGTGCAAACATATTGTTAGATCCTGAAAATTGAAAACAACATGTGTCTATCTGACTCTCCATTCATTTGCAGTTATACTAATTTCGCTTTCAACACTCGATACTACAGTCGGACCTCGCTCATTCAAATTCATCAGGTCGAAAAAATTTATTTCGAATAATACACATTTTCGAATAGCACATCTCAATTTGACGTGCATAAGAAGATATATCGGGACCTTATATTTATTTCAGATGTTACCAAGTATTCGGGTAAAAGGGGGTTGAATAAACCAGGTCAGACTGTACATTTTTTATATAGCTGAAAAAGTGTCATTGAAAAGATGTGAAATTTGTCAAAATTATCATAAGTAATGATTCTTACATTGAGCCGTTTTTAAGACGTCCACATTCAACAAAATATTTTTAAAGATGTATCTGGCTCATCTGAACATAAAATGTTTGAATTGGCTTCATCAAGTATTGTTGGCTAAAACATCTCTTATAAGAACCTTTGCAATGTATAACCGATTGAAACTCTTTTTTTTACCATATTACTAACAGATTGTTTAAAACAACTGGAATTGTATGATGTACAAACATCTGTTTTCAACAAATACGAATCAATACATTATGAGATCATTCTTTGTTAATGCATGTTTATTGATGTTTCAACTAAAGGAAATATATTTTTCATGTTTGTTTCGGTAAAATAAATGAATAAAAATGAGCATAAAATATCTTTAAATCACTTACTGGTCGGTTATCACTAGCTAACAAACTCGGATGAGATTGTGTCGGTGCTATGGTGACCACAGGGGGAGATGTCAGCGTTGTAGAAGTGTACATTAACGGAGGTGGGCCTACTTTCGGAGCAGTATCTCTGGGGCTGGTAGACGAGGCAGTTTTTACCGGGCCTTCCTCTGTAATATCAGAAAGTTAATAAATCATTCAAACAGTAATTATTAACAGCTGATTTTGTGGAGTTTTATTAGCTTAATTATACCCCATGGCAACCATTCAACCACAAAAATCTGCATGAATTATGCAGTAAGCTTTTATGATTACTACTGTACAAGTGAAAGTCAATAAAAATATTTTAATCTATCTGGAACAATTTTCCATTCCTTGAATAACATGCATTCCCATCATAATACAGTTTTTCATATAAGATAACTCTTACCGGCATATTACAGTAAATCAGAGAATTATCTCCCTTGATCACGATGTAATAATACTAACCAGGATCTTTAGCCTGATTGGCCAATTTCCTCAATGCAGCCGCAAAGCTGGAAGTACGAGAAGCATTCAGCGAGGCATTCGCACCGAGGGAGTTAACGCCATTTGTGGGTGAGGTCACATGATGCAGTGGCGACACAGTAGCAGTATTTCTCTGATGCTTGGAACCAGCTGGGCTTATCATATTTAATGGAGGAGGCTTTGAACCCAACGGACCTGAAAATATAAAATGTAATTATATACACAAATGTTGAAAAAAATTAAAACTGAGATCAAACAGAAGAAAAACTGGCTTCAAAACATACTCTCAACAAAACTCAGTTAACCCCCAAACCATCTTATTTAATTGATCATAGACATTTCAAACATTTCAAATAATTTTCTTCCACGAACTCAATGTCTAGATAAGAATCTATCAACACTATAAAATCTCCCATTAGATTCTGAGAAATGTAAATATTCAATACCACACAACCCAGAAATAAATAACAAGAAAAAACTCTCAATCACACAATTCTACTGATCAAGATTCCCTATGACATTCCAAAGTTAAAGACAATCTTTAAATACAATAATATCTGATTCTCTCGGAAAACTGCTGTCAAATCTTACAGTGGTTTCCCAATTAGAATGTGAGATGTTTTCCCATAGGCACTGTAAAGTTCAATATATTAAGGGCACAGAGGCCTAAATGACAATATATTCAGTTAGTCGACATTATGAAGTAATTCCGATGAAACGCTGGCAAAACTCAGCATCTATTA
This sequence comes from Mactromeris polynyma, assembly GCA_032209605.1. Classification (NCBI taxonomy): domain Eukaryota; kingdom Metazoa; phylum Mollusca; class Bivalvia; order Venerida; family Mactridae; genus Mactromeris; species Mactromeris polynyma. Next base: position 3,205,351 of record JASFXZ010000016.1, on the reverse strand, counting down.
TTCATAGAATAAACACTGGATAAATGATATATACAGTTAATTAGACCCAACGTTTCAGAGAGAGAATATTATGAATTATTTGTAGAGGATGTATAAATGACTTTATCATCTCCAAGAGATCAGAGATGCTTCACTAATACTTCTGTATGCCAAACTATTAGTCTATAAATAAAACACCATCACAAAAAAGTGCAGGATTTTATAAAAAATATAATCTTAGTTTCTATAGGTAAATGATACAACAGGACTGACTGAAACCACAAAGCTCTCATTTCAAAGGTAATCGATGAATCAGTGAACAACAAATTGTTTTACATCTACATAACCAGTAAGACATTAATATTCTCAATTTCGTTTAAACAAAAATAGTTAACTCAGATAAAGATTGAAGTAATAATTAGTAAATCCTTAATGTTCATCATTTCAAAGCTTTCAAGTGATAGACAGTAACAGAAGATAATTGACACTGCCTGTGACTGCATGGCACTCAAAACAACATTACCGCAAAACAACATTAACGCAAAACAACATTACAGTTGCACCACAAAACATTTGCGATTACAAAATTTAAAAGTTAAACCACACAAAAGACCATCTTAGAATTAATTAAGACCGCCCCATAAACAAGTTGGTATTTGCCCGGACCAGTTTTCAATATTTCTACCATATTTTAGCTCAATAATTCGACCATCCACTACCAACACTGAGTCTCCTTGCTTCAGGCTTTATTGTATGTATAAAACTACTATATCAGTGTTGTCACAGCTATGTTCAGTATACATCAAAAGGTCGCTTTGTTTGACACTACCAAGGTCAACATCTTCTGACCTTGATAGACACAAATGAAAACGGGAACCATTGTTGTATGCCTCTCAAATTGCCACTACTATAGATGGTACCTGAGCGGTACCGGTGTAACAGTCCAGAACTGCCCCGGTCCAGTTCTTCCCCGGGGCAGTTCTGGACCGGTCCAGTTCTTCCCCGGGGCAGTTCTGGACCGGTCCAGATCTTCCCCGGGGAAGTTCTGGACCGGTCCAGTTCTTCCCCGGGGAAGATCTGGACTAGTCCAGTTCTTCCCCACCCAGTCCATTTCTTCCCCCCTAGAAAATAATTTTATTTTAAACTTTTTCACACTGGAAATTATCTAATTTTTCATGTTAGGGTGGGGAAGTTCTAGACTGGTCGAGTTCTTCCCCCCTAGTAAAATATTTTATTTTCAACTTTCTGCTAGTCTATTTCTTCTCCCCTAGTTAAATACTTTATTTGTGTCAAGGTGGGGAAGTTCTGGACTAGAGTTTTTTTGGTTTTTTTTGCGCTTTATGGTGGGGAAGTTCTGGACTAGTCCAGTTCTTCTCCCCTTGTAAAATATTATTATTTTTGTCTTAGGGTGGGGAAGTTCTGGACTAGTCCAGTTCTTCTCCCCTTGGAAATTGTTTTATTTTTTTGCGTTTAGGGTGGGGAAGTTCTGGACTAGTCCAGTTCTTCTCCCCTTGTAAAATATTATTATTTTTGTCTTAGGGTGGGAAAGTTCTGGACTAGTCCAGTTCTTCTCCCCTAGAAAATTATCTTATTTTTCATATTAGGGCAGGGTAGTTCTTGACTAGTCCAGTTCTTTTCCCCTTGTAAAATATTATTCTTTTTGTCTTAGGTGGGGAAGTTCTGGACTTCCCCACACTGACACAAATAATAAAGTTTTTAACTAGGAGGACAGAATTAGACCAGCTGAAAGTTGAAAAAATAAAATAATTTCCTAGGGGGGAAGAACTGGACCGGTTCAGAACTTCCCCACCCTAACATGAAAAATAAGAACATTTTCAAGGTTAAAAAGTTGAAAATAAAATAATTTCCTAGGGGGGAAGAACTGGACTAGTCCAGAACTTCCCCACCCTCAGAAGAAAAAATAAAATATTTTACTAGGGGAGAAGAACTGGATTAGTCCAGAACTTCCCCACACTGTCACAAATATTAAAGTATTTAACTAGGTCAGAACAGAATTAAGACCAGCTGAAAGTTGAAAAAATAAAATAATTTCCTAGGGGGGAAGAACTGGACCGGTCCAGAACTTCCCCACCCTAACATGAAAAATAAGAACATTTTCAAGGTTAAAAAGTTGAAAATAAAATAATTTCCTAGGGGGGAAGAACTGGACCGGTCCAGAACTTCCCCACCCTAACATGAAAAATAAGAACATTTTCAAGGTTAAAAAGTTGAAAATAAAATAATTTCCTAGGGGGGAAGAACTGGACTAGTCCAGAACTTCCCCACCCTCAGAAGAAAAAATAAAATATTTTACTAGGGGAGAAGAACTGGATTAGTCCAGAACTTCCCCACGCTGTCACAAATAATAAAGTATTTAACTAGGTCAGAACAGAATTAAGACCAGCTGAAAGTTGAAAAAATAAAATAATTTCCTAGGGGGGAAGAACTGGACCGGTCCAGAACTTCCCCACCCTAACATGAAAAATAAGAACATTTTCAAGGTTAAAAAGTTGAAAAATGATTTCCTAGGGGGGAAGAACTGGGCCGGTCCAGAACTTCCCCACCCTAACATGAAAAATAAGAACATTTTCAAGGTTAAAAAGTTGAAAATAAAATAATTTCCTAGGGGGGAAGAACTGGACTAGTCCAGAACTTCCCCACCCTCAGAAGAAAAAATAAAATATTTTACTAGGGGAGAAGAACTGGACCGGTCCAGAACTTCCCCACCCTAACATGAAAAATAACAACATTTTCAAGGTTAAAAAGTTGAAAATAAAATAATTTCCAAGGGGGGAAGAATTGGGCCGGTCAAGAACTTCCCCACCCTCACACAAAAAATTAGATAATTTCCAGGGCGTGAAAGTTGAAAATAAAATAATTTCCTAGGGGGGAAGAACTGGACCGGTCCAGAACTTCCCCGGGGAAGAAACAGACTGGGTGGGGAAGAACTGGACTAGTCCAAAACCTCCCCGGGGAAGAACTGGACCGGTCCAGTTCTTCCCCGGGGAAGAACTGGACTGGGGGGAAGAACTGGCCTGTTACACCGGTACTGTCCAAAAAGAGGTCCTTTGTATATAGGACGTGGATAGGTAAAACTGAGATCAGTTGATGTACCATAGATCAGTAACAGTGTAATGAAGAATGGTCAACCAAAGGCCAGTGTAGCATGTTCAAAGATTAGTATATGGATATACGTAGCAAAACGTATGTATGAAAAGGCAAGAACAATAACAACAACATAATTATGACGCCATATACAGTATATATAAATGGTGTCTTAGGATGGTTCCCATTTATACAATGTTTGGATGAACACTGTAAGATCAACATAGGTACCAATCCTGATAGATACATTAACAGATTTGATTGGTCCATGTACGATAGTTCTGTTAAAAGAAATAGACTCCATAACACAAATTCATCATGTTAAAAAATTAAGGTTTTTCGATGTAAGCAACCATTAATTTGTATAAAAGGCTAGAACCAAGATATGCAGTACAGTGATACACGACAAGTCTCAGTGGCTGCTACCTTGGTGTTCAGGTCCGATTTATACAACATACTGCACAATGTCCGCCCATTCAAAACAAAAGCGATAGTATAGCAGGTAATTTATAGCCTGCTCAACCTGGAGGGCATCCGGGGCTCAAACCCACGAAGATCACGACAATACATCTTCATAAGTCATGATTGCAATTTCCAGGGAGAGAACTCAAGTGATTCAAATAAGAATAATGCTTTCATTTAAATCTCAGCTTAAATAAATTGAATGATTTTACACAATGAAACATCAACGAAACAGAAACCAGACACAGTCAACATGGTTCTATGACTGTAAATGCCAGTCGGGGTCAAACCATTTGTAACAGAGACATATCATATCATACACTTCAGAGAATATTTTCCATCAATTTTAATGGAGAATATTCACTTTTATTCATCTATTAAAGAACAATTATTTTGCTAACGGATGATATTATTATCAAATATATCACACTATCGCTTAGATAATTCTCCAAGGAAAATCTGGATAGGCATTAATATCGTCAAGAACACGAGTAACGACACATACAGAACATGAAATCAGTCACATGACAGTCTCGATGGCATAGAGTAGACAAGTTTTCATGAAATAATTGTTTAAGATATTCGGTATCACCAAACTGGTGTCCCCCGAGACATTATCCAGACAAATGGAAAAACATTATTACGACCAAATATATCGCAAATTAAAACCACCACGGAATATTCTCGCTCCGAGGATGTACGCCAATCAATAATTATCAGTTAAAAACAGTGAGGATCAGCATGTGCTATGTTTCTGTTTGTTGAACAATTCTTTCTCTAACTATACACATATCCCTAAAATTGATTTCTCTGTGTCTCTAATTTCAATTTATTTCCTGTCAAAATGAGATTTGTTAATTTGTTTCCCATTTCAAAGAATCGATGAAGATGAAATAAATCATGTGTCACATGGCATCAGCTGTCACATAGAGTCACCTAAACTTCCATTACTCAACACTCATCTGTAATTCTCTGCCATTGCCTTTTTTCTACGACAACGTCAATTAGCCCAGACACAAAGCTTGTAAGTCGAGGTACTCTTAAGGCGGAAATTATTTTTACGATATATTCAGGAGGGATGGGACAAATAACAGCAACAGACTACAGTGAGTGATTATACAATCACACATTTTGCGGGTAATTACAGCATTTGAATAGTAAATCACATTTAGAGGACTGAAAAAAATCGGTAAATTGAATCCTGCATTTATCTCAACAATTCAATAGAACAGTGATACCTGTCTTTATAAAAAAGTAGTTCCGGTAATTCTATCTTTGCGGAGGATCTCTAATCTGTTCATTAAGCGAGTTTTTACAATTGAATCTAATATTTCCATAGCTACTTAATTGAATTGTTTTCCTAATAATACTCAATCCTAGATGTTAGAACACCAGGATTACAGTCTCATTTTCATGACTTCACAAACTGCAAAATCAATTAAAATTAGATCTCATGAATTTGCTAGATTTTGCACAGTATCTGAATGCAGTAATCAATGAAGTTTAAGCCAAAGCAGTATTTCTGCAGCTGTTTTTAAATGTAACTAATTATGTGCAAGGGATTTATATTCAGTCCACCAAGCGAGGACTGACTAGGAATGAATTTCGTCTTCAAGACATCAATATGAATCATTAAGTATGACACAATTTACAATTCTAGACAAATGTAATTACTGTAAAATAAAATACAGACATCTCATGTTAGGTAAATATCAAAACATCATTTTGCATTCCACATCTTCAGGCTTAATTTATTAAGGTCTATCAGATAAAACTTTTGAAGATATCAACCAGTAGCAAAAGCATATGAAACCAGAGGGCCATGATGGCCCTGTTTGGTTTACCCAAGTACCTGAGAACTAAAATCCTAAAGACAAACAAGTTCCTACCAACAACCTGAGTCCCAGTCAACAACAGGATCAGTCTGTAACCTAAGTACCAGTGCTTCTCTGCAACACTTGAGTTCCAGTCTACAACCTTAGAACCAGTCTACAGCATGAGTACCAGTGTATGAGTGCCAGCTTACAGCATGAGTACCAGTCTACAGCATGAGTACCAGTGTATGAGTGCCAGTTTACAGCATGAGTACCAGTCTAAAACCTTAGAACCAGTTTACAGCATGAGTACCAGTGTACGAGTGCCAGTTTACAGCATGAGTACCAGTCTAAAACCTTAGAACCAGTTTACAGCATGAGTACCAGTCTAAAACCTTAGAACCAGTTTACAGCATGAGTAGCAGTCTACAGCATGAGTACCAATCTACAACCTGAGTAGCAGTCTACAACTTAAGTTCCAGTATATACATGTACATTACCCAAGTACCAGTCTACACTATGAGTACCAGTCTACAGAATGAGTATCAGTCTACAGCATGAGTACCAGTCTACAACATGAGTATCAGTCTGTACCACGAGTACCAGTCTGCAACCTGAGTACCAGTCTATACTATGAGTACCAGTCTATACTATGAGTACCAGTCTACAACATGAGTACCAGTCTGTACCACGAGTACCAGTCTGCAACCTGAGTACCAGTCTACAGCGAGAGTGCCAGTCTATACTATGAGTACCAGTCTACAGCACAAGTTCTAGTCTACACAATGAATACAAATCTACAAACTAAGTTCCAGTCTATAACATGAGTTACACTCTACAATCTGCGTACCAGTCTACTAAATGAGTACCAGTCTAAACCTAAATTCTTGTTTTACCATATTTTCATATTTATAAAATCAACAAAAAACCTGACAACACATTTCTTTTTCTATAAAACACAGGAAATTTCCTCTGTTCCCAATGAGTCCTTAGAAAGATATTACCAGCCTCTCAATAAAGGACAGTATAATTGACCGAGTCCATTAAATTCAATATAAATCCATACAGCAATGATGGTTCATCATTTATCATACAGACCTAAGGTTCAGTTTATCAATAACATCAATTTTATCTCCTATTAAGGCATGGATTTCAACCTTATAATCTTCCGAGGAACATAAAACCTGAGTTATTTCTCATAATTTCAATTTTCTCGTATCTTTTCATAAATGAAGCAAAAACACGCAAAATCAGGAGAAGGTTTCCCATTCATTGTGTTCATTAAGGACGTTACATTTTCTACAAGCATTCTAAGCATAAAAGAAAAAGCAATTATATAGACCATTATTTATACAAAATGTGCAAGACTTACATCCTTGATACATTAATAGATTTTATTCAAATGCATAGATGAAGATTTTCTTTCAATGCTGCATCAGTTATTTATTAACAAATGTGGTTCTTGAATTTCAATTAGGAACAAATTATAGAAAAATAACCGTACAGGATTGTAATTTATCACATAACATACGACGCGGGAGTGATTATAACCTATGCATTATTTCTCATAATCCACTAGTGGATTATTTATGCAAATTAGGGCCACATCACATATTAATACGCGCTGTCAGAAATCCAAACAAACATGGCCGACTTTCACGTATCGGTCTACGACAAATATTCAGCATTTTGCGATCGTCTAAATGTCAAACAGCTTCATAAACAAATGTTTATCCGAATTCTTTCCATTTTTCCATTGCGAGATGCGATGCGAGTGCACATTTCAGCTTGTCTGGAGGTATCAACACTGTCCATCATCCGGACCATGGTGGAAATGTTATGTAATGGTCTATCAGAATAGACCACACACTGATGCAATCCATCGTCCGAGAAAACGAGTACGACTGATGGAGAGCGAAAGCCACTCACTGTGACATATATCCAACTATGTCAACGTAGATCTGTTGATTTACGTTCAGTCAATGTACCTCCGATGATTTAACTTTAGAATTTACTCAGTGGCGTCACGGCCTCATGTCGTCACAGCAGCGCGTGTGCACTAAATTTTGAACTTCTTCAATGCTTTCCTTAAAACGGTAGTAAATAATCGATCATGTTGTTAGTTGTTTGTTTTGTTTTAAATTTCAACATAGGTCGAAATTAAATCCGGTTAATTATCGGTATTACTCGTCGTTTTTTTATTTTGAGAAAATCTTTGGAACTATTTTTCTCGACCGAATCACAGAAGACGTCAATGCAGGGGCGGCTTGAGAAACGAGTCTATTAGATTTCTTTTGTTTTAAGCCCGTTTACAAGTTATGTGATAAATAGAATCTAGCATTCGTGTTTATATTTTATTGAATTTATTAAACTCATCGGCGAATGATATAATGCTCGGCAAAGCCTGGCATTATATCATTTTTACCGACTCCTTTAATAAATTAAATAAAACATGAACACTCATGTCAGATCCTCTATATACAGATCTATCTGACATAAAATACAGAACTTGAGTCCGTAATCTTTCTGAATAAAAATGTTGATGATTTTTAATTTAAGAAGCAGTACATTATCAATAGTGACTTTTACCGATCTATATACCGGGTTTGGGGCAAAAGTATTGTTGGCGCATCAATACTTAAACTCAGATACTACATTTTTGTGTTAAACCCTTGATCCCATCAACATTCAGTAATAGCCGCACGTTCAAAAACACTGATTTTTTCTCCCAATCCATTAATAATTTTGATCAATATTAACATCTTCTTGAAACTGCACTGGATAATTATATAATAAACTACACGAACTTGCTATCTGTAAATGGATTCAAACTTTGACATTTTAACTAAAGTGAGTTTGTTTGTTTGCAACATTAAAATCCCTTCTTGCAGCAATACGATTGGCGTAAGGTCAATTAACTTAACAATCAACATAATGGCACCTTAAGCTGTATCGGAGTTTCTTGGAATCAGCAATAAATATGTCTGTAAGCCAATATTATGTCTCTCAATAGGAAAATTTCGCTATATTTCATTGATTTCAAACACATAAACTTGTCTTTCAAAACAACAATAATATGAATCTTTCTCTGATCAGACTAGACATCAGGCCAATAAAAATAAATGTGGTATTATTTTCCAAGTATCTAAGTATAATTTATTACACTTAGGAACACTGATGCCTTAGTTGAGTTCCCACGACAACCCTCAGTGGACTTGAACTTCAGTAAGCTATTTTGAGAGTTTGGTGCAAAACTGTACCTGAGTTTTGATGAAGTGGCAATTAGTAGTGTTTTGTTTTCCATTCTAGGAAAGGGATGAAAAAGGATGAAGCTTTGTGCCAAAGTCCTTTACTTATTCTAGGTAATGGAGGAAAAGGTGGGGTTTGTGCCTGACCCCTTTTCTATTCTTGGAAAGGGGGAAGGAAAAACACTAAATCAGGGGTGTTACTATTTTTTAATTAGCAGCAAAATCATCAAAAGTAGGTGGGGGTCTGGGGGGGGGAGACTCCCCTTAATTATGACCACTCATACAAGAAAAGGAGCTAGGTGATGATGATAACGTTACCAGGTAATTTTAGCAGCTTCTGGCTCTTATTGACACCCCTACTAAATATGTGATAAAGACTTGAATCATGAACTGAGCTTCCAATGACTTCAGACAATTCTCCGTGTCTCGTAAACTCCCTAGGGACCAAGTGATACCATAAAAGCAGTCAGGACAACCACGCATTTTAACCATGAAATGTTAAATCTGATGCAAGATGTCAGTAAGGACATTCCCCCCCCCCCCCCCCCGTACCAAGAGAGTTCCAATATAACTAGAACACTGACAGATATAACTCACTAGTCCTGGCAAACTTACAGACTATAGGGGAAGTTAAATGTAATATATAACAAAATTGTAACAATTCCAACTTGAGCCATAAATACATCATCAACTACAATACTAACATTATAAGCTATGAACAGCCATAACCTGCCAAATGTACTCCAAGATAAATCAAATGTGAGAAAGTAAAACTAGTCTTCTAACTTCCATATTTAAATGCAGATAAGTCAGTTTTGCTTTCATCTATCAAAATACTGCGTACTATGGACAGAGATCTTCTGGAAACGGACAAAGCAATAAGCAGGCAGAAAAATGATCAAACTTGAATCGTTATATTCCTTATTTGGGACACAGTAGCCTTTCATCTACATTGACCAGTATTCTGCCATAGAAAGACAGGGAGTTACATGATTATGGTACATACAGTGACCACACAAACACACTGTTCCTACCTCATCAACGGACCGCTCATCAGCCAGTGACCTCATGAACACACTGATCCCACCTCATCAACAGACCGGTGATCATACAGTGACCACACAAACACACTACCCCACCTCATCAACAGATCGGTTTCAGCCAGTGTCCACACCAACACACATACCTGATTTCATTAACAAACCAGTCATCAGTCAGTGACCACACAAACACACATACCTGATCTCATTAACAAACCAGTCATCAGCCAGTGTCCGCACAAACACACATACCTGATCTCATTAACAAACCAGTCATCAGCCAGTGTCCGCACAAACACACATACCTGATTTCATTAACAAACCAGTCATCAGCCATTGACCGCACAAACACACATACCTGATCTCATTAACCAACCAGTCATCAGCCATTGTCCGCACAAACACACATACCTGATCTCATTAACAAACCAGTCATCAGCCATTGACCGCACAAACAAACATACCTGATCTCATTAACAAACCAGTCATCAGCCATTGACCGCACAAACACACATACCTGATCTCATTAACAAACCAGTCATCAGCCAGTGTCCGCACAAACACACATACCTGATCTCATTAACAAACCAGTCATCAGCCAGTGTCCACACAAACACACATACCTGATCTCATTAACAAACCAGTCATCAGCCAGTGTCCGCACAAACACACATACCTGATTTCATTAACAAACCAGTCATCAGTCAGTGACCACACAAACACACATACCTGATCTCATTAACAAACCAGTCATCAGCCAGTGTCCGCACAAACACACATACCTGATCTCATTAACAAACCAGTCATCAGCCAGTGACCGCACAAACACACATACCTGATCTCATTAACCGACCAGTCATCAGTCAGTGACCGCACAAACAAACATACCTGATCTCATTAACAGACCAGTCATCAGCCATTGACCGCACAAACAAACATACCTGATTTCATTAACAAACCAGTCATCAGTCAGTGACCACACAAACACACATACCTGATCTCATTAACAAACCAGTCATCAGCCAGTGTCCGCACAAACACACATACCTGATCTCATTAACAGACCAGTCATCAGCCAGTGTCCGCACAAACACACATACCTGATTTCATTAACAAACCAGTCATCAGCCATTGACCGCACAAACACACATACCTGATCTCATTAACCAACCAGTCATCAGCCATTGTCCGCACAAACACACATACCTGATCTCATTAACAAACCAGTCATCAGCCATTGACCGCACAAACAAACATACCTGATCTCATTAACAAACCAGTCATCAGCCATTGACCGCACAAACACACATACCTGATCTCATTAACAAACCAGTCATCAGCCAGTGTCCGCACAAACACACATACCTGATCTCATTAACAAACCAGTCATCAGCCAGTGTCCACACAAACACACATACCTGATTTCATTAACAAACCAGTCATCAGTCAGTGACCACACAAACACACATACCTGATCTCATTAACCGACCAGTCATCAGTCAGTGACCGCACAAACAAACATACCTGATCTCATTAACAGACCAGTCATCAGCCATTGACCGCACAAACAAACATACCTGATTTCATTAACAAACCAGTCATCAGTCAGTGACCACACAAACACACATACCTGATCTCATTAACAAACCAGTCATCAGCCAGTGTCCGCACAAACACACATACCTGATCTCATTAACAGACCAGTCATCAGCCAGTGTCCGCACAAACACACATACCTGATTTCATTAACAAACCAGTCATCAGCCATTGACCGCACAAACAAACATACCTGATCTCATTAACAGACCAGTCATCAGCCATTGCCCGCACAAACACACATACCTGATCTCATTAACCGACCAGTCATCAGCCATTGACCGCACAAACACACATACCTGATCTCATTAACAAACCAGTCATCAGCCATTGACCGCACAAACACACATACCTGATCTCATTAACAAACCAGTCATCAGCCAGTGTCCGCACAAACACACATACCTGATCTCATTAACAAACCAGTCATCAGCCAGTGTCCACACAAACACACATACCTGATTTCATTAACAAACCAGTCATCAGTCAGTGACCACACAAACACACATACCTGATCTCATTAACCGACCAGTCATCAGTCAGTGACCGCACAAACAAACATACCTGATCTCATTAACAGACCAGTCATCAGCCATTGACCGCACAAACAAACATACCTGATTTCATTAACAAACCAGTCATCAGTCAGTGACCACACAAACACACATACCTGATCTCGTTAACAAACCAGTCATCAGCCAGTGTCCGCACAAACACACATACCTGATCTCATTAACAGACCAGTCATCAGCCAGTGTCCGCACAAACACACATACCTGATTTCATTAACAAACCAGTCATCAGCCATTGACCGCACAAACAAACATACCTGATCTCATTAACAGACCAGTCATCAGCCATTGCCCGCACAAACACACATACCTGATCTCATTAACCGACCAGTGATCAGCCATTGACCGCACAAACACACATACCTGATCTCATTAACAAACCAGTCATCAGCCATTGACCGCACAAACACACATACCTGATATCATTAACAGACCAGTCATCAGCCAGTGACCGCACGAACAAACATACCTGATCTCATTTACAGACCAGTCATCAGCCAGTGACCACACAAACAAACATACCTGATCTCATTTACAGACCAGTCATCAGCCAGTGACCGCACAAACAAACATACCTGATCTCATTTACAGACCAGTCATCACACCTGTGACTTCATGAATACAAACTTATCATCAACAAAAAATATTTTGTACACAAAACAATAACGCTAGTTCAAATTTAAGTACAGTTAAACCTCAATTATAAGACCACCTTTGAGACCCTTGAAAACTGGTCTTCTTATTGAGGTGGTCTTAATACTGAGGTTGAATAAAGAGATAAACAGTGAAAATGGACATGAAAATGGTGTTTGAAGTGGTCTTATTATTGAGGTGGTCTTTAGGTGAGGTTTTACTGTACAAAGGACGGTCTGCTAGATGAATCTACATGTTATATTACCATCATCCTAAGCAGACTTCTTCTCCACTTTTCAAGTATGCCAGTAAAAAATATAAACAACAGACAACACCAAAGTGTTGTTGTTAATGACAACAACATCATGAAGCAATTTCTACAATAAGCCAATTTACACGAATTAGTTAACAATCTGCAGACCTTACAACTATTCTACTATTGTTCACAAGAAGTTAATTGTTCAACAGGGAAAATAAGAATTCTCAGAATAAAACAATGAGCACATTTTTACTGCAGCAATTTAACCATGCTTCAATCACCTGGAACACACAAAAGCATCTCTAATACAATTTCAGTGAACCTGCATTTCAATAAATTATAGCAGTACAGATCTGCCAAAATACTGCACTTAGGCACCAGAATCTTACATTTATCTCTCTACAGCTGGGTAATTTCACCTGTTACTTGTGCCAAAACTCTGAGAACCAACCCACTTCCAATACAAATATCAGAACAAAACAAACTGACATGAAAAACAATAGATATGTTTTGACAATTATCACCTACCAGACTTTTAATGAATGGCATAATATCTATGAGAACAAAGCCAGGAGAATAAATCATCTCTGACACTGAATGTAGTTGCCGCTTGTTTGGGACAAACGTAGGGAAATTATATCAGACAGTAGCTATTACAAGCAACACTTCATTCTAGACTGTCTAGTTGTTTATTATAGTAACAACGATGACATTATAGTGATCTCTATTCCTGACTTTGCAGACAGGGAGGGCACTCAGCCAATTAAATTCCAATCAGTCGATACATAACATACAATACAAATATGTACAACGGACAGACATTGATGAAATTAAGTCAGTATTTGAAGAACAATCGTCCATTGAGTGTCGAGGTGTACAAAACTAACAACGGTCAGCAGTCCAAATCACGGCCCAGACACGACAAGTCAAAACTATACAAACACGCCATTACTGCTTATACCAATATAAAGCCATCTTTTAAGTGACTCGATTTGAAGCACAAATATTTGTAACAAGCAAGCTAACAAATGGGTAATAAAAGTAAATTACAATTTAAATGGAATACATATCATTGTTTGCAGATAAATTATCTCCAAACCTGACAAGTTCAATACAACAGGTCAACTCATAAAATATTTAAAGCAAACAAGATGAGAAATGATTGGAACACTTGCTGATAAAAAAACACACATTTGATCAAATACGATAAGAGACATATTACACCATGCCAATCGAAAAAACATATAGAGAAAACTGCAATAAGAACATGTCAACTCATCCTACAATTCTTTCATCGCAAGGCTAGGGCATGGTAATCATAATTACCAAAGATAACAAGTAAAATAAGATTTGTCATTTTTCATAAACAAATCCACAGAGAGGGAAAGTTTGATGTCAATTCCACCTTTTAGCTCCAGTAATTACCACTGCATGTCTGTGAAATCTCTATGGCAGAGATTGGTGTGAAAAACAGATGTCTCGCATCATTAGAACACAATCTAGTGTTGTATTGCGCAACACGAAAACTAATTCCGCCATTTTGTGCCTTGCAACAGGTGCTTTCTGCAAACCTGGTTTGAATAATTGGCAATAGGCATGTTGTTTAACCTGTGCATACTTTGGCATGAGTTACAAAGGATTCTTACTCAACATGAAGTCAATGTGCTGGGTATGTATTAGTTACTTACATCTACACAACAAAACATGTTCATCACAAATCTTCACATCATATTGATAACAAATTAAGAATAACAGTATAAACATGCTCTGTATGTCATAACAGATATAAGGGGAAGATAATTAAAAGAACGTTATATGAATTATATGAAATCACAAAACAATTACACAATGGATTGGAAATTATTCCAGTTTTAGAAAGTTGCAAGACATTGCTCAGACTTTGTAGAAGTTGCTTGACCATCTGACATGTTAGACAAATTTCATCAGACTCTGTAGCCCTTTGCAATGTCCCGAACCAAATGTCCCTTAAGTTAACAAGCTACTAAGCTTACAAAAAGGGTAAATATCAGACACAATTTCTTAGGTAAAAGTTGTAAGTTTCTCTGACCAAATGTCAGGCAATGTGTGAAGTAATTAAGGAAAGCTGGAGAGCCCTTACTACTGTGGTAGAGGTATAGTGGCTGAAGAGCCCTTACTACTGTGGTAGAGGTATAGTGGCTGGAGAGCCCTTACTACTGTGGTAGAGGTATAGTGGCTGAACATGAATCACCACTATACATGACTGATTAACTAAATACTAGCCCTGTGTTCAGTTACAGCTAACAGTTGCAAACGTTATGTTTTGTATCCCTTGCAATCCGTATCTCATTGACTGCACACGGGGAACCAAATTGCAAAACGTTACGAAACGTGAGCCGCAAATACCTTTACTGAACACAGGATAGGTTTTGTAATGATAAGAATGTAAGCCAGATCCTTAAATATCCTTTTATTAAAATGTTTTTTAAAAGATGGGGACATATTGGACATGGGGACTCTTCATAACTCAGCCAATCAAATTATCATCAAGGGACATCACGGTCAGCCAATCAGAAGACCCGAATCTCATTTTGGCTCTTTCGTTAAATTTTCAGAATAATAAAGCAAGTACCAGCATGAGGTTATCTACAACCGCCAGCAGAACTGTGCACATAATTGCATCAGTATGAGCAGTATAAAATGTGCATTACAAAGACAATATTTTTTAGACTGAACCGTAATAACATTTACCATTTCGTAAAACATTAAAACAGCATGTAACATGCAATAAAACACAAAATGGCTGCTAATTTCCAGCACTAAAATATTTATATCTCTAATAAACCTATCCGACAATTCACATATTCAGACCACAATAAACTTATTTTGTAGAAGCTCATAATTTTTCATAAAATGTTGAATGTATTACATTAATTATTTAACGCTAAGATCGTGAACACGCCAGCAAGCGTTTATCTGATGAATCTATGCCGAAGCATTTTGCTAATACTTTGTTACCTATTAGAGCAATAAAAATTCATCATGCATAACACTTTTATACAATTTATTACCCGTAACAAATATCTTCACCTTTCCAGAGTATGTTTGCAAGTTGATACTCAGACACTGTCTAATTGAGAGTCATTAATACCTGTAGTGTAATATTCTGTGCACATCAATTGTCACAAATTTCAAACATTTAGCATTAAATTTGCTGATCCATAAATGATTTAAGATAATGAATTAACATATATCAGACATGATAAAACAAACTGGATGCGTTCTGAAAGTTGAAACTAAACTTCGAGAACTGTATCCAAGCAACTAATATAGTGGAGGTAACGGCTAAAACATTCGGACACGGTGCCATGGCAACAAGAAACACCAAAATACTGCAATTGATTGTTCCACAACGGATACTGACTGACACTATCAAACAAATGAACTAATTAATAAGCAATTACACATCATAATCATTTACAAAAAACAGCACAAAACTTCAATTTGACAACAACATTAACAACAATTAAAATTATAATTTGACTTCACCTGTAATGACAAGGCTGAATTCACCACCACACAGCTTATTCATACTAAATTCTCCCTCATTAGTTACAAACAGTAAAACCTCAATTAAATATACCACCTCAAATTACTACAATCTATTTAATAAGACCAGTTTTTCAATTTTTCTTCCTCATATTATTTCAAAAATTAGATCACCTCACCAGTAAGATCAACTTTTTCTGGACCAATGGTAGTCCGGTTTTTTGGCCCAGCCGTACTTACATGGTTTTGCTATTTGCATATCAGTGTAATTGTGTAAACCAATCAAATCTTACATTAACCAACAAGGCAATTTCTATCAACCGAACTACGTTTGTAACCTTGATGCGGATTGGTTAACATTTCGATAAAGGTTAATTACCTTACCGAAATCCGCTGAATTTCAGTGAAGATAACCAATATCCATTTTGGCAATTTCTTATGTTGCACATCCAATCTTAACCTTCAGACTGTGCCGACCATCTTCTTTCAAGATATTTCTCGTTGAGGTCTCACTGTACCTATACATTTAAATGGCAGTATTATTATGGCCAACAGCGACAAACCATACCAAGTGTTTGGCAAAGACTACTGCATCTTGGCTTTTGGAAACAAGGTGGTTACAATAGTTTAGTGTTAACCATTTGATATCATCACAAACATTGTTATATCTATTGAAGTGCATTCACAGTACAGCAGCTCACTGTGCATTAAATGTAATAAAGATATCATCATTATGGTGTATAAATACATTCATTTTATGCAACACCATGCATTACATTTCAGTTCAATAAAATGATAAAAATCATGAACATTCATGAATGAAAACAACAGTAAATAATGTGAAATAACAAGATTGGGATGAAGTATATCTTTCTTCAGGACAAGCGCGATGCGCAATATGACATACTGTAGAAATGGTACAGTTCGCAACATGAAAATATTCATGAATTTCGCAAATTCAACAATTTCATGAAAATATCAGCTAGCATGATTTCCTAATTCATAGAATGCAGCAATATATACTTTATAAACAATCATAATACTAAATTCATTGATTTGTGAATACTTTTGCTTGCAAATATCTCAAAATGCTGATTTACGAATGGTTTGACTCCTGAAAATATCCAAATCCATTTTACAGCACTGTCAACAATAAAAATTTTTTATAAATTATATATTGTAAACAACAACAAAAATCACTTACATTTGTTGACATTTTAGACGAAATTGTTTGATGATGCATAAATGTGTTATAATTTGGTTCACCATATATAAATCTAACCATGTTCCTTATCTATTATATGAAAAACTGTAAAACAAATATGTTAATATCAAACCATAAGATGATTTTTTACACAAATTGTAATAATCATGCACTGAACTGTACTGATCGAGCTATCTGCAAACATGGAAGTATAATTTACCAGTTTCTATTTTATCAAGGTCAAGGAAGGAGTTAAATTTATAATGCAATTTCATTCATTTTGCTTGAATACTGAATAATTTTACATTTTGTTGACTCATGAAATCATATTTTATTGTATTATATTGTTTAATAAATATTACATCATTATGTTTCATACTAATCAGTCCTTAATTTAGTTATTTTAAAGAGAATATCCGAAAAATGTAGGCGTCCGAAATAGGTGTCACTTTGTTTTATTTTTGGTTATTTAGGTTTCAAGATGTTATCTATGCAGTGAATTAAAGTTAAAGGTGCATTTAATCAGATCTTCCATACAATTTTACAAGGAAGGACCCCAACGTCAACTTCAGTAGCCCAACAGATGAAATTCATCGAAGATTAAACATAATCTTATCTGTCCCAACCACATGCAGTTAGCAAGAATACTATATTATACACAGAACAATTAATTTCAAGTCTAGACATTAGTTAGTCAAACATTACCACTTCCAGATAATGTACCTATAGTGGTGATAGTTAACCTATAGTCATGTGGATTTATTACCATGGTATTTAATGTAAATTAATGTGGGTACTTTAAGACTACTACATCATACATCTATGTGAACCTGTTCACAAGCCAGGGAGATTGCTCACAGAAAGTTGGGGATTCAGACTCAAAGCAGGGAAACTTTTTACCATTTTCAAACTGGTATCCTGATTTTACAGCTTCTGGTTATCCGTTTGACACATGCTTTTAGCGAACCAGTCAAGAATTAACTAAAAATATCCCATAACAAAAATTTACGATGTTTACTTCGTGAAATCACAGCTCCCGGCCGGGAAAGTGTGAGTGGCCTATCAAATCAGGGGGCCTCCCATGGAAATCAGGAGCGTTCACATGTATGCTAAATGTAAATTTACAAAGCTCCCTTTACCCAGGACAAAATCTTGAATGTTGTTCCAATTAGAATATGGAACATATTATTGTCCATGCAAGAAATGAAGCAGATTTTTTTTAAACTTTTACCCTAGACCATGGAATAATTCATAGACAAAAATTAAGTGTAGCAATTAGACCATAGACCATGAGCAAATGATAATTTATCACAGATCATGTAATAAATCTGAAGTCTAAAAAACATGTATCAGAAACATAGAGTATTAGACAACTAGTAACACGGACCACGGAATTAACATACTTATTACTAGTAACACAGACCACGCAATTTTTAACATACGGATTACAAAGTATTGCATGTGAAGATAATTTTTCATACTAAAATCTATAAAAGAAATCTCTAGAAACGACTTTCTCTCCTAAGACTGTATATATATGAACATAAGACAGCCATTTCAGAGTTGTAAATAATTGTTATATATCATGTTATGAACCAATTACATCGCTGACACTCCAACAAACTCTCTGAAGATGGCAGATCTTATTTAATGGATACATCTTCACAAGGAACTCCATTTTAAACTAAATTCTACTTTAACGACTTAAGAGAAAATGAATCAATAAGACTTGACAATCAACTGAAAGAAAAGATAAGAGCTCTATGATATAAAACAATAGAAAATATTGACTTTTACCAATAATATATTACGACTATTAAATATGACTTTAGGACTCGCACTTATAAGGAAGATGAAAATTCTATCACAATGAAATATTTCAAGAGCATGAATAAACACAATACCCTTGGACAATCTTTCAGTGTACAACACTTACCGAATATACATTTGTACATTAGTAAAAAACGTAACACTAATATACATTAAGTCCATTAGTATTATGATGAATTAAGTACTCACATTTTTTTCTGCTTTTAAACAAAATGATCATTTCTGAACAGACATGAAGTTGCAATTGTGTTGAAACGTTTTCCCCATTAGTAACAATTAAAGACTTTGGAAAAAGCCTGATTATTATGCTAGATCAAGTTGTTTGTTTAAGAGAATGGAAGACTGAAATGTCTCATTCATAATACAGAATCATCATTGTTTAACACATCACACAACAGACTGTCGTTCAGATTTTTATAGACAGCTCATTTTCTGACCTTTGTGTGCGGTCGAGTTAAAATGTTTCTTCGACAAGACAACCAAGATGAACGAAACTACTTTCACACAATAATAAGCTGACACGGCAGAAATGAGTAATCAAAGTACTGTGTGCATCAAACAGGAAGAGAATCCTAGTTAATCATTACATTCAGGAGAATTTTTTAAAACATTATTGGATATATAAGAATAACTGTATTCAAAGCCTTTAATACACACAAAGCCCTAAATGTCCCCAAATACAAGGAGCAGAAATCTTGAGTCTGTGACTCCCTTTTCTTTCTAGGGACTCCCATTTTCCAATTACTGTGCATCCCTGGGACCACTAAAATAAACTTTTGTCATGTATTGAAACTGCATATTGGGGACCCGACAAATTTACTAAGGACCCCTAATTTGTCAAACACAAGGGTCCAAGAACCCCTAGCTGAATAAAATCTAGGGAAAACCCTGACAGGAGCACCATATAAGAAAGAATCTAAATGGACCGCATGAATCACAACGTCAAAATAAGACACAACAAACTTTATGCCAAAAAATCTATAAATCACTTAAAAAAAATTCAGATATGAGTCATTATAGTGGTTCAGTTTGCACATTTTGTCACCTTCGCAGGAAGCCCCTAGCAGCCTGACACTATCACAGCAGGTAGAACCCAAACAATACCAGCCTACAATCAATGAGGAGAAAGAACAATTGATTGATTATTAATAACCAGACGTAACGTTAACAGTCGCTTTAACAAAGGGTAACAATAACGATATTTAAACAGAGAAAAACAAGCTATTAGACGGATTTCAGACAGAAAGCTGTTTTAACTGTTTTCATGATTATTTTGAGAACCGCGGCCTTTTGTTCTCTGCGGTTGATATAACAACTTCAAATTGGAAATCAATAGTAAAGTAATGTGGCAGAGTATAGATAGACCAATTCACAATGCAAGCATACTGACATTCAAACCCTCTTCCTATCTATAACCTACATTGATGATAATGCTCATCAAATGCCAGCATATTGCCTCGAAGCCAAATATTCCATGTACAGGAGATGGTGAGAATTAAATGTTTTAATCTATGTTGCATTAGATTTGCAAAAAAACAATACAATCAAGTTCTAGACACTTAACTGGCGGCTAACATAATCCAGAAACATTGTATCAGTTAAAATGACTTCAATTTAAATAAAAGCATATTCGTTTTTAATAGAATCAATGACTTCAATTTAAATAAAATGTATTTCTTTTAAAAGATTATCAGTATTTACAAGACATAGAGCCAGACACACTTTTTTCAACAATAAACATTTTAATTGCATCAACTTTGTAAGTGTTGGGTGTTCCTTCACAATAGCCAATTGTTCTAACTTTGCAGGAGAATTCTAGAGCAATAAGAATGTGCTTCTTTGGGGAACAAAGAACAATAACTGATCCTATTACTACTATTCAAGGGCTTTAAATATGTGGTGTTATTTAAGAGCAATACAATATACAGTTCAATTCTGGGACAATTAATATATGGTACAATTCAAGAGTAGTATACAGATGTTGCACAATTCAGGGGCAATAAGTATGTGGTGCAGTTCAGGGGCAATAAGTATGTGGTCCAGTTCAAGGGCAATAAGTATGTGGTACAGTTCAAGGGCAATAAGTATGTGGTACAGTTCAGGGGTAATAAGTATGTGGAACAGTTCAAGGGCGATCAATATGTGGTCCAGTTCAAGGGCAATAAATATGTGGTACAGTTCAAGGGCAATAAGTATGTGGTACAGTTCAGGGGTAATAAGTATGTGGAACAGTTCAAGGGCAATCAATATGTGGTCCAGTTCAAGGGCAATAAATATGTGGTACAGTTCAAGGGCAATAAATATGTGGTACAGTCCAAGGGCAATAAATGTGTGGTACAGTTCAAGGGCAATAAATATGTGGTCCAGTTCAAGGGCAATCAACATGTGGTCCAGTTCAAGGGCAATAAATATGTGGTCCAGTTCAAGGGCAATCAACATGTGGTCCAGTTCAAGGGCAATAAATTTGTGGTCCAGTTCAAGGGCAATAAATATGTGGTCCAGTTCAAGGGCAATAAGTATGTGGTACAGTTCAAGGGCAATAAATATGTGGTCCAGTTCAAGGGCAATTATTATACGCTTCAGGGGAATCAAATATGAGATACAATTCAAGGCCAGTTATAATGTGCTTCAGTTCAAGGGCAATAAATATGTGATACAATTCAGGGGCAATGAATACGAAGTACAATTCAGGAGCAAAACTCTAACGCTATTCAAGAATCACATTCTTCTGGCTTTTAAGGACAACAAATAACTGTTAACGCTCCTAATCAAAAGCAATACCTTTGCACAGATCAAGAAAACACAAAATCATTACAGTTTGAGGTCAATATATATATTGTCTCTAATCAAAGGTAACGACTCTATAGTAACATCACTTACACAGAGGTATGGTAATATAATTCTTTAACACCAATAAAGGAAATCAACTCTAGATATTTATTGCATTCAAGACATTAAACTCATGAAATTAATGATACATTCATGGCAAGCTATCATCTATTTAATCATGAAGGTATGAACTAAATGCATTGCGCATGTGCCTTATCAAATCTCACATTATGTTAACACCTCAAAGGGTGCAGACATTTGGAATACAGCCAATACTGAAGCATTTTTTTCACTTTAATATCTGAATGTATATTTATATCTTCTCTTTTCTCAATTGGATAAAATCAATGTATTCAAGCCTTCTGATATAATGATCATACTTGTTTTTGATATTGACACAGGGCCACCCATAATAACCTTGCTATAATCCCTGCATATAATGAATAGTTTTATCACCTGATCTAATGCACTCCGAGTATTAAATTACCCAGCATGCATCAAACTGGTAGCTTTTGAATGTGTGTTAAAACCTACAAAGGTAATGTCTCGGTATTTTCTTTGAACAGATGTTTAAAGTTTACATAAGAAAATAAAATAAGCAGTCTATATGTACTAGTAGATTAAATTAATAAAACGAACAATGAAAAGCTGAAATGCAGGTTAAACATAGAAAACACATTCTCTCACAGTTTCATCACAGTTGTGGTGGGGTAAATAAAACGAAACAGAGAAATCATCTGAATTAGGGCAGTTAAGTCAATTTCAACATTAAATTTCCAAGCACGTGTTTTACAAGTGTCTGTTGGCAAGAAACGTTCGATATCAAAATCTATGATTTGTAAACATTGTGGTTGGGGGATGGGGGGGGGGTAGAGTGCCTGCCTCCATCCTGATCGTAACTTCCCAAGTTTCAGCCCCACATTGAGCAGGTATAATTGATAATGAAAACTTCACAATCCCTGAATTTGCGAGACTACTGGTTTAAGTAACCCAGGAAGCAGTCATTGAGAGTGAATAATTTTAGTTGTCACATTTTGTTTCACAATCACTGTTCAATACAATAAATAAGTTTAAACAGTAACTCTACAATATGCCCGCCTGGCTAGCTCAGTTTGTAGAGCGCTATACTGTAATCTGGCAGGTATGGGTTCAATTTCCGGGTCGGGCAGGTTATGTTCCACCCTGACATTGGCTACTGTCCTGTCCTCTGCATGTGGAGAAGTTTACAGCTACTTGTGGACGATCAAGTCAGTACAGATTGATAATTAATTCCCAGACAACTGATTAGGTCAACTGGCCACAGTATATGACTTAAAATTGTTGTAAACAATGGTGTTAAACCAATGAAAAACAGAAATCCTCTACAATACAAATCTGGCCATATCATCCGTCTATGAAACCATTATAGATCTGGTCAAACAGTTAAGTGAGACCTTGCAGTTAATCATTCACCAGTTTTTCTCTCCTAGTGCTGTGAACCTCATTAATTGATCTTTCCTTCAAGCATTAAATATAATTAAGAAACATTACACTTCACAGAAAATACTTGTAATGAATTGTTAGGTCTCTCATTAATCTCACTGGCTCAAGGAGATTGAACAATCTTTTATTGCCATAGCGATGATTTTCATTACCACTAAAGTTAATGAAAACAGAAAAAACAACATTATTTACCCTGAAGTTCACACATTAATGTACATTGAGAAATCAATGATCTCATTAGCGAAGGACAACCTGTACCAATTAACAATGATCGGAAAGGTGTCGTTAATACATTATAATACAAAAACATTACAACCAAACAGCTAGTACATTTGTAGTTCTCAATGTGAGATAAATTAACTGATGGATTTTATAAACAACAGTAGGCTGGTAAAATCAATGGATTTCTGTTAACTTATCCACAACAACTAGAAAATAATTAGAAAGCATAACAGCATTCCTAGAAACATTAAGTAACATCTGGAAATCCTGTAGATAGGGAGCAACACAAGGAACAATAAGCATGAAACAACCAATTGATTGCAAATAAATAGGCTAACTTTCAACATATGCATATCTCTGATGAACATATCAGCTTGTCTGAAAGTAGATAGCAGATAATTTAATGACTTTATACCAAGAAACATAGCCACATCAAAGTGTTTATACACAGACTTCACTCACTGTAAGGAATACGGGCAAATCATATTTCACTGTAAATAAGTGAGGAAGCCAAAGGTGTAATTGACAATGAATAATGACACAGTGGCAAATTGGTACAGCAGGGGAAATACCATGTCAGACAAACAGTACACTTATACACTCAACACTACATACATCTATTTTCATTTGTGATATCAAAATAAATCTCAAAATATACATGACATGATGGAAGCTTCTGGGATTCCATATGGTACCTGTGTCAGTGACATTGATTTACAGCCAGATGTTTTTCTCTGCAACAGAAAGAAGTAGTTTGATCTGAAACAATTGTATTTGATCTGTAATGGGACACAGGAAATAACCCCATCATGACAATGTTTATATTACTAGACTTATATTTGGAGACAGATACTCGTACCCAAAAATGGGAGAATTTGTGTTGCTAAAAGATGAAACAAGGAGTTTTGAGCCAAGCTTATATGACCATGCAAAGCTTGACTTCTTTACACCTATGTTAATCAATTATGACAAATATCCAGTATTTTCCTCAGACAATTGTCTTCATATGTTTACCCCATTTAATCTTAATTAGAAGAATTTTCAGTTCTTTTTTTGTTAGGGATTTTTTTATGAAAATAGGGGGAAAATACTAGGGGAATCAGATACCCATAAATGGACCCAAACTTGGCCAAATGATGAGCACAATTTAATCACATCCATTATAATATAAGACCTGTACACTAGAAACAGCTTCTCTCCAAAGTACCCAACACTGTTATCATACAAGCACATGTCTTACTGCAAAGAGGTGATGTTCTAGTCTCAACAAACTGACAGAACAATGCTACATGTACACATGTCACAACAATAATATAATACAATTGATGCAGACATACTATACATGAACTTGTTAAACATGGCATTGAGTGAGATTCCTTCAAAAGAAAGGTATTGTATCTCATGTCTGAGGACCACAGTAACACACAACGTTGTAGACAGCCAACGCCTTGAGGCAACATCATAAAACTGCATGCTTACATTCCTTCAAGGCATACTGATCTGATTATGAACAAAGTTTATAGCTTCTAACACAAGATTATTAACTTAGCACTTCTTAAAGATATGTAAAAGACAGCTTTTGTTGAAATAAACCCGGTTGCTACACAATCAATTACACAAAGGTGGCTCAGACAAGGACAATACAGATAACAGCCAACATGCACAAACCAACGCCATGGCACAACTGGTAGTAAAGTATCTGTATAACATAATATTTGGTCAATTTTACATGCATATATTACTTCATATTGCTTTTCGAGGGTTCAGCACAAGACTATCCTAACTCCTATTATATAGGAGTTAAGATAGTCTTGCACTGAACCCTCGTTTTATTGGACTGAGCATGATACACAAATACACCATTAAAACCCTCACTCAAAACAAGACAAAATGATAAAGAAAAAGCATAAGCCATCTTGTTCACCTTGGTTCATCTTCTAATTTGTTGGAAAGTTCATATAAATTGGCGCCTTTATCAATTTTCAAAATCTTCAAACATGCCACGAGTTGCAGCAAGAATGAAATACTTTAAAAATCTGAAAATGCCATTTTAGAACAAATATTTGAGATAAGGTCACCATGACATGCATCAAATGTTTCTGATTTTGAATCTCCTACATCTACAGCATATAATCATATACATCCTTCATACATAAGATTAGATGAAACAGCTGATTGACAATGTCAAAACAGAGAAAAGATATGGCATAATGATGATGAACAAGGATGTTATGTACAAAACTTTGAGTTTCAGCTTGGCAATGTCATGTCCCAGAGAGCAAAGGTCACAGTATACCTAATATTACAGGGGTTCCACTAGGTGCTGAATCTCAAGGGTCATTCTAATAATTTTTGACCAAATGTTACCATTTCATAGCCAAATTACCTATAATTTAGAGAAATATTGACCCTTCAGCTTGAATCATCAGTGTCAGAATGTGGCCTTTTTTTTAAATTCCAAAAGGTCAACTCCAGGGTCAAATGGAACCTCTGTATAACCAGCCATAAGTCACCAAAGAATTACCCAAACATCAACATGGTGTTTATATAACCAATCTTGTAGCAAACATTAAGACTACTATGAAGTTTTCTACAGGCTATATCAGCATCAACATGGTGTTTATAACCAATCTTGTAGCAAAACATTAAGACTACTATGAAGTTTTCTACAGGCTATATCAACATCAACATGGTGTTTATAACCAATCTTGTAGCAAACATTAAGACTACTATGAAGTTTTCTACAGGCTATATCAGCATCAACATGGTGTTTATAACCAATCTTGTAGCAAACATTAAGACTACTATGAAGTTTTCTACAGGCTATATCAGCATCAACATGGTGTTTATAACCAATCTTGTAGCAAACATTAAGACTACTATGAAGTTTTCTACAGGCTATATCAGCATCAACATGGTGTTTATAACCAATCTTGTAGCAAACATTAAGACTACTATGAAGTTTTCTACAGGCTATATCAGCATCAACATGGTGTTTATAACCAATCTTGTAGCAAACATTAAGACTACTATGAAGTTTTCTACAGGCTATATCAGCATCAACATGGTGTTTATAACCAATCTTGTAGCAAACATTAAGACTACTATGAAGTTTTCTACAGGCTATATCAGCATCAACATGGTGTTTATAACCAATCTTGTAGCAAACATTAAGACTACTATGAAGTTTTCTACAGGCTATATCAGCATCAACATGGTGTTTATAACCAATCTTGTAGCAAACATTAAGACTACTATGAAGTTTTCTACAGGCTATATCAACATCAACATGGTGTTTATAACCAATCTTGTAGCAAACATTAAGACTACTATGAAGTTTTCTACAGGCTATATCAACATCAACAAGGTGTTTATAACCAATCTTGTAGTAAACATTAAGACTACTATGAAGTTTTCTACAGGCTATATCAGCATCAACATGGTATTTATAACCAATCTTGTAGCAAACATTAAGACTACTATGAAGTTTTCTACAGGCTATATCAACATCAACATGGTGTTTATAACCAATCTTGTAGCAAACATTAAGACTACTATGAAGTTTTCTACAGGCTATATCAGCATCAACATGGTGTTTATAACCAATCTTGTAGCAAACATTAAGACTACTATGAAGTTTTCTACAGGCTATATCAGCATCAACATGGTGTTTATAACCAATCTTGTAGCAAACATTAAGACTACTATGAAGTTTTCTACAGGCTATATCAACATCAACAAGGATACTGGAAGCCAAAAAAAACCTAGAATACTTTTTATATAATTGATTAAAAAAAAACCCCACAAACACCATAGAAACAAAATCATGAAATTTGAAAATGTTCGTATGTTCATCATGAACTTTCCACATGCACTGAACTTGTTTTTTATAATTTATTTCTCAGTCTTTAAAAAGTGTATTAATGAATGACAGGAAGTGTGTTCTCACTCTACAGCAGTTAGATTGAGACAATTCTTAAGCACAATTTCTAAATATTTACTAACAGTTTATCTCTAATCGCTGATGGATGTTTCCCAGCAATAATGTACACATATGTTAGTGATGAAATGTTCAAGTGCTAGTTGAATTATACAGAAACCACAGATTCACTTTTTTTTCTCTTGTCAAAGAAGGAACAGGCATATCTGCTTGGGGGCACAAACCGATGAATTGTTTATACAAGATGTCTTATTACACAGAAACTCAATGCATCATCTACCACACACAGATTGATCTGAAGGTAAAGCCTGTGCATCATGACAATATCAGTTGTCATCTAGTCAGAATTAAGCAGAAAAGTGTTTATCTACAACGCATGGCAAGTTTTTGCCACTTCTGAGCTTCCATCCTGTTGCAGTGCTGCAGTTTTACACAGTTTTTCGATGCAGCCCTACTAACTTGGCTTTGCTATTTGCATATTAAGTGTTGTGTAAACCAATCAAATCTTCAGTTAACCACTAAACCAACTTCTCTTTAACCGAACAACGTTTGTAAGCATGATGCGGATTGGTTAACCTTTCGATAAGGGGTATGTTACTTTACCGAAATCCACTGAATTTCAGTTAATTTACCGAAATCCATTTTGGAATGTCACCAGCAATGGTAACTTCTCGGCAATCTTTTATGTTGCACAACAAATCTTAACCTCCAAAATGCACCGACAATCTTGTTTCAAGACATTGCTTGTTTAACAGTATTTCAGCTATGCATGGCAGGCAGTTGTCCTTAAACGTGTTCCTGAGTTTCCATACAAGGACTTCAGTATGACCTTTCTCATTTTAGCAACGGACAATTTCCCCACATGAATCAGTCATGAACTCCTACTCTTTTCTACTAATCAAAGTGTTTGCCAAGCAAATATGAGCGAGAACACTGTTCCGAAAAGAAAAAGGTCAATCATAGCTCAGACATACTAACTTCTGCATGAGCACAGAATTCCCTATCCAGATATAGAAGTTGGTACTACAGTCCTTAATGAAGTGATTAATATTAGAGCCAGTAAAAATTTGAATTCCATACAATTATTCTCTACCAAAATCTACACCAGACATGAAACAGCTCAAAATAATATCAAAGACAACCTATTAATATTAATAGGAGCCTTATAGTGCAATGAGGAGGTTATAGGTGTGAGCCCCACTCAAAGGTCATCTGGTACACCTCATACAGCTACAGGACTGGCATTTCCTGTGAGCAGACTTGAAAGGGCCTCAAACGAGCAATGCATGCTTTAAGCACAATAGAGCTTTAATTAATCCAACAAAAATAACGTTTCAACTTAATGTTTGAAGAAAAAAAAAGATACCATGCTCAAACACAAAGAGAAACAAACAAGTTAATATGGTGGGCATTCACTAGATGGAAATTCAGACAGAATGGTTTGACTGTCATTAACATTAAAGCAAAAATTACAAACGTGTAGTTCTAGGAAATAATTAAATCGTAAAAATCTGAAGTTGCATGGCACAAATGGCTACAGCAGAACAAAAATGATCAATTTCAAACACAGTACATTTTTTACAGGGAATACGAAATTTGAGCTGTCCCATCGTTGGCACCAAACATTGGACAAGTCCATGAAAATGAGATTACAGCAACAACTTGATATGTGTAGCGTGGAAAGTAATAACATCAACTCCATGAGCTCTAGTAGTTTTACATCAAATACTCATCAACTGGATACTTCATTACATATAGTGCTCAATACTGTTCATGCCCTAATTTCAAATAACATGGGTCAACTTTAAGGTCAAATAATGATTAATATCTTCTGCGAGACCTTCTTCGGCCTCATACATGGATCCAACTATACTTCAGCTTGACTATTATACTGCCAACAATCGAAGACACCAGGAAGTTGTTTAAGTTCAAATAACAGAAATGAGTGCGAGTCAGTTTCCCAGGTCAATATTTCCGAGTCAGTTTCCCAGGTCAATATTTCCGTTACATGATGACACAGATAGGGTGCTGCTTCATTGTGATACAACGCCACAGACATGTGACATAATACCACACCCGTCATGGAGATTAACCTGTTACTGGGCTAGCCACTAGGAACCTTATAATGTAAAACGTAAGCAAGGGAGCTATGAGAACCATTTTTGTCACGGCCAAGGCTCGATCCCAAGAACTTCCACACCTGAGGCAAAACCTCTACCATATAGCCACTGGGACCTTTAACAGAAATCATACACGAAAACAAGAGTCAAACCAGCCTTTAAAATAACAATAGATAAAGAACATAATTTCACTTTCTTAGAAACACATCATACAGACAGGTAATAAATTGAGATCACAAATGACATAGAAGTAACAAAACCACCAAACTACCCCACAAAACTGACACCTTATTTCATTGAATGTGTGTTGACAGCAATAAATGGTAACACAAGCAAGTTTATAGTAATTCATTGAGGTAGATATGACACCAATCAATCACAGCTGAAATAATTGATTACTGATTGTATTCGGACAAGATCGGAGAAGGATTTCGGAGACAGAAAACAAAGCTACCATTCCACAATGCACGAAGTGACTTACAATATATCGTACAGTCCCTACACTAAGTGATCAATGTATGTGCAAAGTGTCGGTCATCAATCAGTAAACCAATCACTGACTTGCTTCACCAACAAGATAAACCTGTCCTTTATTGATTATAATTGGACTTTCTGTACCAATCAATGTCTCATTAATAATGATAAACGATCACAACGCACCGGTATCTGATACCTGCATACAGATATAATTATCTTTTATACATTAATAGATGCTTTTTTCAGGGTGAGGAAATGACTCATCCCCGTAGTTACATCCAAAAAAATGTCATCATAGTTTATCAATATAGCAGAATATCAACAAAAATATAGTTAATTTGTAATTTTATACGGACACAATATCAGCAACTGTGACATACATATATAGTGTATTGTAAATGTATATGTAAATACAATTAAAGCATTATTGGTAGAGTGTCCATCCCTTTGAGTGCAGCAAGTCGTGGGTTCGATCCATGGTATAACAAGTCCTATCTTCCCCTTCCACAAGCACGCTGACTACTTCCCCACAGGACTCAGAGGTGAAGGGCAAATAACCGTAGCCAAATGTCATAGAAGTACATGACCTGCTCCGACCAGGAATCGAACCTGGACCTCCCGGGTGACAGCCCAAGTGCTCTACAAACTGAACTAACCAGGCGGGCTTCACAAGAATGTTACCTTGTAATTTCATTAATAGAAACATATGTTCACATTTGTTGAATCACAATTCTCAAAGAACAAAATGTTCTCAAGCACAGAGTACACACAAACATACATTCATTACATGAAAAAGTATGCACATATATACAGAATATCTTACATACACATCTAACAAATAACATGGAATATTAACACCATCAGTTGTATAAAACATTATACCATAAACATCAATGTCATCTTTCCACTGGTAACCAGGTGTAAAATGTGTTACGCCATTTATAAACATGTCAACAAAACAATTAAATCTACATAAATTAAGTCACCTGAGAGACTGCACAAAATATGTTCACTTTTATCCAACATTTAATGACAAAAAATTCAATCCGCTGACATGTATTAACTACGATGGTACAGACAAAATGGTCTAAATCTGAAATTTTATGTATCTTATAATAACAGTAAGAAAGTTAAAGGCATGATTAGGTCACAGTGTAAGTGGGCATATCGAGGGTTCAGTGCAAGACATTACTAACACCTATATAAATACATAGGAGTTAGTATAGTCTTGCACTGAACCCTCGAATTATGTCAGCTTCCATTAAGAATGAATATATCAATTGTATGAGGTATTCGTTGCCATCAACAGTCCTTGAAGCTAGAATGCATAAATATTCGAACTGGCAAGGCAAGCATGGCCAAATAGCTGAATGTTCAAATTTGTACCTCACACAAAAGGTATTGATGTATTTGTTGATTTAAACAAGGGAGACATTGTAAAAGGTACAATAAAAGATGGCAGTCCACTGTTACACAGACTCGTAGCTATACTGAGGCAAATAGAGGTACTCGTATACGTCAAAATGTCTTCAAGTTTCGTAAAAAAACACAAGAATCCTTCATTTTTCCTAGCCCGTGCCTCCAAATTCCACATGTCTCTTTTAGTTCATAGCTTAAGTTATGGCTAACAGTTGCTTACGTCTCAAAACTGTTTTGTTTTGTATCCCTGGCCCACCGTATCTCATTTGCTGCACACGGAGAACCAAATTACAAACGTTAGCTGCAAACACCTTTACTGTTAGATGCACTATAATAAGGTAACACTATTGTTACTAATATTGTATGAATAATTACCCCCCCCCCCCTCCTTCATCATCAATGTAAATAACTCGTTAGTAGGTGTTTCTTTTATAGAGGGGTCGATTGAACATAAGTTGGTTAAGAATTGTTGTGATAATAGCACAGGAATTATACAAAGATTACAATTATATGTATACAATAACTTATACACATACATGTCAATATTCTGTAAAATATCATACGGGTAAAGTGCGTACACCCTAATTACATTTGGATGTTACACCAGACAGACAGGGAAGCGATACAATTTTGGAAGCGTTTTGGGCAAATTGTAAATGATTTGTATAATACACAGACTAATTACAATTTAGACCAGACCATTATATTTATACCAAATACCGAGTCCAAATGTCTCCCCGAGGAGTACGGTTTCAGACATAATATAAGTAATGTCATAATACGCAGTGAAACAAGTCAAACTCTTCAGACACCAGTATTACTTCTCGCTTAAATTTTCGCTGTATTCAACAAAAAGGTGACAAATTATAAACTGTTGGTAAAAGTCTCGTCTGAATGATTAAAAACATATCTGACCCCACACAATTTTTGGTGACAGCCTACTGCTCCAGGTTGACAGGATATGAGTATCGAGCGATAAATTATGACAAAATGTCTGCGTAATCACATTAACGCAACTTGTTATAACACCTAGTGTGACTTCCATAACAAGAAATGTTTCATATAGACGAAGAGTAGCGTGTCAGTTAATGTCAATTATTGTATATAATTAGCCGCAATCTGCATCAGATCTATGAATGTATAGTATGTATAATGACTGCCGCAGCCATCCTTCCAAACAAACACGACAGTAATCACTCATCTGATAAACCATTAAATAAGAGTGAATTTGAATTTCATGGCAAAGCAGTAACAATGTTTAGTGAATTAACATTGCCATACAATGGGTTGCGACACAAGATTTTTTTACCCAGATGTGTAAGTTTGTTTTTTAATGTCATATCTTAAACCCATTCTACACATCAACACAACACTTATCTGAATATAAAAGATATATTTCAAGTGATTAAAATCTAATTAAGTTTTTCAGTTCCTTAAGCACTTAACTACATCAATCGGAAATTTAATGGATATATATGGTCAAACAAACTCTATATTTGTATATAACTGAGTTCAATTAGATTACGCTGACACAGAAGCCTACAAAATGTTAACGGTAACTTATCTAATATAATTACTGCCTGGTGTCAATATAGAAGACAGTCAGCGTCATATTGAGTCTATCAATGACATCTACCACTGTTGGTCTCAATTTTCCTCTCTATTGGTCATGGAAAGAATAAAAACCTTAAGTTCACCGTAAAGGTAGATTATATAGTCTTATTCTATATTAACAAATGCTTGAAAATATTGCATGTTAATGCCATAATACAGCTGAGACACTCCAAAACATTGCATAGTAACTTTTCTTAAAAGTTTCATGGAACTGTAAAAGACGAGTCCGATACAGGTATTTCCTATGCTTAAGCGCTTTAAACTTGGCGCATAGGTAAGTATAGAAAATACATGCATTATTATAGTGTCTTCTTTGATTAGGCATATTTATTGATTTTTTAACTATAAGAAATTAATTGCTCACGGCTATTTAGATAAAACAGAAACAAAAAAGGAGCAAAATATTACTTTATCAAACTGAACCATAATAATTAACTTGAATTCTTGTTAAGTAAAAGGCTAGCCAAGTCAGTTTTGTACAAACATTCCAGATAGACTTAATGACACCAATAAATCCTTAAAAAACCACAAGTGCTGTATCACAACACATACTGCATCAAATTAAAACCATCAGCGATATTGTGGCCAATGCAAGGTTAAATGTTACACATGCATCGTGTCAACCCCCCACCACACCACATCAAAGGTAAGACTCTGGTTTTAATGTCTCGTAGCAAGTCACACCTTGCAATAAGTTATGTACTACATCACAGGCATATGTTTCATTTTAAACAATAAACCAAGGACATGTACACATATCTTCCTAACGACATTGCCACTGCACATGACAATCAACTATAATTCATACTGCCAGTACGCTTAAATAGACTAATTGCACTTGAATTTATAGCGAAATGACAACAACAACAACAACCTACGTATCATGCTCATAGAACCATAGGCATCTTTTTTCCTAATTCTTGCTATGTGAGGTATTATACTTCCTGAACACCATATTTGGGCATTGGAGTGAGAGTAATACAAATACATAACATTACAGCCTGAACAATATAGGAGTAAAAAGAACATATGAGCGCCGCTGTATGATTTCCAGCCTCTTCTTAAAGTGACGTCATTTCCAGAAAACTTCACATGTGACGTCCCCATGTCCTGACAGTAAGCAATATTTGCCCCAAATTGCAATATGCATTTTACGAAGTGGCCATACAGAGTAAATATTGTTTTCTGCTTGGAAATTGTGACATCACATGCTGCGTTTTCTTGAAATGACGTCACTTACAGAAATCCCATAGCAGCGCTCATATAACATTTTAAACATTAAGTCTGAGTTTCCGTCTTTTTAATTGTTCATGTGCAAAAAGGTCCTTGTGCATTGACAAGACCATGAAAAACAACACTACCTACCCACCTACATTTTGCTGGGTAGGGTTATGCCAAGCAAATATATTTATTTCGGATGATATCAAGTATTTGGATAGAAGGTTGTCAAATAAATGAGATCCAACTTTATTGTAACGGTGTGAAAGCAGAAATGTCTATCCATTTCTTGTTGTAACTTTCTGCACAGAAGCATTATAATAAATAATTAAATATTTTATCACAGTGCGAAGCAGTCAAGAGCATTATCACGTTAATTTACCAGTGTTAATTGCGTAATTGAAATTAAATTTATGCACATCGATTAATAAAAAGATTAATTTATAATGAAACAAATCACTAAATTAGCTCAATCAAAATGTGGAGCACATTTTGTGGTAAAGATGTTCAATCTTCTGTCAATAGAGGCACGTTTGGTGATAGAAAAACCAACAAGCAGGTTTGGTGATAGAAAAACCAACAAGCAGGTTTGGTGATAGAAAAACCAACAAGTAGGTTTGGTGATAGAAAAACCAACAAGCAGGTTTGGTGATAGAAAAACGTATCACCAAAATATTCACGAACAATGCTGCCATTGAGGGAGAATCTATCACAGCCAAACAGAATGATATTAAATAGTGAAGCCTTATATCAAAACTGAAAAGTACATATAATCAACAACGAACAAATCAGAACTGAAGATTACCTATGTAGGATCAAATATGAGATCTTCAAAAAATCTGTTTTCAGGGACCACATGTACACAAAGGTCACTCTTTAAATCTGATTTAGCTCAAAATGATTATCATCAACAATTTATCATGATTGAATTATCATATGAGCGCCGCTGTCGATTTCCAACCTCTTCATTAAGTGACGTCATTTCCAGAAAACGTCACATGTAACGTCACCATGTACTGACAGTAAGCAATATTTGCCCTATATGGCAATATGCAAACGAAGTGACCATATGGAATAAATTTTGTTTCCCGCTTGCAAATGGTGACATCATATGTTGCGTTTTCTTGAAATGAGGTTACTTACAGAAGAGGTTGTAAATCCCATAACAGCGCTCATATATTACTATTATCATTATATAGTAAGAAAGTAAGTTAAATATTTATTATAGTAGCATGCCTATCCTATATACACAGTAGTATACTATTCAATGAAAATAAAACATCAATAAAGTTAACCACTCAGCCCAATGGGCCTATCAGTCACCTATTCAAAAGCAAATAAATATAATTTCTTATGTACATAATTATTCTAACATATGGATGATCAAATACATTTACATGTGTTTATGACAACTGATTACCCAAGGTTCATATAAACATTTGTTTATGATTTGATATTACATATCGATATCATATCTAAATTACAGCTACGTTCGATATATTTATTAGTATATATATTAATACTGTATTCTTTAGTATAAGACGTCATTGTCTATACATGTAGTTTGAATGATTCAGCTTGTATGTAGTATAAGTACGTTTCTACGACCACCATCTGTTACAAATATAACCAATACAGTGCCCCCCCTGTGTACCTACAATAATTTTATGCATTCAATACCATATTATAACATATAAAGGGATCTGATACAGTGAAATTCTGGCTCTTCCACACGCCATTAGCCACAATAATGGGTCTAACAGATGTTACACTGTGTAGGAATACTCATTTCTCACACTTACAGATATACATAATACAAACAGGTAGATAAAAAATATGAAAAATGTATCAAGATCCGATTTCAAAGGAGAACTTCTGTATTTTAAACATATTAACGGCTTCTGAGTACCAAATTTCTTTAATACTTTTTGTAATTCCTGTCCATAAAAATGGCAATAAAATATTGTAAGAAAGCTACATTATATAAAACTAACAGAATAAAAGAGACAGTTTTAGATTTTTATCAGAATATCAAATATTCTTGTGAAGCATGGATTACTCGCAGCCACCTGTCTTAAATAATTACCGAACCATCTATGACAGAAGGGGTGATGCAGTTATTTACATTCGTACCTCGTTCATTGGAATTCATCGGGTTCAAAATTTTATTTCAAATAATACATAGTTTAGAATAGCCCACTTCCAATTCGACATGCTTAAAATAGATACATCAGGACCTAATCTTGATTTCGGATGATACCAAGTATTCGGATAGAAGGTTGTCAAATAAACGAGGTCCAATTGTATTAAAATACAAGATATAAATAATGGAACATTGCAATGTAAATTGCCAATCTAGTCTCTCCTTTTTGTCAATTAGACCAATTAATACCTAATGAACAAACTGCAAGCACTCAGAAACAGAACAACAAACTTGCATGGATATAGCAAATTCTATCAAAGTTTGTGAATATACCTTATCAATTGGATGCAATAAAGGTATAAACAGACAACCAAAAATACTAAATAATCATCATAAAAGACTTGGATAATAAATGTCAATCAATGAAGGGATCTTTAGCTGGATTAGCCATCAGGGTCAATAATCCACTGATACTAGTTTTTACAATATAAACCATACAACAGGGACTTAGGTACAGCACAATTTTAGAACAACATTTACAACAAACTCATGCCATGGAAACTATCAAACATTTCACTGTACTTTACTTTATATCATCTTCAACAAGATTTTAAGAAATGTATCTACTTTAATACTGAACGGGAGCATTATTCACAAACATGTTAAGACGGCGACACTCAGACTTAGACTATTAGTTTCAGAGTTTCAGTCTTAACATGTTTGTGATGGAATAAGGCCCCAGGGCATTCATATGGCAAGTTTTGGTGCCAGTTATGGGTACATAAGTCCCCTAAAAGCATCAAAACCTTTTCCGTCTTTTTTCCTGTGAAATTACCCTAGCAAACAAGAAAAAAATCAGATGATTTTAGTTGGGGATGATCCACATTCCTTTAAATATATTAAGACATTTATCAATAAATTATCGTTGATTTGTCATAATTGATTAAAAATGATATAAAGCAGTCAAACATTGATCATATAAGTTAAGCTCATAATTCAGGTCTCATCTTTTACAGACAAAACATTTCCCCATTAACAGGTATGGTACTCTCCATAATTCTCTATTAGCAGGTATGGGTTACAGTCCCAAAAAGCTTTCAAGTGCCCTGATGCAATACTCTCCACCCACTTCCATTATACAGACTACAGCACATTCTGTGATCTCCAGTAACCATCATGCTAACAGTGACATGTTGAGTAGAAGTAATTAATTTATCATATATGTAACACAAATTGATTATATTACATAATTAAGATAATAAAACGAGAAGCTCCTGATAATATAGAATTCTACAACTGACTGTATGTAAAATGAGGGAAAGAAACGAGCACAAAGACAGATTTCTTCATACAGTTGCAGCTGTGTAATATATTGTGATAAATATTAATAATATCATATTATAAAGAAGACTGCAACCTGCACACACATTAAGTGAGTGATCACTTTATGAGTAACAAGAATTATACACATTAACAATGATTGATGCCTGAGATTTAGACAAAACTTTAACATAGGTTAGATGCATGTCTATGATATTTAGATATGGTACTTTAAATAATATACGATACTGGTAAACCTCGCCAATAATGAACCTATATAGACAGAATACTCGACACAACATGTTAAAACTATATGTAAAACTTCAAAGCATTTCCTAGCAACATCCAAGTCCAGAGTAACGTGCAAGGAATAGCTAAAAACAACTAAAAACATCCACCGACACAGGAAACTTACCGGGTATATGGTTCGGCGGGTAGAGCCCGTGTAACGCAGCCAGTTGCGGATACATATTGTAAATATCCATCCCTAGCATCCCGTACATGTTCTGTAGTGACATCCTCACAAAACAAGAGGATTTACGTTCTTGGCAGTTATACGTTAACACCACAAAAAAGTCATTTTAATTTAACTATAATGTCACAGCCACATTCAGTTTTAAAACTAGAAAAAAATCCCTTAATTGAAATCTAGAATAATTGCATTACAACTGCTAGAGCGCACAAAAATACGACGATTATTTTCTCCTGAATATTTTCATGTTCATATAATCATGGGCTTAACCCAAAAATAGATTTTTTTATGACACAACAATATGTCTGAGTTATTCAATTTTGATGAAATATCTGAAGATCAGAAGTGTTCTCATATCAATTTCTCCGATAAATGGGATCACATCCTGAAAATTAACAGTATAAACCTGACGGCAGCCAATTAGCCTGTATTGATTGTCACTAACCCCATGTTCTTTATCACATATTCATAACAAAGAATCAGTTTTCTCCATTAAATATGACTTTACAATTCTCTATGTCTTGATATACAATCCTCCCTTGATAGAATAGAGTATTTATGCACAGATCGATGCACTTTTTTGAGTAATATTCCTAATTCAAATAGTGGTTTTTCTCCTCTCCTTTTCAAACGCTTTGATAAAAATCAATCATAAATGCATTCTATTATAAACAGCCGTTAAACGATATTTTTGATGAGCTCAGTATGTCTATGTATTTACGCCTCAATAATTTGATCCCATGAGTTCACAAAAGACGAGCGTTTATCTATATTTATCAAAATAACCCCTGTATTGACATTTGACAGACAATTTGCCGAGATCAATTAATAAAAGGTTATAGTGTTATCCTCAAGTAAAGAATCCACACAGGAGAATGACACTGTAACAAAAACTGTTTACTTCATTACGCATACTGCCGCCGTCTCTAAATAGTCCTAATACAAGCATATACTATTTAATCATGAGTTTATGTATAAAATCCACATTCCTAAATTCAAACCCTTTAAAAGGTCAACTAAGTCTGCCATGTTTGTATATTATTAAAGCAACCTTTGAAAAATGCACAGGTTATCTCTTCCAGTAGTAGTCATCTGACAACTGTGACACTCCGACACACACATTAAGCGTTAACAGCTTTGTTGTTTAAAATGTTATGCTATCCATTTTATCTCAGCTTGAATCTACTTCAGCAAATGTAGTAGATAAATCTTTTTTTTTTCACCAGCTAACAATATTCTATGTAAATAATATGACACACACAAACGCTTGTATGCTGTAATGCTGTTACAGCCGCTCTGTTAGAATGCACATACAAAACTGAAGGATGATATTAACTCTCACTATAGCTTATAACTATCTAACAACTATCTAACTGCTCCAGAGCTGTAAGCTATTTATAATTTCCAATACACACACCATCTCAGCACAAACATACACTAATTGAGGCTTCGCTTATTTCACAATTATCGATGATGTGGGGGGGAGATCCATCCAGCATGGATCATCGACCCCCTTCTCAGAGTTTCAGAGACCTCTAGCCTTGATTAACTTCTGATGGATCGTTCTACAACACTTGTCATTCATTGACATTTCTCAACGAAATTGGTTACCATTGTGAGGTTTCTCTACGTGACATATAATTCTAAGGATCTGGTGCAAATGTATTATAACACCCTAAATATACAGTGGGACCTGGACCTTCATTCGAATTCATTGGGTCCGAAATTGTGTCACATATTTTTGTAACAACAAGTATTGTTATGACTAAAACAATATGCAAACTCTGATCAACGAAACACAATATTATCATGGCAACCAGCAAATTCAGAAAAATAGCTTGAAGACTTACATTTTGGTTACCATGGACATAAATTGGCACACAAAGTGTTATTGTCATGGTAACAAGCAACCCTTAGATGGTGTAAGAAAAATAGTTATCAAAAGAACAGTAGCATAAAGAATCTAATATGATGAAACAAGCAACTTTGAAATTAGGCAACAGTCAAATTTATCACCACAACAAAAATGCCATTTAATGGCAATATCACAGATGTGCAGTTTTCAAAAAATAAACCAATTTGTTCTCCATTTCATTCCTATAACATAGATGAGCATTTAACAGCAAGTAACATGCCATAAAACATTTATAATTGAGTCACCCACTGAGGTTTCAAAAAACCTGGTTTATTATCAAACTGAAACAGAAATGATGTAAGGAATTATTTTATGACAATATTAAAGATCCCCAACAGTGATCCTATTATACACAAAGAATGAAAAGATATGGAGAGAGAGAGGGTAGAAATGGATGACGTAGTAATGAACAAATGGAGGTAATGAGAGAAAGAAGGGAGAAAGTGCAAGGGGAAGAAATATAGGAAGACCCAAAATAGAGACAAAAAGATGCACTGGGGAAAGAGATAGACAGACCAAAGGGAATAGACTTGGGAAGAGAAAGGAGGTAGAAAGACAAAATAAATAAGAGAAGAGAGGTAGAAAGAACTAAGAGAAGAGAGGTAGAAAGAACTAAGAGAAGAAAGGTAGAAAGAACTAAGAGAAGAAAGGTAGAAAGAACTAAGAGAAGAGAGGTAGAAAGAACTAAGAGAAGAAAGGTAGAAAGAACTAAGAGAAGAGAGGTAGAAAGAACTAAGAGAAGAGAGGTAGAAAGAACAGTGAGAAGAGAAGTAGAAAGAACTAAGAGAAGAGAGGTAGAAAGAACTAAGAGAAGAGAGGTATAAAGAACTAAGAGAAGAGAAGTAGAAATAACTAAGAGAAGAGAGGTATAAAGAACTAAGAGAAGAGAAGTAGAAATAACTAAGAGAAGAGAGGTAGAAAGAGCTAAGAGAAGAGAGGTAGAAAGAGCTAAGAGAAGAGAGGTAGAAAGGGCTAAGAGAAGGGATGTTGAAAGAACTGTGAGAAGAGAGGTAGAAATAGTTAAGAGAAGAGAGGTAGAAGGGCTTAGTGTAGAGAGGAAGAACAAACTATGAAAAGAGAAGTAGAAAGAGCTAAGAGAAGAGAGGTATATGAGCAAAGAGAAGAGAGGTAGAAAGAATTAAGAGAAGAGATGTAGAAAGAGCTAAGAGAAAAGAAGTAGAAAGAGCAAAGAGAAGAGAGGTAGAAAGAGCTAAGAGAAGAGAGGTTAGAAGGGCTAAGTGTAGAGAGGTAGAAAGAGGGGATTGGGGTAGAAAGAGGGGATTGGGGTAGAAAGAGGGGATTGGGATAGAAAGAGGGGATTGGGGTAGAAAGAGGGCATTGGGGTAGAAAGAGGGGATTGGGGTAGGAAGAGGGGATTGGGGTAGAAAGAGCTATTGGATTAAGAGTGGTAGAAAGAAAGAGGAGAATAATGGGACAGAATGGTAAGAGATTGAATGTAGTGGAAGAGGTAGAGAAAATGGAGAGGAAATATGGGAGTCAGTAAATGGAGGAAAGGGAGACAACAAGAAAGGAGGAAGGCCAATTAAAGGGAGAGGGAGGGGTACAGAAAAGATGGAAGTTAACAATTGAATAAATTGTAATAAACAAAAATTCATATTGATATTTTCATTGCATAACAACAGTTCTTTTACACTTACAGTCTGAATACTATAAAATATTCATGACATATTTCAACTTCATAGAAATGGAAGATAGAATGGCAATTATAGCTAGCGGATTAATTATAGAAATGAACGAAATATCCGAATGAGACATAATTTTACAGTCAATACAAGCTTTTTTATCAATTTG
The DNA here is from genome assembly GCA_032209605.1 of Mactromeris polynyma. NCBI lineage: Eukaryota > Metazoa > Mollusca > Bivalvia > Venerida > Mactridae > Mactromeris > Mactromeris polynyma. The sequence continues at coordinate 3,163,098 of JASFXZ010000016.1, read as the reverse complement.
CAAGCGGATCAACGACATACAACATTTCAATAATCCCGACGTATTTGCATAATGTCAGATGTTAAGAAACAGAGACACATTATTGAAAAATCACAGAATAAATTGGTACAAAAAGATCGACCTTATCAGTTTTATAATGCAGCATAGCTTGCATACACATTTAACTTCATAACACAATCATAAACTGAAAATATTTCCAGAGCAATTATGATAATTGTGGCTAGGATTAAATATACAGCATTATTAAACTTTCATACCCTAATCGTAACACTGAGAACTTAAAGTTCAGCTGTTCAAGACTGTACTGAAGGGTGCAAGGAAATACAACCCATCTGAACATAAGAACTCATCCATTTTGATTTACTTGAGCAATGATGAAAACAGCCAATGAAAACATGTCTAAGAAAATATTGACCAATGAACATTATGTAGACAACAATGGTATTCTCAACAAATTTTGAGAAATGTTGAAAACTGAGCCAATGAAAACATGTTTTATAAAATATTGACCAATGAACATTGTGTATACAACAATGGTATTTTCAACAAATTTTGAGAAATGTTGAAAATTGAGCCAATGAAAACATGTTTTATAAAATATTGAACAATGAACATCGCATGTGTTCACAATATTTTATGATATTCTCAACAAATTTTGAATCAACTGTAACTAAGCAGACTTGACAGACTTTTTAGCTTATGGAGAGATTTATGTCAAGACGTGAAGCAAAAAATCTTACTGGTTCTTTCTTTATATACTGATAAACTAGTGCTGCTTTCACCACTCGAAAATATGCAAGACAAATATTGATATACACCACTTAAACAATCATATAATATTATGACAATAACTTATTTGCATCACAATTAAAATTCAGTTCAACACTGTTATATCATTCAATGAACAGACCATCTGTATTAAAATACAAGAGTTTTATTCCTCAGATAGACCTTGAATATATTTGACACAGATACGCCTGGACTATATTTGACACACAAGAAAATTTGAACACAATAAGTTAATTCAGTCTGCCAGTGTTTAATATACTCAAAGGATCAACAAATCACACCAAGATGGGCAATCTGCAATAATGAATACTAAATTAATTAGAAGGTAATAACTTCCACTTGTCAATCATAGAGGATATGTTAATTGATAGATAATTAATGCAACATCGCCTTTGTTGACCTTTTTAATACAATTCAATACACAACACTCTGGGGTGAAAGTCAGACTACTGTATCTGCATTCAGATAAAGAAACGCTGACATGCTTGTTTGGCTTTTACTTCTCGATACAACCAAACGTTTGTTTTAATTCCAAGAACAGAATGCATGAAAGTTTTGTCTACATTGTTTACTGTAATTAACAGACGTTAAACTTATTGCAAGACTATTCAATCCTAAACACCTGGATCCAAAAGGTAAGAACATAAAAAACAATTGTTGTGAAATGAAAATCGACATGGTTAGATGCAGGTAACAAGCATTGAAATCATGTAGATTATTGATATTTTCACACTTGAAGTTTTCAGTGTATGTTGTATAACAATGTACTTGAGTCAGTTTTTTCACCAGTCTGTACAGGATTATATATTTGTTTATATCCACTAGAGAGTGCCTCTTGTAACAGTTCTTTCTCCTTGTATTGATATTTCATGACATTATTGACAAACCAAGGCATGCAGCATTCAACAAAAAATACTAAATAAAACAATGACATGCTCCGTCGCCATAAAATCTGTAGTTCATAAAAACTTAAAACAAGAGCTGTTTGAACATAAAATAAAGATATGATGGCCTGCAGAAGATGAGACGAGGAGGTTAAGCACAGACCAAGCAACTTGTGACCAAAATCCAGGTCATTTACTGACCACAGACAACTATCCAAAGAAATTTGAACGTCATAGGCAAAAGCACTCTTCAGTAATAAAACAGTATGGGTGACCTTGACCTAAGACATACCATCCAAAAAACATTATTTGTTATCTTCTAACTGCAGGTAAACACCCTACAAAGTTTGACTGCTGTTGCCCCATGCTTTCTCCAGTCATTGATCACAATCAGTTTCTGTTATAGTGTAAAGGTCAATGTCACATTCACCTTTGACCTGATGCCAAAACCATAATGGCCATTTACCACATGGCAGAATTATCCCAAGAAATTTGATGGCTATAGTTTCAATCATTCTCTCAGAAACTTACTGGTCTGTCAATCTACAGACTAGCATTGGCAAAACAATAAATGCCCCTTTTTCTTTGAAGGGGCCAAAACAATTCAAGTTTTTAATGCTATGTAACAGGAGTTATGACCATTTTGCTTTTTGAGCCTTTTCTCATGAACTGGAAGTAACTGTCTCATTATGTTCCATGTAATATCTCAATGACAACTTGATAAAGGTTAAGAGAATTATAATTTCTACAAACTGGTGATAATTTAACTGAAACTTTTAGTCACCATGACAACTGAAGACATGTGTATTTTCCATGGCTACTGAGTGAAATTTTACATTACATATTAATCCAGCTTTCTTGTAACATACCTTATTTGTGTAATATGACGACAACAGGGTATGTAACCTATGACGTCTTAAGAAACAGATATGTTGGTTTTGAAAAAAAAGGGGACTCAAATGTCATCAATAGAGTACTGATTTTAGACCCTGCCTACAATACAGGAATATAAGTATTTTAACACTTATTACAGAAGTACCATCAAATGAGTGTATACTCAACTGTACTGCATAAAGGGAAGCAACTCAAGTTTTAAATATACAGTTCAAAATTTCTATAAAAAGGGAGGCAATGCAAGCATTAAAACTCATATTACATAAAATACATAAACTATACATTAACAGCTTAAAGTTCCAGACATGCAACAATGAATAATTTAAGATCAAAAGGTTTTTGATGCACAATAAAACACTCTCATTATAGGTGAAATATGCATTGAGCATTGCCAAATGAACGAGAAATGTACATCAACTAAATGTTTTTATTTCAATGATTTCGTCATAAAACATAATTTAATGCTGATACTACAGTGATGTCGGCCAAATTTACCCAACCAGCTTCCTGTTCTATTGTACAAACTGATAATGATTATCATTTATGACTTCCATATCAAACAATCAGTATGCCATGCATTGAAAATCATATTTGCATATTACATTTTATCAGCAATACATGAAACTGTAGGCTTCCACTTTTTACAGTTATTCGTATTCCGGCCTCCGCAGGGTGCGCTCGAGATATATATTCTACTTATTGCTTTTTAAATGTTTTTTTCCGACTACCATCTCTTGCTGCACTTTCATCCGAGATTGTGTGTTACTTTCCCGAGATATCGTGTGTGATTTATGCGATCATGCAATTCTCGTTACTAGATAAGTCATCTTGCAGCATCGTACAACCTTGTGGTAAGGTCATGCTGTAGAATGCATCAAGGAATACATAAGATAATGCATACTTTATGTTTTATACAAATAATGGATATACAATGTGTACAGAAATCATCTTTTATAACCACTGTTCCAGGGAAGATAATGGCGCGAGCAATGTTTACAGAGAATTTGTTTCAAAAGGCAGATATTTGTTTGTTATATTCTGTAGATAACTTTGAAATAAGCATGCATGTAGATCAAACATCTTCAAATAAAAAATCTAACAACAGAAGTTTACAAGAACTGAAGGCACATCAACAATATGCAGGCCTTTTTCTATAGTTCCCACTATCTGACCGGCATTCTTAAAGCCAAAAAAAAAAAAAAATCCCCAATCAGAAAAAAAATTACGACACAAATTTTCCCAATTTATCTTGGTTCTTTTTCCCAAAATCAACGGAAAAAGGCCTGATATGTAGTAGTTTATTCCACTACAGTACTTTCTTTGTTGTAAAAAGAACTCAATATACAGTCATATCTTCAAAATGTTACAAACCCATGTAACTATACTCCTAGTCTCTTCTTAACAACCCTGAAGATTTAGAAATCAACCTGTGTGGTTTTTATTGACTTTAACACCATTTTTCAAAAAAAAATCAGTTATACATGAAAGTCAACTGACTGTACCAGTTTTCCTGGAATTAATTATCAACCAGCACTATTCGCCTTTCTGCAAGCCGCTGGCAACGTCTACACATGAATCAGAGGTGGAGGACAAATGACCATAGCCATAAGTCACAGAAGAACATGACCTGCCTGAGAATCATATTCGAACCTCCCGGGTGAGAGCCCAGCACTCGGCCAACTGAGTGGGCTCAAGCAATTAGGAAGTTTCTTACTTTTTGTTTGAGGACAGTTTTGACTTATGTAATATTTTTCGTTATTTTTCACACAGACTCTCTTCAGAAATAGAAATATTCTTAAATAAGCCATGCAGATATCAGCTTCATCATGTCTTAAGGAATGCGTACAATAATTTTCTAGACACATTTCGGTACTACTTACAAACTACACCATTCTGTGAGAGAATAGATTTAAGACATTGTCTCTGTCAATCAGTGGTTATATATCATAAACATATTACCAGGAAATTCTTGTTTGTGTCATAATTCATTTCTGTAATAACATCTTTTTCAGCAATATTATAGAACACATAACCAAGACGGCGACAGATCAAATTCTTCACTGAGATTTCTATCAACTCATCATCATTTTCTTCATGAATAAATGTAAAGTCAATTTACTATCAAGACAAGAATTAGAGGATCTGTATAATGGATATTGATGGTTTGACGCCAAACTATTGTAACTTCCCATTTCGGTAAAGTCCAATAGTTTGCGCACGACTCATGATACGGTACTGGTTGTTACATACGTATGGATTGGCGGAAAACAACTGTAACCTAATTTTGGATGAAGAAGCAATTACAATGGCTTTGAGCTTAATTGTGCTTCGGTGAACAAACAGGAGCTCTTGATGTTTTTCAAAGCCAGACGCAAGTATTGTTTTTTTTCTCTAAAATCAACTAAAAATTATGTTTTTTATCAGCCTGTTGTACTGAGAAAAGTTGATGCTATGTTTGTACATCAAAGGTTTGGTGCAAAACTGCAGTAGTTGCTCCTTTAGTATCCCTGAGGTACGGTAGGTTTGTGCTAAAACCCTCCATATGCTAGTATTATACAACATTCCTAGTTTGCTATATTATATTTACTTAATTATTTTGTGGAACAGCGGTTACAATCAGAAGTATAGCTTTTATATGTAATAGAATATCATAAAATAGAATCTGAAACAGATAATTAAAATTTAAAAACCATATTATTATGATGTCCTTTTATACAAAAGTAGAAAACTTATAGCCTATAACAACCAGGACTGCCAACAATCAATGTGTATGAGGCAAAAGTTTCAAAAACTTATTGAATCAAGTCAGTACAATTCCAGATGCCAAATTCTATATTTTCCTCACAATCAATTGCCATAAGATGTAAATTTCTCAGAACCGTTACCTAGCAATTATTCAAACATGCACTATTTTGGCAGTCAGTAAATTTTAATGAACAATTTCGAACGCAAATCTACCTAGCGCGTCATAAAAGTTACTGACGTGTAATTTCCAAATCTCAAGACGACTATATGCCATTTCTATGGCATTCAATGCAGCTCAAATAAATGACAAGACTCCGTGAGGAGACTGCATTTCCATCGCAAGGTGCCAAATATAGGCATCAGCACCTACATCTATTCTAAAACACGATGTATGAGAGACAGGAGAACAATAAAACTCAAAGAAAACTAAAAATTTACAGAGTTCTTAAGTCAGTGTATTGATTATATCTCAGCCTTATTTGCCTTCAAAACTGAAGATTTTCTATCCATTGTAACATCATTAAAGGAGTATATAGGAAAATTGATTGAAATAAAAGATAGGGCTCAAAGCAAATACAATGTTAGCTGTACATGGATGACATCTGGCTGAGAGGGTATGATGAGGGGAAAACTTGCAGTTGTAATTGACAATAAAAAGAAACAGCCTGTTCGTATATTTGTGTAAATAATATTCTTATAAAAACACCAACACTGCTTAAACAGGAAAGAAGCACGGACATTTTGATAAAATTGTCAGAATCAACATAATGCCTGCCAGAACTACAGTATTCCACAAATTGAATATTTATACCAATCATCATGCATGGAAACCAATTACCAAGTTTAGAAACTTTAAATCACCAAGTTTAGAAACTAATCATCGAGCATGGAAACCAATCATTGCACTTAGAATCCGATCACTGAACACAGAAACCAATAATTGAGCATCTAAACCAATAAAAATGCTTAAAATCAAATAACTGAGCATGGGAGCCAATCATTGCACAAAGAAACCAATCACCGAGCATGGAAACATATCACCGAGCATGGAAACATATCACAGAGCATGGGAGCCAATCATTGCACAAGGACACCAATCACCTAGCATGGAAACATATCACAGAGCATGGGAGCCAATCATTGCACAAAGAAACCAATCACCTAGCATGGAAACATATCACTGAGCATGGGAGCCAATCATTGCACAAGGACACCAATCACCTAGCATGGAAACCTATCACAGAGCATGGGAGCCAATCATTGCACAAAGAAACCAATCACCTAGCATGGAAACATATCACAGAGCATGGGAGTCAATCATTGCACAAAGAAACCAATCACCAAGCATGGAAACATATCACAGAGCATGGGAGCCAATCATTGCACAAGGACACCAATCACCTAGCATGGAAACATATCACAGAGCATGGGAGCCAATCATTGCACAAGGACACCAATCACCTAGCATGGAAACCTATCACAGAGCATGGGAGCCAATCATTGCACAAGGACACCAATCACCTAGCATGGAAACATATCACTGAGCATGGGAGCCAATCATTGCACAAGGAAACCAATCACCAAGCATGGAAACCTATCACAGAGCATGGGAGCCAATCATTGCACAAAGAAACCAATCACCAAGCATGGAAACCTATCACAGAGCATGGGAGTCTATCATTGCACAAGAAACCAATCACCAAGCATGGAAACCTATCACAGAGCATGGGAGTCTATCATTGCACTAAGAAACCAATCACCGAGCATGGGAGTCTATCATTGCATAAAGAAAGCAACCACCGAGCATAGAAACCTACCACCGAGCATGAAAGCTATTATCATTCAGCAGCATGGAAACTAATCATCAAGCAGAAAATCCTATGTTCAAGCAGGGTAATCCATCATTGACCATTGAAACCCTCATTAATTAGGAAAATGAATATTCAAGCATTGAAACCTATCTTCAATCATAAAAATCAACCATCCGAGCATAAATATCTATCATCGAGCAAGAAAACAATCTTTCACCACAGAAACCAATCAAGCACTGAAACAATTATTAAGCATGAAAACCTATATTCAAGCATGGAAACCAATCAACAAGGATGGAAACCAATCATCGAGCATGAAACCAATCATCAGACATAGAAACCAATCATTGAGCATGGAAACCAATCATTGAGCATGGAAAACAATCACTGACCATGGAAACCAATCATTGAGCATGGAAACCAATCATTGAGCATGGAAACCAATCATTGAGCATGGAAACCAATCATCAGACATAGAAACCAATCATTGAGCATGGAAACCAATCATTGAACATGGAAACCAATCATTGAGCATGGAAACCAATCATTGAGCATGGAAAACAATCACTGACCTTGGAAACCAATCATTGAGCATGGAAACCAATCATTGAGCATGGAAACCAATCATTGAGCATGGAAACCAATCACTGACCTTGGAAACCAATCATTGAGCATGGAAACCAATCATTGAGCATGGAAACCAATCATTGAACATGGAAACCAATCATTGAGCATGGAAACTAATCACTGACATTGGAAACCAATCATTGAGCATGGAAACCAATCATTGTGCATGGAAACCAATCATTGAACATGGAAACCAATCACTGAGCATGGAAACCAATCATTGAGCATGGAAACCAATCATTGAGCATGGAAAACAATCACTGACCTTGGAAACCAATCATTGAGCATGGAAACCAATCATTGAGCATGGAAACCAATCATTGAGCATGGAAACCAATCATCAGACATAGAAACCAATCATTGAGCATGGAAACCAATCATTGAACATGGAAACCAATCACTGAGCATGGAAACCAATCATTGAGCATGGAAACCAATCACTGAACATGGAAACCAATCACTGAGCATGGAAACCAATCATTGAGCATGGAAACCAATCATTGAACATGGAAACCAATCATTGAGCATGGAAACCAATCATCAGTCATGGAAACCAATCACATGGAAACCAATCATTGAGCATGGAAACCAATCATATGTCATGGAAACCAATCATTGAGCATGGAAACCAATCATCAGTCATGGAAACCAATCATCAGTCATGGAAACCAATCATTGAGCATGGAAACCAATCATAAGTCATGGAAACCAATCATGAAAAATGGAAACCAATCATCGAGCATGAAAATCAATCACAAGAAAACCAATCATAAAACATAACAACCAAGAATCAGGAAACATGGAAACCAATCATGCAAGGAATCTTGTTATTAAGCATTGAAACCAATCGAGCATGGATCATGGAAACCAATCAGTAGGCATGGAAACCAGTCATCAAGCATGGAACCAATACATTAAGCACTGAAACTGAACATCAAGCATGGAGACTAGACATAATACATTAAATGGTATTTGATAATTAATATATAAGAATACATAATTCATTGAGCACAGCTAGAAGGCAGCCATAAAGCATATAAAAGAGGGCTGAGAAGAAGTCTGCTCCTCAAGCAATGTTGATGACATTCCAATATATCAAAATTGGAACCAACTCCGCTTTTGGAGCAAAGAATATGAAGAAAATAGCTCCATATGAGGAGAAACCAAAATTAACTTTCAAAGCTGACCAATCACAGTGCAGCTGTGAACTGCAAATATTTACCTTACTGCTTACCATTGCAAGAATGTATCTAGGACTAGGAGCATCTGTTGCTTCTTAGAGGATTTTGCCATTGTCTGCAATAGCATACAGTCGGACTAATAATATAGTATGTTTAACATAGTTAGGAGAAAAATGCCAACAACTTAGATTCATAGACAATATCTAGCTGCTGCTACATGACTGCTATTATTAGTCTGTTTATTTTTACTTGAAAATGGTTGGAAACAAACTTTGAGGTGGTCACCCAATGAAAACGTGTTTGGTGAAATATCGACCAATACACATAGTGAACACAATAACTGTACTCTCAACTAATTTTGAATTGATAGAACCTTATACAGCATACATTATAGCAGCATACTTACTATATAAAATATATTCTGAAACAGAACCTTGTAACATTGAAGCAAACAAAATTTGGGATTTCAGAATGGTTAGCATATTCTTCGAAGCATTCATGATATGACTTAAAACATTTAGTCATAAGATTCTAAACAATAGGAAATCTTTCATCCTCATCAACAAATATTTACTTTTATTATACCTCACGTGACTTTGCCTTGTTAAATTTCAATATACTCATTATGAGTCATTCCGTACTATTACCCTGACAGTACGTTTTTCACCAGGTGATAGTATACTATCACATGGCTAAAAATAGACAATACATGTAATGGTTTCATAATGGAGGACACTTATTGAAATGCAGTGTAAATCAGTAACTTCCGGCACTTGCAACAACTGTAAACAAACAGTTAGTAGTGTTTCGCCTCGGACATAGTATTTCCCTCATGTTGACAATATATTATATACTGTCATAAAGGAAGCCATCTGATATTTATATAACATTAATATCACAAACATAGTGAAATGTGTGAAATCCAATTGGAAGGGCTCCTGTCTGGAAATCCAAAGCCTGAGTAATGTGTTCCATTGCCACAATGAAATATGCTTACTGAAAAGCCCCATCCCTCTACCATGTAAATAATTAGCAACATCCACAAGAATAATTTCAATTAACAGTTTTTGAACATTTTTTTTTTTTGAACGGAGGTTGAATTTAAATCTTATAAATTACTTGGGAGATGTTCTATATACGGAAATCTAAAACCCAAGCCCACGCAACAATCACCAGAATAAAACAATCACCCTGAAGCATTGCAGAAAATGAGAAACACAAAACGAAATGAGATATTTAATACCAAAACTAGAAATTGGTTTTTTAGCCTGATAATTTCTCAGATTTGCATGTTTTGATATTCAACTTATTCCAGAAAAAAATCAACTACCGCCAAATGACATATTTATGACTGTGAGTGGTATTCCATGAAAGTCTTAACAATAAATTTCCTTTTCTTCCTATCAAACTCAAAATCATAATGAATATTTACAGCTTAACAAAACAAAGATAATTTGCACACAAATATCATCTGGTGTGTAACGAATGCCTCATGCACGGTATTTACTGCCTGCAAGATCAAATTTTATAGTCAGCATTAAAATTCACCCTAGGAACTAGCAAGAATAGATTTTGCAAAACAAAATTACAGTAACAAGATTTGTTTCAATTTTTGTTTTGTACAAATGCAAAAAAGAAGGTTAGACAGCAGTCTGATTTCTAATGTATCCATTTGTCTCACAGACAACTTCAAGCTCTAGTAATTGAGCCATTGAGCCATTTATTTAAACAGCTAGTAAGACGTAGATTATTCCGTCAGTACAATAAGTTTACATACTTGGTAAATCCTTATGCCAATCAACTTACCAGGTAAAGTCATATACCCAATTACTTGGTACTGTCATATATACTAATTTAATAACTTGGTAAATCCTTATACCTATCACTTAATTGGTAAAGCCTCATACATATTTTATAACTTGATTTTTCAGCCTTATTCAATAACTATCAAAATACCTGGTAAAGTCTTATACCCTTTACTTACTTGGTATAACAAAACACCCATTCACTTACTTCTTATCTTATACTAATTGGTAACATCTTGTTCCCAGTTACTTACTAGATATAACCTTATATCCATTTACTTAGTACATTCTTATACCCATCATTAAGCCAATTACCAATTAACTCAGTTGGCATAACCCTACACCCAACCTTACACCCAACATTACACCCATTTACTTGGCACAAATTCTTATACAAATTGGTAAAGCCTTGTACTCATTAATTACCTGGTATAACTTATACCAATGAATTACTTGTTTAAGCCTAATACCTATTTACTTGTTAAACTTTACACCATTTAATTACTTGGTAAAGCCATATACCTATTCATTTACTTGGTAAAACCTGTACACCAATTTACTTAATTGGTAAAACTATATACCCAATTGTTTACTTGGTAAAACCTGTACACCAATTTACTTAATTGGTAAAACTATATACCCAATTGTTTACTTGGTAAGTCATTTTACCCATTTAATTACTTAGTAAAGCCATATACCTATTCATTTACTTGGTATAAGTTACCTGTACACCAATATACTTAATTAGTAAAACCATATACCTATTTATTTACTAGGTAAATCCTTAAACCCATTTAATTACTTGGTATAAAATAAAATGATGCACAATTAATTGCTTGGTATTTAATCCACATACCAATTAACTTACTTGGTGCAGCCATACAGATAAATTACAAAGCCTGTGTACTAAACAAGGAAATAGTTACATTCGATAGGTTATACAGCAGTAATTTGTCAAGTGAAATCTTAACACTTTTTGCAGAATGACAAATTTGCAACCACCTTTCCATTAGAATATTAATTATTCGTTAACAAGCAAAATTGTGACAGAACAACTACTTTATGGAGACAAATGACTTAAAATTGAAATGATTTTGGTGAAACTCGAATAAAATGACATCCTAACTAACCTTGCATTAGACAATTTATTTACACGGTTCGTTTTTTTCTAATTACGCAGATTTTAAGAATACAAAAAATGCTTTAATTGCTACATTTGATGCAAAGATGGTACAAATTAATCAAAAGTTGTCTAAAAAGTGACAATACTAAATACATGTATGAAATAGAACAGAAGTATGTTATATACCAGACGTGTCGGACTGGATGTATTTATAGTCTATGAATCAAGGGCTATCTATCTGACAACAGACAAAATGAAGTAATAATAACTGTCATCTCCACATAAATAGGCTGTTATGATTTACAATTTAATACAGTCTGGACCTTGTTTATTCGAATCCATCGGGTCCGAAATATTATTTGGAATGATACATGGTTTCGAATATCCCATTTCAATTCAAAGTGCTAATAGGAAGATACACCGGGACATGATATTTATTTCGGATAATACCAAGTGTTTGGAAACGAGAATTTGAGTTGGACCCTATATAGTTGAATCATTCAGGGTTCAGTGAATTTTTCAAGGGTAGCTTATAGTAAAAAGACGATATTAATATCTAGATAACACCAACTTAATAAAACTCAATTGTGAGGGAACTATTTAATCCTTATTTGATGCACTCACTCCCATCCACTTCCTGGGAACTTGGCAATGTTTAAACCCACCACCACTGGGTTGAGTGGCCAAAACCGCATCCATTACTTTACAGTTTAGCATACAGTGAAACCAGGTCTAAACCGAACCCTTTATAAACCAAACTACTGTCTAAACCGAACACATTCGTGGATCCCGATGTTTTTGTTTAAAAACCCTGAGAATACTTGTCAACTTGTTTCTTGTATACTTTTACATAACTTTTCTTTAATTGTTTACAATTTCAAAATGAAAACAGACAAACAAGTTATTTCTATACAAAAGCGAACAATGTATGCAAAATACACGTTAAAACATCGGAAATACGTACCCAAGAGTCGATACACGAACAAACTTTAAAAGTCCTGGAAAAACCGAACACCTGTGAAAACCCAACAATCGACCCGGTCCAGAGGGGTTCCGTTTAGACAAGTTTCACTGTACTATATTTTGATTAGGAGTACAAAATGCAAAACTTTTGTCACTGCTTCTTTGCCAAAACCGAGGTACAACTAGAACTGTCTTTGATTCGGAAAAATGCGCAACAGCGATATCGATATATCGGATGAGAAAAATCACCGATACATCGATATATCAAGTATCATTTACTTAGATGCCATTAACATAATTATGCTCGAAGTTCATGATTTCAAATATTTTCACTTAAAGTTACATCTTTCACATGGTCATGTAGTACTTGGACCATATTGTTTCATCACTATTGCCAAGTATGTGTGATCTTTAGCAAAGCACATAAGAAAAATACAAATAAGCTTCAGTTATTTATTTTTCTTTAAACACATCGGATAAATATGGCAAAGTTTTTAGACCATAGCCTTTTGACGACACACCAACTTCCATTTTTTTTTTGGGGTGAATTTTTCTCATTTCCAAACATGTATCTATAACTTGTAAGTATCGATTTTTGAAAATACATCAATTGAAGGAAAAATATCAATAATATTATACATAGATATCCTTTCTATTGATGACAGCTCTATAGTTACAACAAATTAGCATCAAACCCAAAATATGTGACAATCACACATACAGCAGCTATGCACAAGATATCGGGATAAATTGATCATTACTTTATGCTCTAGTTCTGATTACTCAAAATTACATTAATAGTTGATATCAATTCGAATGATTTGACAGAAAAAAAAGGAGCATAAAACTCGGCTGGAATTAGATTGCGAAACAAAGGGATTCTGGATCAAAAGACTTTCCTATTAAACACATGACCATAGGAGAACCCCATGGGTGCCATTTTGACGATATATGGCTTGTACAATGTCTTCATAAAAAACTCGGAAAAGGGCACTTAAACAAGAAATGATTGCCCCGCAAAAATGTCCCGTCTATAATCTGTTTTCTCTGCCACATAAACAATTCCATGCGGATATTTTCTATACGCGATCGCCTCAAATTCAGTTATTTGATTTTCCTATAAGGTGTAATTAAAAAATGCCTCCCCTCTTTTTCAGATATCTTAATGACGCCAATGATTCCTATAGCTGAGATGATAGTGATGTAAAGATTCGTCATTAATAATTCACTCGTAAGTTATCAATACCCACAATTCTGAAGACACATTCTGACAAGTTCACTTGAAATATCGTGAAAATTGTTCTGTTACGAAGTCGCTCTATAACTAATTCATGACTAACTGCTAGAGATTTGTGAAAAGACGGATGAATATTTAATCAAGTAATGTCGCAAATATCATCAAATCAATGACTGCAGTTTGTTTTACAAAAGCTCTGGCATGGCTGATCACAGATTACAGCCTTTCAGAAATTAAGTGTAATTAATTTATATAAAATGTAAAGAAATCCCGAGGGACGATTGTGCTAAAATGAGCAAACCAATGTGACAATGCGGCAAGTACAGATCTGAGTACAGATTAATGCCGCAGACAATAACGAATGGCGATGCAGGGATATTGAACGGAGACACGACAAACGTTTTTCTATCAACTTCTCGTGTTATTGAGTTTTGAACGGCAGCATATTGGTAAGCCTTCTCCATAACCGATGTAATGAATTTAGTGGCGGGTAAATCAATAGGCAAACCTCAAGGCGATCTAGAAGTTATTATGAGTGATCTCCCCTTTGACACCTCTTTAAACATTACAGCCAGTAATGGAGAACCAATAATCCCTAGCTTTCAACTTCTTGTAGAAAGATAATGTCGGGAAATCACGCTGGTAATTTAGCGGTATTTTCTATTGATTTCCATGTCTCCAGATATTTATGAGAATATGGTTTTCATGAAGCAATGTCAAATAATTGATAACTACGGGCAAACATGACTTGGCATCTCTTAATATTAGGTACATAAAGGAAAATAATGTCTTTAAGACATCGCAGACGTGGAAACTTCGAGAGGAGATGCTTTTCATTAAAAGACGTTCTGTCATGAAGAAAAATAATAAATAAAAAGAAGTGAAAATTGATAGCTCCATAAATGGAGACCAGAAGATTTTTATGCAAGTTTAACATGTGAACAGAATATTTGTAAACAGTCAAAACTGATCGAATGTGCCTAAGAACAATGCCTAACTAAATCTGTCAACATTTTTCTCCTGCAGGATTCATGTGGATAGAGCCACCAGCCAAGCACTACAAAACCTTTTTCATTATTGGGACAGCATCTTTTGCAACTTTTGATTTACCTCAATCAGATAGCACTGAACAGAATCAGTAAACGCTTGAAAATGCCACTCACCTAAATAGTGTCCCTAATTATTGCAAGAAAATAACTGCTTGGTAAAATGATACCATGACCTCTAAACCCTTAGTCGTGACCTTGAAGTCAGTACCAATCACAGACTGACAATCACATAACACTATACAAACCAATGAGATTAATTTATCTGTCTATGTGCAGCATTTATTGAATTACTAAACGCCATCAACATAGCCGCAGTGTAAGGGAGACAATCACTCCTAACAATTGTTAACACAATTCAGTTCCAATTTACACAATGGTAAAAGGGAGACAAATACGACATCACAAATGTCCATTCAAAGGGAGACAATCTGACAACACACCAATAAGCATATTGATGATGTAACTAAACAAAAATAACGCTATCAATCATAAAGTCTATACAGAGTACATTTTTATTTGTAAAAACAATCACTCACAAGCTCACATGAACAAGTGCTACATGTATTAATGTTCATAGTCCAGTTGAGGAATTGTAAAACATAATTAAGCAAAGAAATATAGACACAGAAATGTCTGTTTGTCAGAAATGACAGGTGAAACTATATTATGGAAAATATCTTAACTTCATATTAAAGGCCCGACGATAGGATCACTTTTTGAAGTTTGCTATGTAGTTTTTAATTTGTATTTGGTAGTTTTAGTAGGTACTCACTTTCTGGTTTATTTATTTGTATCTAGTGAATTTTCTATAAAAGAATGGACTAACATTTGGAAACATTTGAATAAGTTATATACCCCTATACTTTAGGTCCCTCAAATCTAGGATTTTTTGTCGGGCCTACAAGGAGTGAGCTCGACATAGTCGCCACAAAGGCGGTTTGGTGTATTTGCGTGCATCTGGATTTGATTTAGTCCAGACCATTACCCTGTCGTTTATTTTCAAAAAGTGTCGTTAACATCTTGTCCCGAATATTACACTGTCATTTATTGGGGGACTTTTCATCCTAAAGACAATGAGTGATTTCTCAGCTTGAAGTTTACAATGGCTATAGTATCATCGCTAGTTAAATAATGCCAAAGATTGAAGTACACAAATGGTATACAAAATTATACTGCCTACTCTGTACAGCGGTTCCAGCAGACCATCATTTGGTTCCACTTCCAGAACGAAGGCTTCAAAGTTTGGATAGGACAGTAGGGAAAATATTGTTTTTTTTGGTAAAATTCTATTTTTGTTCATACCAACATACATAAAAGTAAATTTTAAATTATAAATATTTGGAACAGAATCAGTGCATGTTTCCTGTATATTTATAATAATGCCACGCTTTAGCCATCACCACAGTAACACATCTATAACACAAATCACCTGATAGATTGACAGTGACTTACTGAAGGGATAGGCTTCTTTTACAATACGAACCACATTCCAAAAATAAGATATTTGATTGTTTTAGACTGTCGGCCTAAAGCCTGCAGTCCTTAGTACAGCAAATCCAAAGCAAGCATCGAAAGATCTACTTTTTGCCACATCCAATTTAACCGTCCATGTTTAAATGCGCCCGGGGCGTATCAACATAAGCACTGTTAGAATTGCAGTGATCACAAACACCTGTTATATATTGTTGGGTAGGAAGCGGCACGGAAACAAAAGATATTCTATACAAGGCCTTATAAACAGTTATTTCAGCAAAGTCATCATATGACATTGAAAGCAAACTGATCTGTAAAATTCTAGGAACTTTTGAATTATTTAAGGATAAAGACTAAAGATTCTGTTCTGTGAAAAATCATAGTGGGTTGATTTATATCTCTATAGAAATGTGATCTCATCAAAGAACTGCAAAAAGTCTGCATTCACTCCCACAAGGTATTAAATATAATCTACCGGATGAGTTATACTCATTGTACGTCAATTACTATCATATTACAACAATATCATCATTTCCCCGGGATTGTCAGGTCAATAAAGCGCGTGTAACAGATACTGCAGATTCCTGGATTCAAGTATTTAAATGGTTGCTTATAGGCAATGTAAAATATGAATATCTAAAATTACTGCGCCATTTTCAACACGGTATTAGTCTAATGACTAAAAAAATTATTCAGATGTTTTAATTAAAAAGGGATCAAATTTCACAATTTACTTAGCCAAAGTAAGTTTTTTTGTGTATTTGTGTATAAAATTATATTAAATAGATTATAAAGATTATAACAGGAAAATGAAAACACTTGATTATTTTCCTCCTGTGAATCGAAATTTCTTCTCTCTGATTCAATTTGATTACAAAGTCGGACCTCGTTAATTCGAAATCATCAGGTCCGAAATTTCATTTTGAATACTACTTGGTTTTGAATAGCCCATTTCAATTTGACGTGCATAAGAAGATACATCGAGACTTGATATTTATTTCAGCCGATACCAGTTTGTCGAATAAACGAGGTCCGACTGTAAAATTATGTTTGAAGTCCGGTTTTACAACACCCGTTATCATGTATTACCTTGTGAGGAACCATCCATGGACTCAGAATGACCGCCACCACGACTATAACTGGACTTAATATGTCCATCAGAATCTCTCACGTTATCCTGCAAATATAAAAACATTATCAATAATTATCCCATTTCACAAAAGCTGATATCTTCAAACCTTGTTCATCAAACCCTCCACATGCACAAATTCACTGATAACACTTTAAACATATTTATTGCACACAAAAAAAATATTCAAAAAGAAATGCAACGATTCACATATCAAGGAATCTAATAACAGGCCTCCAGTTAGGCAGTAAAACTCACTTAAAGTAATTAATTGATCAAAGGTGAAATACACACCTGATAACCCGAAACTTATAAGATAACTTGACAGTTCACACAATGGATATATACCTCTCAATTTCTCACAAAACACCATGAAAGTTTCAAATTTTAGCTCTATCAAATTTTTGACAGTCACATATATGACAAGAATGCAGTTTTTTTGTGGCATTCCAACGCATTACATTCGGTAATCACATACAGTAGGTCAATACATGTATATAGAAGTTTTTATTATTCAACATCCAAGATCATCTCAACCAGACACTAGCACAGTAAACTGAGTTTTGGAGATACATAGTTACAGGTAGCAAGTACTTTTCATGTAAAAATCAACTTAATCTTATCATTTTTTGGCACACAAAGCGTTATTTATAATTATTACAACTATTGCTTGTACAAGTTCCAAGGTCTTTTAGCACTTGTCCGAATGTGGTACCCCTTCATTGCAAATTACTCTCTTTTTTCAACTTTTTTCAGTCATACCTGGTGCTCAGTTGACCTAACCAGTTTTGCTGGAATTAATTATCAACCATTCCACTAACTGCTAACAATAAATCACAGATGGGAGCACAAATGACCATAGTCAAATGTCACAGAAGGACATGACCTACCCGGCCATGACCTTGAATCGTACCAGGACCTCCCTGGTGACAGCCCAGGACTCGACCAAATGAGCTAACTGGGTAGGCTAACAAATTGCTATACATTTGTATATATAAGATTGTTTATTAATATTCAACAGATTTCATGTATCCAGTGTATGTTTGCATTGAAAATTACAAACCACTGCATTCTAAATATCTTTACAGCCTGTGAAACTTACATATTTAATATTAAATGACTGAAATTCAGTCTGAATACACAGTTCATATAAATGATATGTTCACGCACTGAATGTGCATGCCCTACATAATTAAATGTTCACTTTGCATTTTTAAGATACCATTTAAGAAATTAATCCATATTTTATCAACATCGCAGTATTATAATTTATATTTTTATTGCCGACATTTGGAATGCACTATCCACTACAGGACTGTTTAACAAGCGGCCGACTAACAAAGCAACATTACGCAATTTTAGCACATTTTTAGACTATGACCCATTCTCCTGTATTTTTCAGCCATATCGATATTTGTGTGTATCGAATAGCGATCAGAAAAAAAATCGTTGATATATCAATATCGATTGTATCAGTGAGAGCTCTAACTGGCTGTTCATAAACTTTTACAACGGAGGGATCATAAACCGCTAATATCTCTAGTTAACACCCTGAAAATTATTCTTCCATTAAAATAGCAGTTTGAACCATAAAGCAATCAACATCATAAAGAAGAAACAGACAGTTTTACCAACATTTCAACAAGGATTAGAAAAACTAAAGTGTGGTTTAAAGTGTGGTTTTTGCACCCCATTAATATTGCAATGAATGTGTTCAGAACTTCGGCTTAATAAAATCTTTTACAAACAAACTTGTGAATAGACTTCACCCCGAGATGATAATTTTTAGGCCAAGCTTAAAAAAAATAGTTTATTAGGCCATACCAACTCCTGCAAATGGCCCCCACTCTAAAAAAAATTCTGGGATGTCAAGATGGGAAAATCTTTTTGGGGGGAATGCATATTATTAATCATTGAACCTTGAATGACCATATTAATTTAATTAAAACAGTAGTAAATAATATAATTATTCACCTTCCGAACATTTTGCAAATTCATCAAAAATGGTGACATGAGGTCAAAGGAAAGTAGTACGGCAGTCAGGGATGTCACAATCAATTCGACATATTGATTGGTCGCATGCACATCATGCAGAGTGATACATCAGGAGGTTCCAAAAGGCACAAACTCTGCGATGAACGTTTTCAAAATTACGCTTACTAAAGACATGGGGCTAACACTCTAAAACTCCGGTCTAAAAATATAATTACATACATAAGGTTATGACAAACAAACATTTTTTTAAAGATGGCCTTAGAATGCTCACTATGATCATGGCTCATGCTTATCACTGATCAATCTTTACAGAGATTATTGCTTAGCTAAATGATCTCATATACCAGGGTTCATTTTCAGCTGTTTTTATAGCCATTATTCAGCTATATTCCCAATCACAAAAAGTATATATTTTCCCCAATTTGAATAACAATATTTCCAGTAAATCTGAAGAAAAAGTTTTGGTTCAATTAAGCCAAAAATTTACGATGTTAGAGGCTTTTCTCTCACAGGCAGTTTATATATATAGCAAATGTTGATCAATTAATCACTTGTCTACTTCCTTTAAATTGTATTCGAATTGTTTGCTGTAACTTCTCCCTTTTTTCCCAATGTCTAAGATTAACACGCCAAAGAAATCCCAATTTGAAGGGTATGGGTAATCTTCCCAAAATTAAACCTGTATACACCAACATTGAATCACAATGATTCACAAAGCCATGCATTATAACTGAAATACTGTTGAAAAACAACATAAAACTCCAAAACAACAACTTACAAGTTGGTGGCACCATGGCAAGTATGTGGCATACAGTGTAATTAAGTCATTAATTAAAGATCAGAAAACATTAATTGATTATCATCAATCCATACATTCTTGTTTCTCATACACATAGATAATTCAGATTCTGTAGATGATTTTTGGTACAAGAACAATTATAAAATAATTGATACAAGATAATATATTTGAGCTGCACCATGACAAGACTTGTATTAGTGGCTTTGGTTTTGACGTTGAGTATTTCCCAATTCAAAGTTTCGACGTCACAAACTAAGCGCTTTATAGGAAGATGTTTTAGAGGCTTAATTGCGATTTATAGAATTAAGCAAACAAAGACAAATTTATAAGTATTGCATTTTTTTTTCATTAGAAGAGCAGAATATTTTTTTAAGAATTATGTACATTCTGACGTGACGTCTAAATTTTTTAGATTACTTTTGCATAGATCTTAATTGTTCTTCCTATTGGAATTGCTATAAAAAGTAGACATGTACTTTTGGTATCAAATTATGCAAGTTGAGACATGTTTTAAGTACAAGCATTTTTCAGTCACTCATTTTGGCATGTTTTACAAACTCTTGGTTTGATCACAGTTTTGAACAATTTGACATCTTTGCATTGATCAGGGGTTCCATTTGACCCTTTGACCACTTGAATTTTCCAAAAAGCCACATTTTGACCCTCAGGATTCTGGCTGAAGGGTAAATTTTTCTCTAATTCATAGGTATTTTGGCTATGAAATGATAAAAATCCGGTCAAAAATTATTAAAATGACCCTCAAGATTCAGCAACTAGTGGAACCCCCGATTAATAGTCAAACATTCTGCAAACATCTAAATATCCTTCCATTGTGTTAATAATCGATAATTAAATGTGCGAAAACACAGGTAAATCGTCAGTTTCATCTCAGTGATGTGTGAAAACATTCATCGCCTCGTCCCTAGCAGGGTACGATCCAACGACTTTGTGTTAAACAATATTCCAGACAAAAATTCGTCTAAAGCGACAGAATTTCATATAGACAAAGAAGGATAAAATCACGACTTTTGATAACTTTGAGTCTTCAGCGGGTTCAACATAATGAAAGATGACTGTATGTTTATTTCCTGAGAATCTATCTATAGTTGTATCTCTGAAACTGGCACGCGAGGACTTGTTTTAAAACAAGTAGACTAAAAATCAAGCAAGTGACTTACATGTATTACAACCTAATGATGACCTACTAACCAACTGTAAACTTAATACACTACAGTGTACATTTTGAAATGCATTTGCTGTAAACAGTAAAAGCTTACATGTACCGTATTAAGACAAAAATGAAGACTGAACATTCATTAACATAGGCCTATTCAGGGATGTAGCGCACGCCATCTCAAATCAAATCTGGCAACCATACATTAAATTTTTCTTCAATGAACTTGAATTTCTAGAAATTATGTTTTGATACTGCACATAAAAAATGACTTACAACGTATAATTCAGTTCTGTAAACATGATATCAGAGGAGGTGAACATGGAACAACAATAAACACAACTCCATGCTTACAACTTATCATTATTCATGAGTGAGCAAGATCAATACCGAACAAAAATCCGACCCCCAAATCCAGGGATTACAATTTACCTACACAAAGTATTGTTGATGTTAATGTTATACAGTAAAGCCTCAATAATAAGACCACACTTGAGACCCTGAAAATTGGTGTTTTTATCGAGGTGGTCTTAATAGTGCGGTTCAATAAAGAACAAAATAGTGAAAATGGACTTGCAAATTATGTTCTAAATGTTGAGGTGGTCTTATCATTTAGGGTGGTCTTTAGGTGAGATTTTACTGTACATGAGTAACTAAAGTGGAGTTTGGTAAAAAACTACCGTAACTCTAGTCTGGTAAAGAAGAAATAACAGTAAAGCCCTAAAAATCAGTCATTAAAAAATTCATATTACAATCATTTCTGAAGTTACCAGCCAAAAAAGAAGTTCATAAATGAATGTCAAAGACTGTTAACAACACATTTAGAAGACGCATCAACTTACCTGACTTTCCTCATTACACGAGTCCACCATTGATGCCTTCTGCATCCAATTAAACTTTCTCAGCTGATGGGGGACACCCATTCTTTCAAATTCAGAAAACTGTTGCATAAGACTGTAGGCACATGATTTACATACTGTTACACGATGGCCATCATCAATTACAAGAGCACCTCTCGGGGCTTTATGCTCTTTCAGAAAATTAAAGTTCTCAACAGCAATTGTTCTCATAAACTTTCTCTCATTTTCTACAGCGCACACATAGCATACATAATTTGGCAGGGAATATTTTCTTAACCATCGATTACTGTCAGTAGGGTTCCTCGATTGTTCGTATTCATGCCACTGTCTCAGAATACTATAAAAGCACAGTTTACATGCTATCACAGTTCCATCCTCGGCCAAAGGTTCAGCCCCGGGAGCAGGTGTACAGTTAGCAAGAAAAGGAAAGAACGGCTCTACTTGAGAATTGGTATGTTTTCCTTCATGTCTAGGTGGGTAAGAGCAAAGTGGTCTCATTTTATGAATGATACATTTTTCACCACAAAGAAAACAAATTCTTTTAGGAATCTCTGTAGCTTGCTGAAGTGGGTGTGGCACAGTTTTGGAAGATGAAGAGGTTAATGCATCTGTGACAGAAGACAATCTGGAGTCTACATGACTTTCATGTCCTTTCATTGGGCTGGACGATAGGGTTGAACTTCGAGATATAGGTCTGTCTACATCTTCATTCTGAGAAGCAATTGCTAACAGTCCTTGAGGAAAATTATTACCAGAGGTAGAATTTGGCTGCATCGGACTGGCTGATGATATGCGAATATTTAGAGGTTCAATTCTTTCAGTAGTTCTTTCAGTAGTTGAGCTGCTGGTCCTACTAGGTATTTCTTTGATTTGCTCCCTTGGCGACGACTTTTCAGATAGGAAGTGCAGAGAATATTGTCTGTTATACACTGGTACTCCCTCAGATTCCTGCATCTCCCATTGGTAACTTAAATGGCTGTAACATTTTAAACAAACTATCACAGTTCCATCAGATCGAAGAGGTTCAGCATTAGGAGGGCGTTTCAAATCTCTCACAAAAGGAAAGAATATTGATGATGTGACCGCTCTCTTAGGAGGCAAGGTGTTTAACAAGCGCACATGGTCTGTGATATAAGAACAACCACAGATGTAGCAGTAATAGGACGAGGCACTTGAATTATTTGCATATTTATCTTCAGACTTTATTTCAGTCTTTCTAACTTCAGATTCTCTTGGAAGTTTAAAGTCTCGATGAGTCATCGGAGTACCTGACATTTCAAAAGCTTGCCACTGTTGGAACAGTGTATTTTTACATTTACAACACGTTTTAACATGTCCATTTCTCGACATGTAATCAGCACCTGGACATGGGGATATTCTCTCTAAAATAGGAAAGAATGGCTCACCATTGCCTTGATACAAGACATTCACTATATTATCACCACCGAATGTAAATAACTGACCACACACATAACACACAGTGTTATTGTTTTCAGTTACCGGCTTTGTGTCTTCAAAATTTTTCTTAGGTGTAGACAAATCTAATGCGGATGGTTTTCCATGATTATGGGAGGGATACTCCCTAGATTCTTTCTCCCTGTTGCTGCTCGGCTGATTAAACATCATTAGATTCGAGTTAGTACCATGGTTAGAAAAATCTCTCTCCGAGGAAATATTTTCAGGAGAATGCCGGTCTTCAACACCAGGGGGATATTGCAGACCCATAACCTGAGCAATGTACTCTCCTTGTATTCTCATTTCGGCACCAGTAAAATTCCCATTATCTGACCTCTTTAACCAATAGAGACGCTTGACAGCAGGGGTCTTGGATCTTTCGTAGGAGTCCCATTGTTGAGTAAGAAACATATAGCAAACTACACAGCTATCAATAACACCATCAGCATTGGGAAGCCTAGAACCTTTTGGTGGATCATGCTGAAGCAAAAATGGAAAGTAGGGCTCCCTATCATGTTGTCTAACACGGAGTGTTGTCTCAGCTCCTGGACTTCCACACACAAAGCAAACTAACCTGCCAGGCATGATTACCCGTCTCGATTACTCTATCGAATAATGATATTCCAAACTTGTTGCACCAACATAACTCAAAGATTTATCCTTTTTCACTCACAGACTCGTTTTATGACGATTTACACTCGTATAGCATTTCTGGGACTCTGTTGATGTTTTGTTTCGACAAAATGTTATCCAGTTTTTACGAAATAGCTACGTCTATATTCGTTGACAGTCAGTTTATCATTACCCTTGTACGTAAATATTCTGTTCAGCAAGATATTTATCGCATTAGGGCATCAACAGCGAAGAAAAACATAGAAAAAACAAAAACGATTGGAGGGAAAGACCTGTTAGTCGCCATATTGGACATCTGGAAATCAACTTCCGGTACGTTACCTTATCTCACCAAACTATTTACGACTTTCTCTGTTGATGTGTGAATCGAATAGAGCTTACTTTTTCACTTTTTTATATCCCTTTCTTTTTGTCAACTACTGACAAATATAAGCCAGCACAGATATTTTCGACAATTCTTTACGAGCATATCGTTTTGTAACGCTTGTTTTCAAATAGTCTAGAATCTAGCTCAAGGCCTACTATTATTTTTCAGTCTCGTAGAAGAAGACTTCTTAATTGCTAGGTAGGTCGACATACTTCTGTCATGTACGTTCCGTCACACGGAATAATCTGAATGATAGGCCTACAATGGTAGAGAATCCAATACTGGCGTTAACACCACGGGGGAGTGTGTGCTTAATCACGTTTTATCAACGCTAGTTTGAAAGAGTTCACTTAGTCTGAGGTAAGCCTACTCTATTATCAAGTTCAAGTTCTCACAAAGAAAGAGTTCTCGTACAAATCACTTTTAGCACGGATTGGCACGAAGAATTTTGGTATTGTTATTTATAGAGTTTTCAACAAGGTTTGTTTTCACGTAGGCCCCTATATTCTTCAAATATTTTAGCTATTAGGCCTCGGTTCTTTTTGGTCTTTTGACTCTTGAGGTATTGGTCAATGTTAATGGGTAGTACATGCCCTTCCGACACCTTGTATAGGAGTGTAAACTGCAAGTGCTTGAGCCTAGCTCTCTTGTAGGCTCTGAAGTTCTAGTTTCCCAAGCATTTCGGACACACAGCCTTCATGCCTTGATTTGTAGTCGCCGGTAATGAATCGAGCCCCGGAGCGTTGTATGCGCTCTTGTTGGTCGATATGTCACCAATAAGGTAGGGGTCTCAGACAACGCTCGTACTAAGTCTTACTTTGCACGGACTAAGGCAGGGTAGGCGTTCTTTCTGCATGGTGTCTGGCAGTGGCGAAGGTTACGGCGGAGGAATACAAGGGTACAGTTTGCTTTCTTGCATACATGTCGTTAATGTGAGTTTTTCACTTCATGTCTTCAGAGATGGTAATTCCAAGGTAGGGGTTGTTTGAAATTTGTTGTAAGATGTGGTTGTTTTCAAGGTCTTGTTGAAGTTGGCGGTGATCGCTGATGTTGTTGATGGCTCTATAGAGGAGACAGACGTCTGCCAAAAGTCTTACATGGGACTTGACTCTGTCTGATGGATCATTGGTGTGACAGAGAAAGAGAAGCGGCCATGACAGCATTGTGTCCTGGGGTACCCCGGATTCCACTTGTACGTGTTTGGATCGCCCTCCTTCGACCACGACACAAATTTGTCTTTGTGTAAGAAAATGTGAGGTCCAGTTAAAGGTGGAACCTCTAATTATGTTTGCTTCAAGTTTGCTGAGGAGCTTTTTGTGCGACACTGTATCGAATGCTTTACTGAAATCCAGTATTGCTATATCAACTTGTTTGTTCTAAAGCCGTGGTTGAGGGATGCGAGGACATTATACCAGTCTAGGTGGTCTAGCATTTGATGGCAGATGACGTTCTCAATGAATAATAATTTCGACTTGGGTCCGGTAAAAATAAACTTGGCTCCTCAGCCTGTTTGAATAAATTAACGCAGCAATTGTCGCACTGTATGCGACAAAACAAACGACAAGTATCTTCCATTACTCTCGGTCGTCTATTGGCGTGGCGAAAATCGTGCAAGGAGGCTCGTGCCCCAATGGAATGACTATGCATGCAACATGTGAGGCCCGTACCAAGTGTTTCAGTCATTGGTTTTCAATGTCATTGGCAGAACAATAATGGTGATAAGGGCAAAGAGTATAAGATACATGCTATATATGATATAGGACTCTATATCTAAATCCGGGTTTAAACTCTCAAATTAAATACCTGGCAAATGACCATGCGACGCGTGTCACTGCAATGCTGTTCATTATCGGCTATAAATGTTTCATAAGCTTCAAACTGAACGACAAGGCAAAAATGTTGTTTTACCCCAAGGTCATTAAATGACCATGGTTACCCATGAAGTAGATAAGATATAAATCATGATTGAATTCATGGTACACATAGTCTTGTCGCCGAGTAGATGTTGAATTCATCACGGTACCGAGAATTTTGAACTGTGTCGTTTTTCCTCTAGAAGAAATTACATAGAGTGGGGAAACGACGTGGTCATTTCAACACTGCAGACAGTTGAATTTGCCTGTATTCGGATAAAGTGAATGCATGTAGATCTAACTTTTTTGTATGTTCTTCACGGATTTTACGACTAAAGCGCAGTCTGTTCGTCTTTCTTCGTTCTACACGAGATCAAATGGCTTAGCAAAGATGACGTCACTTACCACGTGGTTCCCAATGACATAACACCCTTGTTATACCCGATTTAAACACGTCGGACGTCCAGGAAAAACGCACCGTTCACACTAATTTCAATAAGAAACTGAGTGGCTCAAGAAAACTGTAAATTCCCCCGCCTAAATAAATATCTATAAAATTTCAATATTTTTATACGATTGAAAAGACGATACATTGATATTTCCAAATCTGCTTGAAACTTTTGAATATGTTAAAAAATAAAGAAATATTCATAATAAATACGTAGCGTTCCCCATCTAATCAATGCAAATTAGACGACTGGAAATATCGATTTTTAGCCCATAAGCGATATTGTTCGACATGATTCTTTTTTTTTTATGTTGCATCAGTCAGGACATTTAAAAGTTAAATTCTTTTTTAATGACCCTGATGACAATAATTATCAAGCCATTATTTAGGTCACCGTCAATTTTCAGATCATATGGAGGACTAAACCTAAACCTAACACCTCGATTTTTGTCGGACTCGATAACGTTTTCAAATATTCGCCATGATTAAATAAAACTTTCAAAGCTGTTAAAACTGAGAGTCACGCAGGTAGCAGTATGACTGAAAGAAATTAAACTCGGATAATTATTGAGACTGCTTAGTATACTAAACTTTCAACACTTGCTTGTTTCCTGTTGATATACAGTCATGTTTCTCAATGAGGAACACGAAAAATCGGTCAATGGCGCTACCGGGATTCGAACCCGGGTCTAACCACTACACCACAGCGACCTAACGCCTTTTTCGTGTAAATTTAACTTATATAAAGTTGATTACGGGCAAATTTGTTTGTACCAAACCGGTTTGAATCCAAAACTGGTTTGTCAAACCTTTCATTTGTTTTAACTAACTGGTTTCAAACTAAAACAAGTTTCTGTATTTGTTAATAACAAATCTTAAACTGGTTAGTCAAACTGACCGAACTACCTCCAAGTGTGGTTTGATTTATCCGAATAATCGTATACTAGTTAAACAAAATGGTGGACTGATTTTATGGCGGGTGACCGTGCCACTCATATGTGGGGCAATGTTTAAAAATAAATGTTTCTTTGCTACATGGGAACCTGGCTTTAAAATCGTCCACGCTGTTACGTTGCAAAACAGACGTTTTAAAGTTCTTAACTCCGATTTTCTTATCACGCACCAAGCTGTCTGCAATCTTGCACAATCAAAATCACGTGGGCCATTTTTCATCGACCAAACCATCTGTTTGTTCGCATACCAATCTAAATCTTAACTGGTTTAAGTTTTTCAACCAAACTACAACAAAACTGAAACCTCAAACCTGAACCAGGTTTTGCAAAACAAATTCGCCCTAAAGTTAACTACACTTTGGACGAAGTACGGGGCGAATTTTTACATCCGCCACACAGCACTTAACACGTTCCCACATTTATCTCCCTTGTTCTTAATAGTCAGCCATATTGATAGGCAAATTTCCTTTAAGTTTATTAGGAATATAATGTAATCGATGATAAATAATAAGGATATATAAAATAATTTATTCATTATGCTCATGTGGGCAGTTGGCTCAGAAAGTTGAAGAAAAAGTGGTTGTCACATGCAAATTATCTTGCTATTTTCCAGTTATCACATATTTGGGAATTACTCCTATAAGTGCTTAACATTTTTGCCTATCAAAATGGCTGAATTTTCATAACTAGACAAAATATACGGCAGAGTTTATGGCCGGGAGTAATGTTGTCCTATATCCAACCAACAGTCATTCGCACATAAATTGCGCAAGGATAAACATACCAAATAAGCAGTACGTGTGCACATTCTTGTTAATGTTGCAATACTATTGGCTCACCATTTTCATGCGTATTTGCTTGAATGTAAACAAAGTGCTAATTACTGTGTTTATGAGGTCGACACTCGCCGCGTAAATTGACCTAAAGCACATTTATGGTTATTTCGGTCGACCGGGTGTATACGAACCCGTACATCATAAAGGGACCTTGTGAACCTGAATGGGGAAATTTACCCGCCAGTAGAGCAGTATAGGCCAAAACAGACACTTTTTTTTACCCAAAGACGGCCATGAGCAGAGTGCCAATGAGACCCATCGTACAGTTACCATTTTCCTGGCCTTTAAATAGTATTTTCCTTGTTACACACTAGTACTGTGTAAGGTGGGAAACACTTAAAAGCATTTCCTTTTTTACCCGGCTGGACGAGGGATCGAACCCACGACTTTCGGATTCGTAGTGAGCAGCGTTAACCACTTCAGTCACTGGGCCACCTTATTTCCTTAATTGCTATAAACATCCTCATATGTAGTCCTACCTAGTTTCAAGTTTATTTACATATTCTGAATAAAGCCGGAACAGGGCATCATTAGCAACAATACATTTTACACTCATTGAATACAGAGTGTCACTTGACAAACAAGGAAACCACTATACGTAACATATGCATGTACATTCATATACGCAGTAGCAACAATACAACCGCAACAACAGAAATAAACAAGACATATTTACATAACAGTTCATAGTAAAAACAATACTCATTTAAATATATTACACTGTTTTTCATTCAAAAATATACACATTTAATGACGAAGGACAAAAAATGTCTGTATAGAATTGAAAAAATAATATATGTAGTATTGAATAAAAATAGTCAGTCATTGTTTAATTATTTAAAGTGGTTCTTTATATTCTGACAGAATAATGCCGTATTTGTCAAATCTTTTTTACCGTCTGTTATAAAAAGTTCAATTCGTTTCATGGTATTTCGTCGAATGAACCAGAGTAGCGGAAATTTTAACAGACACCATGTGTGGGTGAAGATACATGTATTTGTGTAACATTTGTTAATTTTGATAACTCTGAGTTAATACTGATAGTCGATAATAAGTTATAACAGTATGGAAAATGAGGATCGGTCTCCTATGACAACAACTAGTACGTATTTCTGTTTATTGATCTATTTAAACTGACTTTTACGTGTGTCCCTTATAAAAGGGACCGAACTGTCCGTTTCTCCTGTTGTTAAAACCCCATTAGCAGTTTAGGTGGTGAAATACTTATTTCGTTGTAAGTTAGTTTGATCGTAGGTAAAGTTCTTTTTCTTCTCACCGGAAATGTACAAATGAGCGCCGCTGTACGATTTCCAGCCTCTTCAATAAGTGACGTAATTTCCAGAAAACGTCACATGTGACGTCACCATGTACTGACAGTTAGCAATATTTGCCCCATAAGGCAATGTGAAAAAAGGGACCATATGCAGTAAATATTGTTTCCTGCTTGCACATAGTGACATCACATTATACGTTTTCTTGAAATGACGTCACTTACAGAAGAGGTTGGAAATCCCACAGCAGTGCTCAAATTATGATTACGATTAAGTAGCTACATACTGTCACAAATAATTTTGTAAGTATGTTTCCAGACAATATCCAATGAGTGAACTTTTAAGACATGTTTTTTTCTATTTTCTACGTGTACTTAACCTGGCCACAAAATGTCCCTTTTCAGATTTTATAAAAAAATTAACACTGAAAATTGTGAAAATATATTGTGCTCTAATTAACGCTCTTGATTATGTAGATACGTTTATTTTCAATATCTGCAGGCCCGAGGCCCGTGAGATAGAAACATATCAATACACAACATAACTTGCAAAATGTGTCAACAGCCGATGATTATGTCAAAGTGTGTGATAAAGCAATCAAGTGGGTTACAAAATTACTCAACGTGGTAGTTAAGACAATCGCACGAAGAAACATTCGTGTAATTACAACCCGCGAGCTTATAGAAGAACGTACCCCACCCCCTTAAAAACGCTCATGGTTAATCATTTTAGTGAGTTGCTCTACAGAGACTCAGACAAGAAAGACTTCTATGTAGAACGATACACGCACCATATGTAAAATTGAAATCAGTCAAAATACGGCCCTAACTATTTCTGATAACAAAGTGTAGAAAACAGTTATGCAACTTGATTGTCTATTTGATGTGCCAATGGAAAAACGTTCGTACATAAAGTAGATCTTCATGTACTTGTCGTGTATTTTTATAACGTTCGAGTAATAGTTAAGCCGTTTTCGCGCTACGACACACGATATTTGGACAAAACTTTTATATAAAGTTGGCCTACATTTGTTGAGTGCAGATCTATAAGCACGTGTTATAATAACTGGTTCACTGTAGTGAAAATCCTTACCGAAGACTCATATGATGCATTTGTAGTTAACGTAGCGCAACTTTAAATTGTTTAAGTAAAACTGAAATAGATGTCTAAGATTTTACACATATTTTGCATTATACCTAAAGAATATGGACTATAAATTTATTTTTAAATAAAAAAAGAACTAGACATGCGCGAATGTGGTAGACCTATTCATGTATAGGGCTAGCTAGTTTGCAGTCTGGATGGACCCTTATTTCACTAATTTGGGACATTAAACCGATCGTAAACTAACTCGAGATTCTCCCTTTAAAGGTCTTGATCAACATGAAAGTTAGTCGCAAATACTGAATAAAAAATCTACAAAAATGCAAATTGAAGACGATGCATTGCTCGTGTGGTGTTCCCAGTCAACAAAGAATAAAGTAATTTGTTCTCGCATTGTCGCAGTTAAACGTGCTTTCTATGTGCAGACACCTGCCTGTCGAATAACAATTTAAGTACATTAATATCCGCAGCTTTAGAAATGTCTGCATTCACAGCGAGCTAACAGAAGCTTGTTTTGTTATTTAAAGACGCGTATGTTCTCAACGCAAATTATTAGTGAATAAAAGGCGATTTCTAAATGAATTGCATTAACGAATATGTACTACAGTGATCAACGACATGATTGAAAACCCTCGAAATTCTATACTTTCTAGTTTTCGACTGAAGCCCGCCCCAAATATCTTCTGGACCAGAGTTAAAAGCCCGCGATTTATCGCCATCCTCTCGTAAGTGATAGTTTGGTGAGATAATTATTGAAGAGTCAGTATGAACAAAGGATAGTTATTTACAAATTCAGTTCGATCTAACTTAATATACCGCCAATCTATCCCAACTCTTTCATTTGTAGATACATGGTAATTAATTGGAAGTATTCGTATTTGGTATGAAGTCGATTATTTACATTCCGATATTGCAATATAGCCTACATGTCTTCTTTAGTACTATCCTTTGCAATTGATTTCCACCGTGGCCTTTCTATGACGTAGAGCGCACTTGTTATGCATATTCATTACCTATTGTGTTTGCTGGCTGTTGGGCTAACACAGAAAGCCTACGTGACCATAACATTTTCGGTATATTTTCGTGTTTATCCGGTGAGTTAACTTACTTTCTGTTTTCAGTCGTTTGAATTAATGTTTTTGCTATCCTCTTAAATGGACATTTAGTTTAATCAACGCGTTAAACTCGTACAAATTAAGATTCTTTGGGGCGTGGGCAACCGCAGGCACTGTCTCGACTAGGAAACATGGCGGACATAATTCGACCATTAGATAAGCAGGAACTTGTTCGGGTGCATCTTTTTGTGACATACATTTTGTTTGCTTTCATTTAGTATTGACACTTATTTGATACTTGGATATTGTTTATGTTCGTTGTATTACTTAATATTATCGTTGCCGTCTTTGATTTCTGCTTGCCGCAAGACCGGCTGATGTCTCGAAGTTGCTGAACTTTTGTTAGAGGCCCACGAGGGGAATTTATTACCCCGAAGATAGGAAAATAAACACCAGTGAATAGATACCAGTGTCATATAAATTTTACACCGCCTTTATTGTTTTTCTTTATCAGCTATTGTTCTTTTACTTATTTTATGAGATGTTGCTTGTGTGATCGCCGTTACATTGGCATAGACTCAATGATAGAGTTTATGATAGACTTGGGTCTTCGAGCGAAAACTATGTCCCACAAAATTTGCAGATTATGACCTTTTCTGAATGTTGTGTTCACTCTGACTTTACCATAGTACATTGACTCAATATGCCTTACATTTGACAAAATAAATTACAGCAGTTATAAGAGAATGTTGTGACCTCAGTCAGACTCTGGGGCAAGGAAATACAGCTTTGTTTGAACTTTCTTGGCATCTGATTTTTGTTTCTTTTGCTGCTTTATATTGGATGTATTTAATTAGTTCCAGTTATTCTAATTAACAAATTCCAGTATATGGAAATGTCTAAATGTGGACAAATTCAATTAAATGGATTTTCAATTTAACTTTAACAATTTTTAAGGCTCAATTGAGCTTCTTTAATTCTATATTGTAAGGCGAACACAATGTAGTAAACTTTCTTGCAGACCCAATAACTTGTATATAATCATAAAAGAGTGCATGGAAACATTATTTGAACAGCCAAATTTCAATTTTTATTACTAGAGTTATGGCCCTTCACTTTGAAATTTGAAACATTGTTGTCTTGGAAACTGGATGCTAGGATATAGGTAAATTTGCCGAAATGATAAGTGAGTGACTTTTTAAATAAAAAATGCTAAAACCAACATACTGAGTTGGAAAAAGGTGTATGCATGGAGTGGGGCTTTATAACTAACTATAGAGAGAAAGAGAATTTTGGTAACTATGTAGATATTTACCTGAAAAAAATCCCAATATTTTCTCTGATTTAAGTGGTAAAAAATGAAAACAGCAGACGTGATCAGTGGGTGACTCTGGTAGCAAAGTGATATAACTTGATTATTTGGTTGAGAAAGGTGACTACTAGGCAGATGCCACTATGTAATTACTACCTTAAACATTTAAAGACCCAAGGGTAATTTTTTATCCATCCAAACTGCAATAATTGCAATAAATATATACATCATGTTTGACCTTGTCACGATTGCTGTAAAATGCCGAAGTACTTCCGTGACTTTCCTTGTGCTCTATAAATATTCATCTGAGAACAATTAACTCAGCTAAAACAACTACAACATATTTAAAACTGACATCACATGACGATACATCACAGATTTATGTGCACATGTCTGATTCATCGTGATCATTGACAGACGGTGAGTGTGAACAAACACACAAGAAACTACGACAAGCCCGTTGACAAGATAAGAAATTACTGATTTTTGCTTCAATATTGAATCTTATGAAATTGGATGGGACAACATTAGTTCATGAATAACTACGTTTTGTGGTATACTTAAATATGATAATATTCTGGATAATAAAGATATTTCGGGAAAAAGTATATTTACAACCCTTATTGGGACATCACAAAATTAATGTCATGTCAGGAACTAGTGGTAAATATTCCAATACCACATAGTAGAATTGCCCAATGGGTGACCATGCTACTTATTTGCTAAATCCATCTAATTCAGGCAAATATCACGGTTGCCTGGGAGTGGTTCATTATGCCATTTAACAGTAAATTACTGTATTTCACTCAAATTTAATATCATTTAACAGAACAGATTAGTCTCTTAACCAAAAAAGTCACTTGCCATCAGACTACAGATGCACAATCACTCAAGTGAGCAATTTGGATCTATCATGGTCCTCTTGTGTGTGTATTTGGGTTTAGTTGCTTAGCTGTTGCTTCTTGGCCGGATTGAATATATCCAATTAAATAAATTTATTATCTCTGTAATTTAAGTAAAAGACATGGTTTATTCTGATTTATAAGTGCTATAAATCAAAATGCGCATAAATGATGTACAGATGTTTCAAATTTAAATAAAATGAGGAAAAATGCCCTCATAAATACAGAATAATATCATAAAAAGATTCAAAAGTATCATTTGCCTTACATGCTTTTATTTTTTATTTTGAAACAATAGCCATATGCATTTCACTTTTTTATGTGAAGCAATCTCTCCCAATTAGTGTGTGCAATGATCCTTTGCATAAGTGGTGCCCATTGGCATTGTTCACTGAGTACATTTGTACTTTCTTTTCTTTCTTTGTTTCTTTCCTGGTCCTAAATTCTCCAAGTTTTGTTTATACTCGGCAAGACCTTGCTCCCCCGTTCCAACACATTATTACCCTTCTACCTCCCAAGTTCCTTAAGTTTTGTAGGCTGTTGTTACACATGACAATTCAAAATAAAAATGATGTATTGTTTCCCATATGCAGTTCTTTGACTTGATAAAATGTTCATGTTCTTTTCATCCCTACTGGCTTTCTTGCCTTGTCCTGTGATGTATTCCATCCATTCAGTCTCTTTCTCCCTTGTTGTGCCCCTAAATTCTCCATGGCTGTTTTTTATAGTCGGCCAAACCATTCCTTGCTCGCACGTTCCCATACATGTTTAGCCTTGTACCTCCCAAGTACCTTCATAGCCTGTTGTTTCCTTTGGGTCTGTGTGGGGAGGCATTGTCTTGTGTATGTGGTGCTCCCTGTAACAACTTAATCTCTCTTGTTTGAGGCACCAAATGTTGCTAAATATTGAATATATATCATGACACTCTGTGATACAGCTAGTTTTAATGCAACACAAGTTCACTTCTCCAATGTTTAATTGCAGTTACATCCAGTTTTGTGTTCCTCAACAATGGTATAGCACTATTAGATTTGGAAGAGATTGTTGCTAGGCAACATGTCACAGAGAGCTAGGAAAGGTTTGTCCTTGGTTGTTCTCCACACATGTGACCTTTGCAGCTTCTCATCAAAGAATTCCTACATCTTCAAAAGACATAAAATCAGGTAATACTTTTTATATACAAACATCATGCGTTTGAAATGCAAATCCAGTAACGTTTGAAGGTCTTTATTTTCGTCATTTTGGATTGTTAGCAACACCAACAGAATTTGGACAAAGTTGTACATTGTCATGATTGGGACAAATCGAAACTTAGCATTTAAAAATAAAAACATCAATAAAAAAATGTTACGCTTACCTTTATATGTTTTGTAAGTTTTTTTGTGAAAATCATATCAAATGTCACAAAATTGGTTTGGCAAAATCAGCACTTTAAAGAAAAAAATGTGGCCATTTGGGAGTTTTAATTAAATATCTGTATTGAGACAAAACATACTGTTTTGCATTGGAAATACCTCCATTTGTTTAGGTTACATTTTAGGGAAAATAGACCTGGGGCCTTATTCACAAACATTTTAGGACTGAAACTCAAGAGTTAGACTTCAAATTTGCAAAAGTTAAATGCGCCAGTATTTCATTGTCATTGCATCTAAACCAATGAAATGTTGTCTGAATAATTGTTACCCTCTGTACACTTATGAAATAATTGTTAAAATCTATATTGTTATGACAACGTGGGAGCAAAAGGAACATTTAAAGTCTAAGTCTGAGCTTCAGACTTTTTATGTTTATGAATAAGGCCCCAGATTTATCATTTTAGGTTCATACATGGCTGTTAGTCACCTTTGGGAAAAATTGCCTTGCGACGTCAATAATCGCAGTTGGCCGCATGTGTGTACTGGTTAGCTGTAATGTCTTGTCAAAATAAACTAAATTCAGTTGTATATCAATAATGGAAATTAATCATGCTGGAAGTTAAAGTGTTTTTTTTCCCAAGTGGTAAGAAGTCTCTAATAGGCTGCCATATTAAAGAGTCTATACCCTGTCCCATGCTGAATCATTTAAGTGATTTCCGTCCTTTGAGATTTTACAGGTTTGAGCATAACTTATGGTTAGCATAACGGACCAGCAATCCGTAGAACCTGGTTCGAATCCCGGTAGCGCCATTGACCGATTTTTCGTGTTCCTCAAAACATGACTTTATTTCAATATTACTACAGCTGGTGTTAAGTGCTGTGTGGCGGATGTAAAAAAAATCCCCGTACTTTGTCCAAAGTGTAGTTAACTTTAATCAACTTTATATTATTAGTTAAATTTACTCAAAAATGACGTAAGGTCGCTGAGATGTAGTGGTTAGCATAACGGACTGTCAATCTGTAGAACCGGGTTTGAATCCCGGTAGCGCCATTGACCGATTTTTTGTGTTCCTCAAAACATGACTTTATTGTTTAGCCGCATATTGATGTGACTGCTATTTAGCCATCATCAGTTGTAATTATTAATGTGTTACCAGGTGTAAGAAGCAATATGGTCTCAGTCGTGCTAATACAGGGACTGGATCTGGTGATGTCAATTCCAGCATGGATGTGGACACCACATTTGATGACTCAACATTGAATGATACTGTTGATGATAATGTTGGTGATAGTCAAACATCAGCAACTGGTGAGAATATTTGTTTGTCAGGGTTCCACTAGGTCATTTGTATAATTTTTGACCTGATTTTACCATGTTATAAACAGATTACCTATAATTTAGAAAAAAATGACCCTTCAGCCGAAATCCATGGGGTCAAAATGTGTTTTTTGTAACCCTGTTTATATGCCATATAGCCTCCTACTACCATGACTGAATTTGAAGTATTGATTTCTCATAGAAGGGGATTTTATTTTTTAATTTGCTGTATTGGGCTTGAACACTCAAAAGGGGCTTAAATGGCAGACCCCAGGACTGATGTATTGTTGTTCAATTAACTTTGTCTGTGGCTTCTTGTGTTCAACATTTTGCTCAAATGGTTCTTCTGCATGCAGTCATGGTCACCAGAGCTAAAAATGAAAAATAATTGCAGATTGGTGTAGCTTTATCAAATTATTCAGGCGAATGTATGAATGGCGTTATGGGTTCTTTGAATTGCATATTTAGACTTTTTACTGTTTCAATATTTTAGGACTATAGATGTGTTGCATATTTTGCTTACATGCACCCTATACATCTCTCTGCTGTCACAAATAGAACGCATTTATGGATTATCTTGGTGATTCACCTGAATATTTGAATTTAAACTCTGTTTCAAATTAATCAACATTAACTTAAGTTATATGTTTTGGTATCTGTGTATGATACGTAAGTATGATATAAAAGCCATTTATCTGTGGTTTATATAGGTATTGCAGATCCTAATGACAATGTAAGGACAGATGATGAAGAAGGTATAGATGACACAGAGACTGGTGCTCACACAGCTGCTGATGGTACTGATACATTACCAGAAAAAGCTGCAGCTGCAAAGAGGCGTGTCTACCAATGTGTTAAGTGTGAGTTTGTAACCAAGAGCTCTCGTAAGTTCTTATACCATCAAGTGGAAAGTCACAAGGCCAGACATAACATATACACATGCAAGGCTTGTGAGTACAGTTCACGCTTCAGGCACAAAGTTCTACGACACATGAAAGCCGCTCACCAGATGGATGTCACATTTCTGCACGACATGGAACCAGATTATGTAGGTCAAACCATTCCCGTTCCCAGAGTTAAAACTACCGAGAAAGTTAGATCAAAACCCAGGAAAATCTTGCCAAGACCTTCCTCTCATAAGTTGATGGTGAAGTTCGGCAGGCCAAATGTCGCTATAAATAATCCGGATCCACCCAAGATTGACAGCGTTCCTCCAACGGTAGAAACCTCCAGTCTACAAAAGTCAGACCAGTTGTCCAGAGTTGTCGAGGAGGTTACGGTTGAAAATGGAGATGTAATGTTTAAATGCAAGGAATGCACCTTTATCAGTGATGACAAGCAGAAAGTGGCAAGACATGCTGTGTCTTGGCATGTTGATACAAAGTCTTTCACATGCTCCTATTGTGATTACATCTGCTTTGATAGAAGTAATTTTACTTCCCATCGAATTACTCACAGAAACGAACACCAATTCAAATGTGATGAATGTTCATATTCCACAGATTTCAGACCAAACTATGACCGACACATGGGCAATCACAAGGGGTCGTTTCCATATAAATGTTCCCACTGTACTTTTGGCAGTGCTAGTGAGACAGTTGTTAGGCGTCATACAACATACAACCATGCATCGTTAGTAACCCCATCGCAGCAATCCACACTCCCTCCTCCTGCTAAAAAATTGAAACTTCCAGTTCCAAAGCCATCAACATCTGTAGATAGGCCTCATAGCACTACTTCAACTTTACCTGCTCCCAAACGGAAAACTCCATCACCACAAAAGACTCCTGAGAAATCATCTGTTGCCATGACTACCAGCAATGAACCACCAGAGGGATACTTGTATCAACTGAACTCTCCAAGATCATTTCTGGAATCAGATTGTGTTTCTATGGTACCCCGTCCAAGTTTACCACCTGTTAATTTGGAAAATGCTGGACTTCTAGGTAGAGAGTTGTCTCCTTCTAGAAAACTTCCTCCTAACATCACACAGTATGTTGAAAAAGATAATGGTAAACTTGTATGTCCACTATGTAACCTGAAGTATAAAAGATCGTCAGATCTCAACAGACATATGAAAAGGAAGCATGGCTGCAAATTGCGAGAATATTTTGAAAATTTTGCCGATAGTTCAATTGACAAGAGCAATTATATAGATTCTGATGCTGGTGTTGATGGTGAAGATGGTCAAATAGATGATGACAATGAGGTTTACTCTGGTGATGAATCTGAGACAACTACATCATTGATTGGTGATCCTTCTGTGTCCCTGTCTGAAAGTGATTCATCGCCAGTCTCAAGAGAGACTCTGACATGTAAATACTGCGATTATGAAGCCAAATGGTTAAGTGATTTAAAACGTCATCAGTATGTTCATTCATTTGAAAAACGTTACAAATGTAACTATTGCCCTAAGAAGTACAAATACCTGGGTGATCTAAATGTTCACATTAGAAGAGATCATGACAAAGAACCTGGACAAGTAAAAGTTGTCAAAGTAGCAACTGTACCAAGAAAAAGAACTCCACCATATAAATGCAAGTATTGTGAGTATTCATCACCATGGAAATCAGAAGTTGATCGTCACTCTCGTTTACATAAGGAGGAAAAAACTTTCCAATGCTCTAGCTGCGACTACCAGACCCACTGGCGTGGTGATATCAGACGACATGTTTATCAGAGACATCCAGAAGTCCTAACTGAAGGTGTAGCTTTGAATGACGTCATTAAAAGAAATCTAGACTCGCCCCATGGCTTTGTACCTAGCATAGCTGCAGGTAATGACCAGTCTGGTCAGGAGTGGAATTCCTGTGACGACGAAAGCAGCATGTCAAGAGAGGGAACCCCTAGTAATAGCGTTATGTCATCATCACATGAACCTTCCCCTGAAGTCAATATGAACGATTACGTGACAAAAAGTGTCTCTGGTCACTCTCCCACTCCATCACCTATCAAGGAACTTGGAGGAGGTATGTACAAGTGCCAGTATTGTGGCTTTGTCGCAAATGCTCCTTCTAAGATGGATTCTCACATAGCTACTCACACAAATTTGAAGCGTTACATGTGTCCAATATGTGGTCGCCGTGCCAACTGGAAGTGGGATATAGCCAAGCACATCCGCGCTTGTCACAATGATCAGACTACGCAGGTAATGAAACTCCCTAAAGAAGAAGCAGAAAGAACAATACAGTCTTATATGGAAGCAAATCCAATTGTTCGACGTGATCACCATCTTAATTTGTCACCAGATGGACAGTCAGGTTTAGGTCCAGATCAATTCTATAAATGTTCCATTTGTGATTTCTCTGCTGAGAAAAGGATTTCTGTTTCTAGGCACATGCGCTACATGCATGTAAGTGCTGGTCAGAACGGTGATATTGTACTTGTAAAAAGGAATGCTACTGAAGAGGAACCTGCTACAGTACCTAATCTTGAAACACCATCTGAATATGATTCTGACGTGCTAATCCAAGATAAGAATAAGACGTCCAGTACTGTATCACCATCCTCAAGTACACAAACCACCCCTAGTAAGTTCGCTCATCTTATTGACAACTTTGGACCACAGGATGCAGCACGTCCTTTCATGTGTGCAACATGTGGAAAACGTGGAGCCACCAAGGGTGATGTGAAGAAACACTACCACTATGCTCATGCTGAACAAGAAATCCGTATTGTTTATCTTGGTGATGGATCACAGAGTGTGTATGCTGCTAAATCTGATGTAGGTTTTACTGAAAAGGTTGCTAAACCTGCAGAACCTCCAGTTATTATTCCAAAACCAGTTAAAGCAGTTTCACCAGTGACTGGAAACACAAAGCCATCCAAACAACCTAAAGTAGTAGGTTACATCAAGCCTTATATGTGTAGTTTATGTGGACGTAGATCTAACTGGAGATGGGATGTGAACAAGCATATTAGAGAAAGGCATCGTGGCCTGGAAGTACAGATTATTGAAATGACAGAAGCGGAAGCAAGAGCTACTATTCAGGAGTATATGGATAAAACTCTACCAGAGCTGAACAAGGTGTCAAACTCTGTTCCAAAGAAAAGGCATAAAGATTCATCGCAAGTTTCTCCAGTTTCTGAACAAAAAGTGGAACCAATTAATATACCATTAATATACGAACAAGCACCTGTGAAGCAACCAATACGTGTGAAGGAACAAACGAATGATAAGACAGAATATACTGATGTTGGAGTTATTACAGGTCAATTTAAACAATACAAATGCTCTGGATGTGCATACCGATCAAACTACAGAAGTGATATAACGAGGCATATTCCACGTCGCCATGGTCTTCATGCCCATGTGATTTTCTTGGATAAAGAAACAGCTAGGGCCACTATAGCTGAATACAGCTACCGGCGTGCATATGACAAAGGTCAGTCATCAGAACCAAAGAAGAAGCATGTTGTACACTCGACACACTCTACACACACTACACACACTACACACTCTACACACGATACACACTCTACATACTCTACATACTCTACACCTTCTGGACCATTGCCAAAAGAGGCCTGGGCAGGTCTTGAGAAGAAGATTTGGAAATGTAGCATGTGTGCTTTCTCTCATGAAGACAAGATTGATGTCTTAAAACATTTAATCAAGCATAACATGAAGGCTTACAAATGTACATTATGTAACTGGACTTCAAACTTCAGATCAGCTGTTCAAAGGCATATACAGAGTAAACACCCAATGAATGAAACAGCTGTATGTAAATTGAGCATTAAGCTGATAAAAGAAGGACCTGGAGTTGATCAAGCTGGGAGATCTATTATGCCCAATGGTGTAGATCAGTCTGGGGATTCTGCAAGTCAAGTCATACCCATCACTGGATTACAATCCATGGAGAATCCCAAGTCATTTATGTCTACAGCACTATTTTACTGTAAGATATGTAATTTCAGTTCATCATGGAGATCATGTGTCTGCAGACATCTTGCAAGAATTCACAAGCGAAAGGATTATATAGCACACATTATAAAGAAGATAGTAAGAACGAGCATACAGCCTCACGATGCATCAACACCAGTCAGGATGCCGTCACCTCCTGTCCATACTGAGATGAGTGCTCCAAAAGCTGTACAAACAACTTATACAAGGAAGAAAAACTTCCATTGTAATATTTGCCCTTATAAGACATACAAGGGGAAGATGCTGAAGTTCCATATGTCTTGCCACAAACCCCAGCCTGGAGTGAAACAAGTGAAGTGTAAATACTGTCCTTACTATGTAACCAGCAACCGTCTGCTAAGTCAACATCTGAACCTGCATTTCCAAGATTTCCAATCACCTGATACACAGATGACAAGCTACCCAGTCACACCAACAAAGAATAGTTCTCCCTCTCATTCAAGAAGTCCCAGTGTTCCTAAGCGACATAAATGTGAGAAATGCCCGTATACGACTAATAGTAAGAATGACTTTTTATATCACAAACAATTCCACCGACCTAAGCCTACTGCTGATTACAAGTGTGAGCACTGTGACTATTGGGTCTCTCACAGGCGTCTTATCAAACAACATATGAAAGTTCATGAAGATGGCGGTCTGGGCGATTATTCTGATCCAGCAATAACTCCGGCCAAATCTGACTATTCAGAAAGTTCACTTATCTATGATACTGTAGAGATAGCGGCAATCAAACAAAGAATAATATCCTCAAAAATAACCGCCAGTATATCCCAGAGTCCCTTAGTGTCGCCGATGAAAATTGCATCTGGTTGTTCTGTTGGTGGTCGTCGTAGTTTCCTGCGTAAAGATGGAACATACAGAAAGATTCATCAGTGTAGACATTGTCCATATATGAATATCAGGCTTAGAAACATGAGACTGCATGAAATGATGCATGGAAAAAGGTCTGCCACACATGTTCTCATGAAATGTCCCCACTGTGATTACTATGTTGGGTCTAAAGGGCTGCTGGCACACCATATGAAAGTTCACCAGCCTAACTATGGTATAGAATTTGTTGGACAAGAGAAAGATAAGGAAAGAAAGGATAGCCGTACCAGTGAGGACTCGGAAATGGACAACACTATACCACTGGAAAACAAGGTTGATACTTTACTGGAAATCACAAGATTTAAGAAGTATGGCTGTGAAAAATGTCCTTATGCTAGTTCAAAGAGGAGTAGATTCCAGAGACACGTTGAATTACATGGCAGTAAGCAGAAGTGTAAATGTGATTTCTGTGATTACTGTGTACCTACCATGAATCTATTGAATCAGCATATGAGGCTTCATTTTGAACCAAATCAGAATTTACTAGCAGCTCAGTCTATCTTGAATCTTCAGTACTTACCAGAAATGCCAGCAGATGTTGCATTGGCTAGCATGATGACAAATAATGACTCGAAACATCCTGTCAGTATTACTCATGATCACATAGACCTGTATGAGAATCAACCTGAAGACTTTGAACCCAAGAAATTATATCGATGTGACCGATGT
Source organism: Mactromeris polynyma (assembly GCA_032209605.1). Lineage (NCBI taxonomy): Eukaryota > Metazoa > Mollusca > Bivalvia > Venerida > Mactridae > Mactromeris > Mactromeris polynyma. The sequence goes on along the minus strand of JASFXZ010000016.1, from coordinate 3,119,232 downwards.
CCTTACGCGAATATTTGTCGATCTAATCTTCTTACACATCTTAGATGTCACATTTTGAAAAATGAGCATGCTTGTCCCTATTGTGATTATAGCGCTGGAAAACCACATGTCTTGATGCAACATGTCAAAGTTCATTTCAGTCCATTGCCTGAACTTTCTGACTGGATTACTGAAAACGGTGGTGCAGAAAGACTGAAAGAAGTCAAACATACTGATTTAAAGGAAGCTATTGAGGTTGCAAAGCTGTATCAGTCTGAAAAGAAAAGCGCCAAACAAAGAAATGCTCAAAATGGTGGACATGGTCTTGAAGGAGATTCTGCAGCAACTGGTGAGAATGAAGATGGAACTAGTTTTGTTAAAGAATCTGAAATGAAAGAAGTAACAAATGAAGAGAATAAGATGGAACAAGGGAAGAGTGATGATATGAATGGAACTGAACAAACAGAGAAATCAAAAGAAGCAGCTACAGATACAGAGAATAAGGCTGGTCAAGAATCTGCATCCAATGAAGTTAACAAAGAGAAGAATGGTAATGAAGATAATGGAATGAAGAATACTCCTAAGACAGAAGATGTTGCAGGTATTTATTAAAATTTTTTATTGTTTCTTCTTGTAAGTTATAATTTACATTGAACAAATGCCAAGTATTGTATTGCGACATCTGAATATTCTATTATTAATTGTAAATGAGGTTATTGTCATGTAAAAATTGTTTGAAGATCAAAAAGTTGTTTCTTGGTAAACGGCCGTATTGCAATTTAACCTTTCCTTAGCAACAAACTCACCAACAACATTTTATAATAATTTTCCTGTAGTAAGCAACTATCAATTTCACCTCTCTAGAGCAACATCCTCTTAACAATAGCCAAAGCTTGTGTCTCCAAAAGTGTGTTGCTCTGTAAAATTTGCACTATATTTGTTAATTAGTATATGTATACAGTAACACTTCAACAATGGTCTTAATATTGAGGTTGAATAAAGAACAGAACAGTTAAAATGGACTTGAAAATTCTGTGCTTAATTTTGATGTGGTCATATTTAATCACTGGTTGTGATAGTCTAAATGAACTATACACATGATTTCGTCTCCCCCGCTCTATTGTATAGTGATGAATACACATTTACTATTGTTTTGGTTTAGGGGTGGAGCACCTTATTCCTGATGCAAAGATCATAAGTTTGAGCTCCGTGTTGTGCAGGCTTTCATCTGTACTGGTTGATAACCTCAGAAGCAGTCATCTAGAGTGACTAGTATAAGTTGCAAATGGTTGTTCCACAATCAATGTAAAACAAATTACTTTGAAATAAATAATTTACTTTTTTTCCAGACGACACTACTTATGTTTGCCAGTACTGTGATCAGGACTTCCCAACATCAGATTATCTTGTACGGCACGAAATGAAACATCTGATTGGAAATAGTTATGAGGTATGGTTATTCTTTTTTTGTTAAAGCACTTAAAAAAGTTAATTGTGTTATATCATATATTGAAATATTATTAAAATAGCATCATAGGGATTGTTAACGATAATGTGTTTTTATTCATGAAAGAATGGTTGGAAATAAACTGTGAAGTGACCAGGCAATGAAAACATGTTTTGGAAAATATTGACCATTAATGTAGTTGTGCACCTGGGGTTTCATGTATGATTATGCCCAGTAAGTGCTAAGTTATGGCCCTTGACATATTAAAAATATAGCATACAGAGCGTGCAATCTTGTGATGCGCCTAATTTTGTATTTTATTGTATTGTGTAACACTGGTAACTGAAAATGAATTTCAGTTACAACCATCAATCGTCATAAGAATGTTTATCACCATAATCTGTAAAGTTGTTCACTTGGTAATATAGTTACACATTCACAAACTATGAGCAGAATAATAGCATTTGCTTTTGTGACAAAGGCTGGAAGTGGGGGCATCTGTGTCCTATGGACACATTTCTGGTTAATACTAACTTTATAGTTGTCATAAATATCTCAGGATGTAATCTTTGGTATAATAAAACAGCTCCTGCCTGCTGTGGTGATAGGGGATATTGTCAACATAAGTAAAGTAATACTTTGTAACATCTTCAGCCAGCATTTTGGGTGTTATTACTTTTCTCGGGTTAACAATATCCCAAATTACCCTTGTAGACGGGTGTATCTCTGTAATATGATTTTAGATGTTATTTCTATATAACATTTCAATGAATGACAAATGTCTAACTAATATTTAATTCATATATTTCAGGAACTTGTCAATCAGGTATGTGTCACTTAGTATGAAAATTCAAAATACAAATGATGTTTTGTTTCCCCCATTTGCTGTTCTTTGACTTGATATAATGTTCATGTTCGTTTCTTGCCCTGTCCTGTAATGTATTCCATCCATTCAATCCTTCTCTCCTCTTGTTGAAACCCCTAAATTCTTCATGGTTGTTTTTGATTGTCGGCCAGACCAATACTAGCTCCCCATTGCCATACATGTTAACGCTTGTACCTTCCAAGTCTCTAATGTTTCGTAGGCTGTTGTTTCCCTGATGCCTGTTTGGGGAGGCATTGTCTTATGTATGTGAAGTTACCTGTCACAACTTGGTCTCTCTTTCCTTATCAAAAATGGATATAAGTTAATGTAGACAAAAAGTGTTAAGTATTTGTCAAGTTTAAGTCTCAAGGAAGCCTCAGTTGAAAATAGCAAGAGGAGAGCATTGTTTATTTCTCTATAATAGCAGTATAGGTTCTAATATATTTATTTGACTTACTTCAACTAGAAACTAAATGGTATTTCTAACAATGGATATTTTAATAAACAAAAACTTATGTAAATCATTGAATTCAGACGTGTTACAAGTGGTTAAGTTTTTGATCTGCCGAAATGAGTGCTGGTACATCTAATAGTTGAGTAAAAAATATATGTGTCTTCTGTCAATGAGGAATTTACATTGCCTGATATGTTCGCGACCCTTAAATTCTCAAAATGTGTAAATATTTCCACTATACAAACATGACCACTTATACAATATTTACCAATAAAATTTGTGTTTACATTTTAATATATAAAAAAAATACTTAACTGTTTTACATATAACACTATTTTTTAGTTACTCAAAGCTGCTGAATTGGAAAATGTCAAAGCGGAGTTACCCGACTTGAATGGTAATGCCAAGGGTCGGAGTTGTGATGATGAGAAGAATTGTGAGGACTACCAGAAGCCAGGTACCAGTGGGGTTACCATGGAAACAAAGAAGATTGGTACTGATGTAGATGGATTGGTTGATATGGAAACAGAATAGTTGCTATGTTAACTGAATCTTGTGTCGTAACTTTTGTGTAAAACCATGTACACTTTAAAAATCCAGACTGACAATTTATTGAACAATGCTTTTGATGTTATGCTAAATATGTATGTGTGTATGGACATTTTTGTGTTTTGTTACTTAAAAGAAGACTGTGGATATTGATTGTCATTACTGTGTTTGTTAAGGGTTTCTGTTGAAACTATTGAAGACATCTACTCCAACGATGGTCAACACTGACCACTATAACTGACCACTACTGGACAGAATTCCTGGTCATTTAGAGGCTGATCAATAGTACTTAAGAATAATTTCTCCTGGCCAGAACTTCTCAAATTGAGGTTTCCCCAAGTCTAAGTCTTCATTTCTTGTATAATGAACATACTGGTAATTCAACATCTTGTCATGTATATGGTAATAGTGCTAGTATGTCTACTTTCCATACCTGGAGTCTTGTTTGGCCATTTGCTCCATGAATCCAAATACAGTAAACTCCCTGAAAACTAGACTCTGAAAACCGAAACATTCGGAAAACCAGACTTATGATCATGTCCGGTTTTCAGGGAGTTAACTGTATATTGTGTGTGAAAATTTGGGTTTTAGACTGATCTTTGAGAACTTTTGTGACATTGAGCCTTATTTGCTTAGTTTAACTAAGTTCTTAATGTATTATGTCTTTGGTTGAAGATGAGGTTACATTTAACAAGTTATATATATATAATGTGTTCTTTGATTTGTATGGCTGCCATACATAATGTGTTATTTATTTAATTATTTCTGTCTATGGGGAATCCTGGGTTTAAATTAAGACTTGTGTATGTATGAAAGAGATTGCTGATCAAATGATTTGAACATTCTGAATGTGAAGAGGAGTAAAACTCCCTATCTGTACATAGATCATGAATTCCACATACCGGTATTCCACGACAAAAATTCCAGGGGTCAACTCCAGGGTCAACTCCAGGGTCAAATGGAACCCCGGACCTAAGTAACTTACTGAGTACCGGATATGATTTATTATATTAGGCATTTGTTACTGTTATGTTTATCATGTTGTTGCCTTGTTTCTACGGACACATAACTCAATTTTGTCATTTTGAGAAAAATGCATTTGAAGTTGTAAATAACAACAACTTTTAACAAGTTACAGGTTTGTGGATTTGGGATTTACCCTATATAGCTTAGTGGTACTAACAAGTTCCTATATTGATTTCAAAAAGTTTCATAAATATTCTTGAATACATCACTGCAGTACATAATGTTCAAATGTACAGTAGACTCAAAAACTACACCTGTTGGGGACACTCTGAAACATTTATGTGGTAGTCAAACTTTTCTTTAATCCTTCAAGTAAACACATTTTTCTGGCAGAAAATAGTACTATCTAAGTGATATTGAGTATACAGTTGTATAACATTAGCTATTAAATTGTACGGTTTCCAGTGGCTATGTGGTTAAAGCATCTGACTTGGGAGCGAGAGGTCGAAGGTTCGAATCCCAGTAGGGGTCCATTTCTGATATGGCTGGTAAGTGAGCTGCCAGCTAGTTAAATAATGGTTACTAAGTGCCTAACTGCCTGGTTCATGGCATTAAAGGATTGGAATTGGGGAAGTTAACCTGCTCAGAAAGTAGGCTTCTCATAAGTCAGAAATGGCTGACGCTTCAAAAAAGGGTTACGCTATAATAAATGCACACTACTTTACTTTTAATAGACATGCTATTGGTTAATCCTCTTGATATTGTACATATTGCTATTGGCTAATCCTCTTTTGATATTGTACATATTGCTATTGGCTAATCCTCTTGATATTGTACATATTGCATGCCATTACAATGCCATATTGTTCTGGTTCCACGTTGATTCACAATATATTCATACATACATGTGTATTGTACATAGGCTCATATGATATATGGAATATTGTTTCAGTGAATTGAGACTTGTACAACTTATTTAATCCATTTGTTACTGGATGAAAATATTCTGCATTGTATCATACATCATCTGTAAACTCTCTAATGCTCATTTAACTTAATGTGTCTGCTGTGTTTCATACATTGTTCATTCAAGTTTGAATATTCTTTTTGTGATTTGAGATTAATGCATGATATACGTAATACTTACTTACTAGTGATTAAAAATACCATGTTGCTGCTTGCAACTGAGTGAGCTGTATAGAGTGAGTAATTGCCTGGTGAGGCTGAATGGCTGTTAAGGTAGCTCAATCGTCATTGTTGTTGACATCTGTGTCCACAAAACTGATAATTTTGCATTTGACTCAATTTCTGACAAAGTGTAGTGATAATGTAACTGGCAGGTTAGAGTCTGCATCTGCTTACAGTGCTCTTGTTGTTACTTATATTGGCAACATACGTGTACAGTAAAACCTCGTCTAAAGACCACCACAATAATAAAACCACTATAAAATTAAGAACACAATTTTCAAGTCCACTTTCACTGTTTTTGCTCATTTAATCTCAGTATTATGACCACCTCAATATTAACACCAGTTTTCAAGGGTCCCAAGGGTGGTCTTATTATCGCGGTTTTACTGTATACCTTTTAGAATCTCAAACATACGTGTGGTTGATCCAAGTCTCTGTTCAATTGTTAGTTTTAAGCTGAATAGTCGCACTCATTTTTTCAAATGTTAGGATAATGCTACTAATTCCAAATGATCCTATTGATGAATTTAAGTAAGTTAAATTTTTGGAACCTTTTCATAGTTTGGTGCAAGACTGTTGCAACTGCTTGTTTGACATTCTGAGTTACAGTAGTCTTATGTCAAACCATTGATAGTTTGTTAAAGCCAAAAAGTTGTAGCTGATAATATCGTGGTCATGTTTAGAAATTGTCAAACTCAAGATAAAACCTTGTATTTCGTTAAAATCTTGTATTTCATATTTCGGTAAAACCTTGTATTTGTTTATTTGTGTAACACCTTGTATTTCTTTATTTATGTAAAACCTTGTATTTCTGTATTTATGTAAAATTTTGCATTCTGTATTTAGGTAAAACCTTGTATTTCCTTATTTAGGTAAAACCTTATTTTCTGTATTTAGTTAACACCATTTTATTTCCATGTTGGGTAAAACCTTGTATTTCCCTATTTAGGTAGCACGTTTTATTTCCACATTTGGGTTAAACCTTTTATTTCTGTATTTCATTATTTAATTTTCTAGCTATATTATTCAATGGTATGTTTTATTACTCACGCATGTGCTATAGAACTTTTAATAGGAACAAATCTGATTGAATTTGATTAAAATGTGATTTTTTTGTAAAATATTTGAATTATACAAAGTGGCTTGGGAAGCCATTGATGAACATTGTTGATTGTACATTCAATAGATTTGAATAAATCATCTTGTATACTATGTGGTTTTTGTATGTTAAGACATTTCTTATGGTCTGTTAAATTACTTCAGACAGTTCAATCCTAGAATCAATCTGCATCATCGTGTAATTGCAAAAATATGAAGGCCCCTGCTTCATGAAAACAATTATTGTTTACACAAAGCTTTGTCCGGTATTCAAGTTTCGGCATCAATGTGAGACGAGCCATTATTCAGGAGTGGGGCAACATTCCATGGACGGAAATCAACTTACTTCTCTATTCCATGCCAAGCAGTTCGTCCTTCTAGGCCTGGTACCTTATTCATAAACATAATACGGACACTCCATCATGAGTTCTCTCCCTTTATTCCTTCTTGAGTTCACTCCCTTATAACACAGCAATATTTAGCGAGCATTTATTTTCGTGACTATATGATTGTGTGAAAATTGCAAAAATTAATCCCTCAATTTTTTTTCTCATTTTACTGTAACACATTTTCACAGACAATAAAATAAAAATTAACAAAACTTGATTTGGCATGAATCAATTTTATTGACATCAAAAAATAGATTTATAATGAAATCAAGAAATACTATAAATAACAAATATATTCACAAATTGTACAAAAAACAATGACATATGAAAATTGTGTAAAATCTATTAAAAACATGAACATTAAAAATGTACAGAACACAAAATACACAAGTTTGTACACAAAGAATACAATATTATCAATGAATGATAAATTTATCAAGTTTGTATCACATTTGTAGCATACCTGGATGATTGATAGCGATTTATGTTGCTAGACAACCAACAGCACATCACAACAACATCGCCAACAACTCATGAATTCAAGGTCAAATTTGAAGAAGAACAACATTCATTTGTAGAAATTCAGGTCATGAATTGTTACCAAGGAAACTATCAACTGTTGAATGAGATTTACATGTACTTTTTGATAAACAGTAGAAAGGTGTCTTACAAAAATGTCACTTTCTCTTCCCCAAACATCACAACAGCACAGAACAAGACATGTATTATTAGTTATTACCATTATTTCAACATTACCCATGCATCTCCTCAAATGCCTGATGTTTAATGGACTGTTGTTTTCCCAGAGGTCTGTGCGGGTAGGCATTGTTTTATATATGTGGCGTTTCCTGTTACAATTTACTCTCTTGTTAATTTTCAAGTTTCTGAACTGTTATTTCGACAAGTTTGGAAGGAAGCCTTCTCACGCTTTGTACACAAGGCATTCATGATGAACATACTGATCTTTGTGTAAAGTAAGTTAAATATCATAGACACAGGATTTATGTCAAGTCGGAGAAGGTTAATATTGATTAAATATTAACAAAATTAATCACATGCAGAATCTTTGTAGTAAGTGTATGTTAATATAACATGTATATATCATAGAGGCTCACAGGGAAGACTGGGCTTGCCCAACTGTGTTGCCTCATTAAATAAAGTTGTTTTTATTATAAATTATTATACAGACAAATGATTACAATAGAGACAAATTATTGTCTTGTCATAGTGTTAGGTGTTATAATTGTTAGGTAACAACGGACTGTGTTTCTGCAACAATTCAAAGGTTTAACAACATTGCAAATAAGTACAACCGTCCCCAAAGGTTACTAGTAGTCACAGCAGCCGCAATGCATTGCAGCATAATTGTGTAATCCTCATAATTAGTAGTTATTCCCTTTCCCTCTTGAAATAATTTCATCGTATGACACATACATTGTGGTATGTCTTTAACATTTTACAAAACAAAACATAGTACACACACAACTTAAAAATGTAAAGATGTTTTAGGACATGAGCAAAAGTCACTAACAGTCCTTCGTAGAATTTTGGCGCACTGCCAACATTTGTGGCGTGAACACTAGAAAATACATACATGATAGAAACATAATCTTCAGAATTATCTGTTTAAAGCAATCAAAAATATAAATGCAATGTGTTCAAAGATTTAAAAAATCTCTGAAACTATAATTTCATGCAACAGATTATTCTGAAAGCACAAAAATAGTGATTTTTTGGCAGTTTTAATGTTTAGTTATCGTTACACAAAAATCTGTATTTTATAAAAAATATACAAAATTGTGAATGCAAAATGTCTATCAAATGTTAAATAAAAGCATTGAATTTTAATTTCAAAGCAAATGCAAAAAATGGTACATTTCATGAACTCGAAGCATACACTGTAGTAAAATTCTGAGATGCTTGAACATGGTACATGCAGTTTGATAGCGTGAATTATGTTGTAATAACAATAACAAACATTTGCAATAACAATATAAAAATCTACATTCAACAAAACTCTAAAAAAATATAATAAATCAAAATGAAAATTGCACTTTTTAACATGATTTCCCAAGTGCTTGATCAACTTGTAACTATTGTATGGTGAAAAACAAGACATAGGTCATCAGTAGAAAATCTGAAATATACTTAGCGCCATTAAAAAAGCAACTATTTCATTTAGCCTTCATTTTGTTCCATTTTATTATTTCGAATGAGTAAATCATTCATCAAAAAGAAATCAAACTATGGCCCAAGTATTCATATGTCATAATCAAAGTTTAGGAAATAATGTTTGATAATATTAAAATATAATTATTTCTTTATATTGTCGCCTAGTTGACACAGACAATTTTTAGTTGCGTTTTTAATGGCGTAAAGGAATATTATAAATTCATGCACTATTCAATACTTTTACATGTATTATGTGTTTTTGTAATTATATATACAGAGCCTTGTAGATCTGTGTTCATTCAACAAGAGTTGGTATCTCCTCGTGTGTATTTCTAGATAATGGCCAGCTCAATCAACAGCCCTGACAGGAAGAATATTTGCAAACATATGCATGACAAGTTTCATAATTATATATTTACTGAAAACTTTTTGATGCATATGTGCCATTATTTGATGTTGCAAGTTTCACATATTAAAACTATATCAAAGGATCAAAGCAAAACATGTTTACCTGAATTTTAATTTATATGCAGATAAACTTGTTTTGCTTTCACCAATTTGTAAGATCCACATTATGTATTTGTAGTACAGAAGAACCACAGGAGATTGTCATGAGTTGTCTCCCCTTCCCACAACTCTTTCATAGAAAGAGAGATAACTCATGACAATCTCCTTTGGGAAGAACAATATGTATCTTCACATAATAAACGAAAGAGAACAACTCAAAGGATGGAAGTGAAACTAGACTACCGCGCAACCTCTCCAGAGCGACCCCCTCTTCAGCAACAACCTCTCTTCAACAACAATATCAATTTTTACTGTACGAAGAATTTACTATCAATTTAACCTCTCTAAAGCAACAACCTCTCAACAACAGCCAATATTCTGCGGCTCCCAAAGGGTGTTGCTATAGAGAGGTTACGCTGTATCTGCACGCAACCAAACAAGCAGATAGAATAGTTTCACCTTGCTCCTAAAAATATTACAAAATAACAAAATCAGTAAATGTAATAAGTGCAAAACTACTGACAGAAAATGGTAAGTTTGTGATAAACATTGACAGATGATACATGTATAAATGATCTAGGTGCAAATATACATGGATCTGAGACAGTTCAATTAAATAATAAATGCAGATTGTTATGCTCAAACTATTGGTTATGGAACTTATGATTAAACTCTTCATTCTCAATGATAATAAATGTGATCATTTTGTAAATCATAGGGTGAAATGTTTGATCAACAAGATGTGACGAACAATGGTATCCATGGTATTAATGACCCAATTTGAAATCAGTGATTAGGTCTTCCACTTAGCTTTAAAAATATGGAATAACTGACCAATAGAAACAGTAGTCAGTTGTAAGTTCTTCAACTTTAGGTGTTGAGATATTTGGGTATGAAACAACTTAAGATTTATTGAAAGGGACCAGTACATACACTGAAGGTAGCATGATAACACTGAGCTTATCCGACGGCGCTGTTCCATAACTCATAGCATGAACAAGAATATAAACAAAAGACTTGGTCAAAACATAATACATCTGCGATGATACTCTTCAGGGAAGAGATAAAAAAACGTGCACATTCATGAAACTGTTTAAAACATTATTGATGGAAATGTTCATCGTGCATGTTGGTAAAAATGTTCATTACCCATAATGCAACGCAATCATGGTACTGATGAATGCTTAGCAACCATGGCTGTATCATAGGTTGCCTTAGCAACACTGGACCCAAAGTTTCCTCCATAGGAGCAAAGCTAGTCACTACTTCCAACATTGAATGATATTTCTCCATGTATAATAATGCACTAGTTGCTCTAAAATTTGTGAATGGTTCTAAGTTGTGAAATATTCCACACAATGTTCTGGTCAGTTACCACGCCATTCAATTCCACACAAAGAAAATGTAACTTAACAGTTGAAAATTTCAGGCTTGCAATATGATCACCATGTAATACCCTGTAAGGGTTTTAAAAGGTTTGTAATAAATTCACAACCATAACTTCATCAAATGACCCCATCAACCATGTCTCTGTCAGTAACAGCACAAAAAGGCACTAACAGTTAGTGTTTCATGTAAGTCAAGATCTGACATACTTTATAATGTAATCATACAAATTAATGTTGATGTTTTTATAAGTATATGCCAATCAGGTTAGAGTCATTCTGACATAGCTGCCCAAACTACACTTCAGAAGTGTCCATTTGCAAATCTGCCCTCTCACAGTTACCTCCCTTCACCATACTCCTCTAGTCTTATCAGAGTAGTCTCCCTTTGATCATCGTTGACTATTACATGATTTACAGCACTTTTCTTTGTATGATGGATTATTGCACGCTTTGTAATGAGGAACCAGATTACACCATTCAAATTCGTCACGACACCAAGTCTGACCTGAAATAGTTAAAATTACTGTTTATTTCCACTACAATATATGTTTAAACATGTAATTAGTTGCCATCTAGTAAAATCCAAGTCTTGTTAAATATTGCAGATATATTTATAACCCCAATAAAGACTTATTGCCATTTGGAAAAGGGATATTGCAAATAAAACATTCTGTCCCTCATTAATTGCTTCGAAGACACAATTATTACAACTATTTTTACTGATGCTAAGATAGTAAAGTATTGAAGATAACAAAACAAAAACAATCTGGAACAGAATCTTTTTTTATTTAAATGTCACAAGTATCTCCATATAACATATTTCACTTTAGAACAAAAGATATATGTGTTACCCTGGAAACTATGTCAGTAGAACCTTCAAAGTGGGAGTTCTTAGGTTCCAGCACTGATATGGCCACAGGTGATTTGTCACAAGTTCTCTCCCTTTATCCCTTCTATAGTATATGTGTGTATATTAGAACTACATGTATACTCTAGAAGGGATAATGGGAGAGAACTCATGACAATCTCCTGTGGATATGGCTAACCATTTGTTTTACACAGTGATACACATGGTGTACATACTTTAGGACAATATCAATTGAAGTTTGTTTCGCATGAAGAGATTTCTACTTACTCAAAGGAGTTGGTAAGCATTCACCATTGTTACAGGACTGTTTAGAATCAGGACGTGTCTTATTGTCACAGAAGTCCGATGGTTGTCCCCGATTGTTAACACAAGACACAATCCGAGATTGGACACCCTCACCACAACTCTTTGAACACTGAAAGATAGAATAACAATAAAAGTGAGAATTGGCTGACTTCACCATATGTCTAGGCTTGGCTTGTCATGAATTAAAAACTTAAAATCACAGTATAACCTCACTTAACAGACCACCTCAAAAATAAGACCATACATTATCATGGTCTTTTCTACAATTTTCTTCCACACTTGAACTCACTAATTAAACCACCTTATTAAAAAGACCATCTTTCTTCAGAACCCACATTGGTCTTATTATCGAGGTTTTACTTTAAATAAACTGTATTTGACAACGTGAATATGACAACAGAAAATGTTTTCAAAATGTTAAAGACAGTCATTTATTAAGGAAAATTTAACATCAATACAGTTCAACAAATGTATATTTAATTCAACTGTATGTAACAACTATATTCAGTTCGGCTTTTGTCTAAAGAAATAATGAGCAACCATAAACAGAACAGGGTACAGCATTACGTCTCTACAAAACTCACGCAAACAGGTAAAATAACACGAGAACCATGAAGGCACTTAAACGTTTACATGAGTACCATTGTTCATACTCCTTCATGTGTACAATGTTATAGAAAGAAACCAGCTCCAAGCTGATTATAAGCAATCAAAGATCATCTTTACCGAACAGTCTAGATTCTGACAATTGGTTTAAGAGGAGATCATGATACTGTCAGACCTTATTTATTCGAGAACCTTCTATCTGAATACTTGGTATTATCCGAAATAAATATCAGGTCATGATGAATCTTCTTAGGCTATTTGAAACTATGTATTATTTGAAATAAAATTTCGGACTCGACGAATTAGAATGAATGAGGTGCGACTGTATTTGTAATGTTGCTGAAGGACCATGCAGGGGTCATCACCAAACATTTTGACCCTCTAGTTTCAAAGATGGTATGCTTGTTACAACAAATGTTGACAACGGACAAAGACTGTTCACAAAAAACTCGATCTTACCCGCAAGAGATTGTCATGAGTTCTCTACTTTTATCCCTTCTAGAGTTCTCTCCATTTATCCCTTCTATAGTATAAGTATCATACAATTAGTTCAGAGGGGATAAAGGGAGAGAACTCAAGAAGGGATAAAGGGAGAGTACTCATGGCAATCTCCTGTGATCTTACCAGTAACTCAAGTGATTAAAATTAAAACAGTATCACATTAACAGAGATAATATATGGGAAAATATTGGATATTAAAATAAACCAAAAACATAAATGATAATTTCATGATTGTACATGCTTATGGAACACTTGAATTCAATTAATCATATCCAGTAACTAATGAACCATTATAGAGAACAACTTATTAAAACAAAGCTAAAACTTGCTATGAGTATGAAACCTCACATTTCTCTAATAACTGCATTCCTAAACCCTGCAAGGCAGGTTTCCATATGCAACTACTTGTAATTTTTCACAGCTTTCATTATGATTGAAACTCACAGCAAATTGTAACCTCAACATTTGCAAGAATTTTTGCGATGTCTTTTGCCCAAATGGTAAGAGGATTTACAAAATGAATTTTGAAAACAAGACTATTTTAACACGAGTGAGGTAGTTAACTGTTAGAACAAATATTGATAAACGAAGATAGAATACCACGTTAACAGAAGATGTCAAGTTTTCAATTAAAATAAATATTGATGGACGAGCCAGTAAACCATTTTAACATGAGATGTCAAGTTTTATATAAGAATGAGTACTGAAGTTTCCTATCAGAATGAATACAGATAACATGCACGAACAATGCACTAGTCTATGAACAAGAGATGCAAAGTGCATTACAAAAGACTGGTATCATTAACAGCTAAATAACTGACAGTTCTATAAAATTTAACAACATTCAAAATTAGTCATTTACAATTCATTATTTCCCCAACAGAAACTTACTACCGGAACACTCTCAAGTTATCTCCCCTCTCAAGGCAACATTACATAGAACAGTTACATGTTGCTTTATGAGAGGCAGGGTATAAAACAATGGTTAATCAAATCAGGCTTTATTAAGTGAGCATTTTGGTTACATTGTTACATGTTAATGTAAATATCTATAAAGTAAACATAGTGCTGTTAGACAACAGCAGATTGTCATGAGTTAACTCCCTTATATTTCCCTTCTATAGAATATATATATAGAAGGCAAACAAAAGGGGATAAAACTTGTGACCATCTCCTGTGTATCTATAAGTTAATATGAAAGTATTAATAATATTATGAGCTAGTATTAAATCATTAATGAAAACGTACGTTAAATGAATAAACAAATACAAATATATTGTTATGCAATATACATTTTACATTATTATGAAGCAAAACTAGATAAATAAAGAGGTTAATATTCTTATTAAAAAAAACCATAAACAAATAATCTGTCACACATAAAACTGCATTATCGAGTATTCCAATTAAGTTTAACAATAAAACAAAAGGAATAACTTCATAAATTCATGCAGAACACAGCAAAAAATAAACAACTACGAGCACGACACATCATTCCATAGCCTTACAATAGCAGGCAGATACTGAACAAGAACACCCAGTAGCGAAGAAAGATAGCAAGCGGGCCGTCGGTACTTACCCGGGACCAGCTAGTAGCGTCCCACCTTGATCGCGAACCAACACCATTTGCCTGCTGGGTACAGGCCATTATACTGCACAGCTCCGTCATGGGAACGTAGGGCTTTGGAATGTTGCTACAGTAGTTGTCTAGAACAATGGTAGGTCGATGATCATCAGTACGCGAACATCGCAGAGTTCTCGATCTGTGGCCCGTATCACATGTTTGTGAACACTAAGCATTAAGACAGAAGCATTTACTAAACCAATAAGGCTCTTGGGTCACAAACTAGCACACAAGGTGCAGAATAAAAACAACACACAGAATTTTACTCGAGAAAGCAGAGAAGCTGCAAGGTGAAAATGACATAACTAGCTAAATATTTTAATTTATGAATACAATATGAAGAAAGATTATATTTTGAAACAAAATCTTTCCATTACATATGAACGCTGCTATGGGATTTACAACCTTTTCTGTAAGTGACGTCCTTTCACGAAAACGCAAAATGTGATGTCACTATTTGCCAACAGGAAACAATATTTACTCCATAATATGGTCACTTCCTTTTTGTATGTATTGCCAAATAGGGCAAATATTGTTTACTGTCAGTGCATGGTGACGTCACAGGTGACTTTTTCTGGAAATGACGTCACTTAAAGAAGAGGTTGGAAAGCGTACAGCGGCGCTCATATAGAGTTTGGAAAGCTATGTTAACATAATGGCCTAAATACATGTTTAATGTGAGCTATAAAATCTACTCTATTCTGTATAAATATATCAGATACTAGCCTAGTAAATCAGTAGCATAAAATATCCCGATAGTTCCAACCATTTAAAATGAGGTTATGGAATGATAGGTAAGTACTTGGTATGTTCGGCATGAATTTATCAATTACTAATCTAATAAACCACCGATGTATGAGTATACAACATGATTAAAATTACAAATACGAAAAAAAACAAGATACTTATGAAGATATGAAAATGAGTGTAATTCAACTTGACACATACTGTTGTGTTATGGTGCAAAGTTTGTGAGTCAAAGTGCAAAGCCTCGGTGTATAAATGTACAACCTATGCTTTTCTATAATTTGATCGAATACCTTAGCAACATTGCCCATTATCACTTATTTGATAAAATACCTTTAGCAGCATTGCCCATTATCACTAATTTGATCAAAAGCCATTAGCAACATTGCCCAATTTTCACTAATTTGATCAAATACCTTTAGCAACCTTGCCCAAATGTCAATAATTTGATCAAATACCTTTAGCAACATTGCCCATTATCACTAATTTCATCAAATACTTTTAGCAACATTGCCCATTATCACTAATTTCATCAAATACTTTTAGCAACATTGCCGATTTGAATATTTCAGAAAAACAACGACATTTTACCAGAAATATCATAATTTTTGAAAGAATAGAACATTTAAGAAAACTGTATTTTGACTGATTATTTAAGAAGATTTACAAAAGAGTGAAGGGTACCAGCACACTGCCATGAAGATTGATTACAACAAACAGGTACCAGCACACTGCCATGAAGATTGATTACAACAAACAGGTACCAGCACACTGTCATGAAGATTGATTACAACAAACAGGTACCAGCACACTGCCATGAAGATTGATTACAACAAACAGGTACCAGCACACTGCCATGAAGATTGATTACAACAAACAGGTACCAGCACACTGCCATGAAGATTGATTACAACAAACAGAGAATATCACTGAATTTAAGGACAATATGAAGGGATATAAGGGAACGTTGGGTAAAGGTTTAGCGTATTTTGTGTGGAAAATGACTATATGTCAACAAGCATGCACTCTACAACATGTTTTAAAACACTCCACTGATTATATGATATATGAAACATCTAAAATGATTGGTAAATACTTACTGGTCCCCATGGTGACAACAACCAATCATATTGCTCCATAGATTCTTTGCATGGTTTAAGATTACACGTCCGTGATTGGATTGGCTTTTCAGCTTGGCACTGATCATCTTGTAACACTCGGTAGCCATCTTTGTCCTTCGTACGACAAGTGACTCGACGTCTTTGTTCACCAGGATCGCATGTTGTAGAACACTGGACGAAAGTAAAAAGTAAAGCCATGTTGTTAATTTGTTAGTAGTAAATAAATACGATAATCAAACACATCAGGTTGAATGACCGTGGAGTAAATTACAAATCGAGGGTTCAACGCAAGGCTATCATATCTCCTATGTATTTATATAGGAGTTACAATAGTCTTGCACTGAACCCTCGAAATGCAGTAAACGAATTTGGATGACACAATATTTGAAGACATGAATAATAAAATTAAACCATAAATACTCAACATAATAAAAACAAAAGGGTAAAAAGATCAGACACATGTGACAAAACACTGGGTAAATATTTTGATAAATTTAGCCAATACTATTCAATAAACTAGTTAGTTGTCATTTTCTTTTTTGTTAATTGCCTTTTTTTCAACATTCTTTCAAGTATACATGGCGATCAGCTGACCAAACCAGTTTTCCTGGAATAAATGAGCAACCAGTACCAACTACTCCACATGACTCAGAGGTGGAGGACATGTGATCATAGTCAAATGTAACCGGGCACCTTATTTCAGCAATCTTTACTTACTTCTGACCATTTATCAGAATGCCAGTCAGGAGCACAATCATCTACATTGCATGCTTGACGTTTCTCTGGTCGTTCTAGATGTTTACACATCCTATTCTTTACTTGAACATTGTCCGTATTCTCACACCAGATTCTACGTTTCTGTATACCGCCGGCACACTCTCGGGAACATACTGTCCAATCACTAGTAACCCACCTGCATAGATAAATATAGATTAATCTACTGGTTTAGGGCCAATCAATTTTTTTTTTGTGGATGTGGATGCTGACAACGAAGATCAAACTAAGACAATAACTCTTTGTTTTAGCTAACAACACATTTGAAAGATTGAATTTATGACTATTTCAAATGCCATCAGTTAGAGAGGTGGTCAATTGCATTTGTTTACTAGTTATTTATAACAAGGGCAAGTTTATATGCTCCCCTTTTAGAGTGGGGGAATAGAAAAACTACATTGGACACAGTTGTCCCCACTTCACTCAATCAAGGGGCGTAACTCTGTCTTAAAAATCCAATTAAAAACCCAGGTAGCAATTTCATGTTCTGTCTGATATTCCTATGAAGTTTTGTTATTCTAGGTCAAATATGTGATATGACCAACACAAACTTCAGCTGGAGGGGTGAACAGACTGGGCATGTGGACAGACTGAACAGGGCACTAAAAAAGGCTAATTCATTATTTCTCACCTTGTTCCACAGTCTGCCCCAGAACACGACTTCTCAAGTAGACGAGCAGTTTTCTCGCTGCCAGAACAAGCTCGGAGGTAACACTTCTGTTCTGTCATTGGTTTATCAGTATGACACATACTTTGTGGGAGAATCTTTCTACCTTTCTTACTGCGACATGTCACATTTCTTGACTGAACACCATTGCCACAAGTCACAGAACACTGCAAGAAGAAAATATTATAAAATTACATTGTTCATTCCGATTCATCAGGTATGAATTTTTTTTTGGAATTTTAATTCGATGTGCATAAGAAAATGAATTGAGACCTAGTATTTATTTCAGATGATACCTATATTTGGATAGAAGGTTGTCGAATAAACAAGGTCTGACTGTACAACAAAAGTCCATTGAAATATTTCTCAAATTATTTCCAACTAAATGAAAAACATATACAAATGTATAGGATATCATTTACAGTACTTTTCATCACATAAGGTGAAATAAAATCTATCATGCATTCAGTGATTGTTACATCTTGTGCAAGTAGCATTATAATATAGAGGTGGTTGGTGCAAGACAAGGTCAGAAAACTATACTCGAGACAATCCATACACAAATTGTCTTGCCAAAACATGTACTGATCTTTATATAATATTGAGGAAAAATACCTAATTGTGATAAAATGTGGTTTATATATCATATGTCAAAAAACTAGTCACCTGCCTAGTACCCTTGTCTCAATATAGTTAAATTCTTAGCTAAATATTTCATTCACATAGTTCTGCAACATTTTGACCCCAACCTAGTACCTGTGGTCGAGGAGAAAGCAAGTATCTTTGATGTAACACAGAATAATATGTGTGTTCAGGTTAATACCTTTCATTAATCTATAACTAACATAAGCAACAGATGTGACGTCACATAGGAATTGGCAGCTAGCAAGGTTTCATTAATTCCCGTCACCTGAAACATGTAAGTTCAACAAATTACTTACTTTTGACCATTTATCTGTGTGCCATGTCGGTGGACATTCCTGCTCGTTACATCGCTGTCGGGTGATTGGCTTTGGGAAATTCTTACACGTTTTACGTTTCAGTTTTCTGTCTTTAGTTTTTGACATCTTCTGTCTGCAGCGGACTCGTCTCTTCTGCTTTCCCCCACCACACATCTTGGTACAAGGTCTCCACGCTTCAGCTACCCAACTAAAGTATCAGTACAATATGTTAAATAAATTTATTTATTTTATATGGGATGTGAAACAAGTTTCTAACTTAAATTAATCACTGTCAAAGACTACTCCTCAAGTTACTAACCAGATCTTCCGTCTAAATCAGGAAGTCTGAAGTTAACCAATCAACGACACTCAAGGTGTGGTTTGAACTCGATACCTTTCAGATCAGGAGTTAAGCCCCCTGCCCTTGACCCCTATACCTCAATTATTGAATGGTTTACTTCCTTGTAACATTTCTATAACAATAACTACTAACAATTCCAATTTCAAGAATGCATAAAAATTCTTAAAAATAGAAAAAAGTATGAAAATAGCATGAACAATATATGTTGGTTTCAAGTTTAACAAAAATGCCATCATTTAGGTAATCTATACTTGTGACATGCCAATATAAAATGTCTTATTTTCATTAATATCAATTAATACCATCCAGACAGAAATATTTTCCCTACAGCAATAAAAGCAATAAGGTCTAGTGTATAAGGAAAATGGTGAGAAAATACAACTCCTTCATGTCAAATTTCATCTATTCGCAATAATGTACTGTAATATAGTCGCATCTACAGGCCAACACATTGTGTAATATAAAACTACTAAATCCACTCAACAAACAATATACTAGAAGCAAGGACAAATACATTGTATCAATATTGGGTGTTAACCACTTTTTTTCTAATTATCACCACAGAAATTTGTGGAGGCATAAATAAAGCTTGAAAATAGAAAAAATCCTGGACATTTATTATTCCTCTCATACCGTCACATAGGCCAAAAAAAGTTCAGTTTCCGGTCTCCCAACCTACCCTCTTGGTTACTCTCCGACCCTAAACTTTTTATTGGGGATAATTTTCCTCCTTTTGTTTTTTAAAAAATATATAGAAGAAAGTCAAATTTTAGGGGCTTTAATGACAGAAACAACTTCAGTAACCAAAAAAAAAACCGGAAACAAAACTTTTTTTTTTGGCCTAGAAATATCAGTTGTCATTTATCATCACCACCCACACAAGATTACAATTTCTGATAAACCAGACACAAAGATCATTTTCCCCACCCTTCCTGCACTAGGTATTCACCAGCACAAACCATAATTTAAATTGATGTCTTTTTTATTATTATCTGAAAATAGATGTCTCCTTGACTGACACTGACAATAAAAAAACTGAATAAACTGTGCTTGAAATGTCAATTGATACATACTTATTACAGTGCAATTCAGCATTACCTTATTAGGAAGAGATATTTGTTGACAAAGGCAATTTATATGACTTTTCGTTTAAATCTTATTCATTTTTTATTTCAAATGTAAAACAACTCTTTACAACTTGTATTGTAATCATTTTTTCGCGATGACTAGTTCCTTGGATTCTAGCCAGTTAGAGGAACCGATTTAGGGAGATAGCGAAAAATTTGAGCCATGACAGGATATGAACCAAGGACCTTTAGATAAGGAGTCTGGCACTGTACCCAAGACCACTGGAGATTTCACGGGTTCTCTCCCTTTCTCCAATCTAGAGTTCTCTCCCTTCTGTAGTATGTATAGAACTATATATACATATACTACAGAACGGAACAGAAGGGTAAAGGGAGAGAACTCTAGAAGGGATAAAGGGAGTGAACTCATGCCAAAGACTGATACACCTCCACCTTGCGCAACTGATGAAAGGCCATGAATAGTGGACTCCAGAACATAGCAACAGGACAGGTGTCCAGGTAATGGAATACTTCATCAGAATCACTTCAGTCATTCATTGCATATAGACTGATTAAGTAAGCATTCTTGATCTTAAAATAATACATGTACTATGTGCTATAAGAAGTATATGACATACCGTGGTTCACAAGGCTGGTCATTACACGGGAATGTACCCGTCTCTGGTTTCTCGATTCCTTCACAAAAACTTGGTTCCACTTCTTCTTCAAAGTTCTTGTGACAAATCACAGATACAGACTTAGTACCTACACAAGTAAAACATGACTTCATGTTCAATATTTGTAATGAATGCTGTTCAATATACAGTAAGTTAGGGGATGAATAATGTAAAATCATCGAGTAATCAAATTACTGACATAAATGTTTTTATCATTCCCCCTACCCTGGTGGCATTACACAATGGAAATAATTATTAACACATAATAAATGAGTATGACAACTTTACGTCAAATAATCCAATTTCATTAAGGACTGCTGGTACAAGAAATATGCTAGAAAAGGCAGAAAGATCCATGCAGACTTCAATAATATTGTCTCATGCCAACTAATCAAAGTAATCATTTGCTGACATACTATATGAGTGAAAGTCAAATTGTTTGTGAAATGACACTTTTAGACACGTTGCAAGCAGAAATGCTTGCAAGCCGCCAAAATGAGTTTTCGTATTGTTCAATAGTGAAGTTTACAAAATTGCTCTTCTATGAACAATGAACATTACACTTGCAGTTATTTTCTTGACATTCTTGAATTAACGTTTCATGTCTCTAACTTCATCACCTATACAATACAGTATACAGTATAAAGAGATCACTTTTTGATGCAAATTTGTTAGGTAATGGCTGTCAAGTTGGAGACAATATTTGAAGAATTTCATAGATAGTATATCTTACCTCCAGCACAAGGTTCTGAGCACGAGGATACAGACAAACTCCATGTATAGTTATCTGGGGCTGGGGTAGACACAGCTTCTGCCGAAAGCTTAGGTAATGTGTAATCATACTCAATGCCTGGATTGGTATCCTGTACCAATATCTGTGAGAAGTACAAAACTATGCATATAATGGTTGCATGACAGGAAAATAATAATGAACTAGACATGGATGCCCTCGCTATGGACTTTTAAGATGAAAAAGGGCCATAGCCCCTTCAAAAATTGATCGATTGCAACCGAAATCAAACTTTACTTGTATTTTATTATCCTACGCTGAGGTTCCCAATAAGAATTGAATGCATCCATCCTTTCAAGAGTTATTAATTGGAAACCAATTTTTCGCGCAGACAGACAGACCCTCTGGACGGACACTGAAATTTAATAATAACTAGATGCCCAATGGCGACATGTCGAGCCCACAAATTGACAAGAGATGAAGAGAGATATTTTTGACGTTTGATCTCTAAGTGTGACCTTGACCTTTGAGGTAGGGACATGGGTCTTGCACGGGACACTCCGTCTCATCATGGTGAACATTTGTGCCAAGTTATTTGAAAATCCACCAATACTAAGTGACAGAGTAATGGTCCGTACAAAAAAATCCGGACGCACGCACATACACCGGACCGCCATTGTGGCGACTATGTCGAGCTCACAGCAAGCGGGCTAGACAAAAATTAGATCAAAACTGCAAGAAATTATTCAAATCGCAAGGCTTAAGGATATTCTTCAAAAGAGAAAAGATAGTTCATTGGATAAAGTATTGGCCGTTCAACCACGAGGTCGTAGGTTTGAACTCAAAAAAGGTCACAATCATATCTACTCATAAGACACCATTAGTGGTTTTCTCCAGGAAAAGGACACAAAGTGTGATTCAAATAGGAATAACGCTTTCATCGCAATCAAGTTTAAATAAATACCTAATGCAATATTAACTGTTATTTTAGTTATATATTATCAACAGGTACCAGTCTGCTTGCCTTCTGTATTGAAGCAAACCAATTTCCAATCCTCTTATTGCATATTAGTAGTGACTTTAATGTATTCAATGTATCCATAATTCTGTTGGTAACTCTTCAAAATCTTACCTCCAATACAAGTTCCTGTTCCAGCGGTCCGTCTGCTTCTAATGTTTCTGGCTCATTATATGGCCTGTTGTACTTAAATTTGGCTCCTCCAAGCATGTAAACTCCCGGCCAAGCCACACGCTGATGTCCGTTCAAGAAATACTTGCCAAACACGTTTCTTACAGCCAGGTAATTCGACGACAATGACTTTTCACGAATACGGATTGATCTTGCCCCCTTGGGGAGAATTGTTACAGGAAAGTAAGCTGGAATAGGAAACCATGCATCAAATAACTCATTAAAAATAAGCAGAAAGTTACACATGGCTACAATAATGGACAATACGTGTTACCTACAGCAAAGTGTTACCCAATCAGGATTTAATATCAAGTTGTACAAATATACTGCAAAGTAGTCACGATCTTGTGTTATTACGTCAAACAAGCAATATTTAAATACTTAAATAGCCATACTAATTGCTCAGGAAGAAATGAAACCTATCACATTGTAATTAACAGATCATATTGGACAAATTCATGTTGCAAGAGGAGAAACATGTGACCAATCTGGAACATTTAAAGCTAGTTATCAGGATTCAGTCTGGAAATCTTCCAAAATCAAGTGACTGGGCGGGGTTTTGCCATAGACATAAAAGAGTTTATAATCTTCAATATTAGCAAAAACTGTGAGAAATTTGCCGCAACAGAAGTATCAACATTTTATGTTATACGAGTCATTATATATTTTGGCAACATTTGCTGTCCTAGGACTTGCGTTCAAGCACCCTTCATATAAAGCTTTAACATTTGATTTTATATGAAACTTTATGGTTTGTTGCACATTTGTAGCAGACCATTTGATATATAAAACTATTAGAAACATAATTTTTACATGTTTGAACATGTAAAAATGACACAATTTGACTGTCTCCAGGTCAATTTTTGTGTATTTATGGTTATGTAATTTTTAACTGCCAAGAGTTATGTAAACAAAATTACCCTGCCAACTTTATTCTATGTTTGACTCAAATACTAATGCATAAAAAGGTACAATTATTCAATCGCTTCATCAAAAAAATGATTTCCAAAATCTGTACCCAACGTTTCAGTCTCTCATGTAACAACAAGCAATTTAGTCAAAATAATAACTGATCCCTTCATGACCTAAGCGGTATATTAACCTCCATTTCAAGAGTCGTCTTTCACAAAACATGTGTTTACAAATGGCGAATCATTTTATTAATACGGTGGAGTATTTCATAACTTGAAGGACGGTAAGTAGATGCGTAATTTGTACGTGTGTCTCTAATATAACAAGGTATATTTCTTCAATTGATTTGTCTATGATTATGGTTTATTTGACATTAAATCTGTATGTGATGAAGATTCAAAGAATATGTGTTGTTTATGTTGTAGGTAGAAGCCATTGATTTTATTTTGATAAAAACAAGCGAATAATTCACTCATGTAACATTCACTCATGTTACGGGCATTTTTGTTACAGTAAAGATGCAAAGTGCTACAGGAGAGACACTCAATGCATAAAAATAACGAGAATATAGTTGTGTTCATTAATGGTGTAATAAATTAAAACATCATATAGTCAGAACGTCAATATATAAATGAATAACCCATTTTAAAGATGAAAATGCTAACACTATGGTTTCTAGTTTCGTAGATCTAATTATTCTGTTACATGAGAGACCGTTTTTTGTGACAGTAGAGACAAAACCTCAATATTATGTCAAATAAGTAGCTTTATAACTATGTGTATATGATTTTTAAGTTAAATGAGCAAAGGTTTAATTGTCATCTTGTGGGAAAACATAGTTTTATGTTATGATATACATTTTGTCATTGCACATGATAATTTATGGAAAATGTGTTACAGGAGAGACAAAATTTTGTTAAAGGAAAGATTTTCAACGACCATTTTGATATTTTCCAATGTGATAGCATAGAAATTTGAACTTTTAATTATTAAGTTGTGTCCATTGTATTATAATATTATATCTTTATTAGAAATCCTCAACATGTTAGCATTATAAGAACTGGAAATGCTGTTCTGTGTTTTAACTGTTACATGAGTGAAAACATCACTTATCTGAATGGCAACACATACTTCATTTTATTCATCACCATCAAATGGTTATTGTTTTATTTAGCTTGCAGTATATTGTATTGAAATAAAACATCCATCAACACGAGTACTAGGGCCTTTTTGCCTGTTTACTATTTGCCAGTCTACTCAGGAACTAGTTACATGAGGGAACCTCAGATAAAAACAACGCATTAGAGATGTTGTCGCATAATATGGACTGTTATGATCTTTGTAGACAAATAAACCAATTACTAGTTCTATCGCATTGTGATTAAATTCCTACACAGCCAAAAATCAAGGTGACCTATATATAACTTCTTCAATAAGTATAAACATTGCATTTTAATGCTATTATTAAACAGATCTCTAAAGAGAGAAGATATGACAAAAGAACACTGGATACCCAACCACTTTGTGCCATTGTTGCCTATACTCATTGATGACACCATTAATGATACACCTCCGCAAAATACAACGACATTTGAAACAAACGGTAAAGAAATTTCAAGTTCAATGGTAGATGAACATGGCAAAAAAGGGATTGAATGTGATTCAAAGCAACAGCATATGAATGAATCTGAACTCAATGCTGATGCATGTGAAGAGGAGATCACAAATGTAGATGCACAAATTGCGATGAAACCAGATCAGTATGATATGAAGCTAGATGAAAATGACAATTGCGTAACGATGTATGTTCACAAGAATACGAATGGTGGATATGACATTGACCTTAATGACAGAAACACTAAAAGTTCACAAGAAAGAGTTCAGAAACATAGCACTGAAAACAATTATGACACAGTAAAGGTATCAATTGGTCAAGAAGAGTCATCCATGACTTCTATTACACCAGATTGTGCCAATACGACTGTTCAAATAGAAGTCACAGATGACACTGTTCCAATAGATGGCACCAGTGAGACTGTTATACTATAAAACACGAATGAAACTGTTCCGATAGAAAGCATAAATGAGAATGCTCCGATAGTAAGAACAAAGGAGACTGTTCCGAAAGAAAACTACAATGAAACTGTTCCAGTCATACACACTCATGAGACTATAAATATAGAAGTAACGAAACTAGATGGCACCAGTGATACTATTATAATAGAAAGCACGAATGAGACTGTACCGATAGAAAGCACAGATGAGACAGTTCCGAAAGAAAGCACAGATAAGACAGTTCCGATAGAAAGCACGAATGAGACTGTTATAATAGAAAGCAAAGATGAGACAGTTCCGATAGAAAGCACAGATGAGACAGTTCCGATGGAAAGCACGAATGAGACAGTTATAATAGAAAGCAAAGATGAGACAGTTCTGATAGAAAACACAAATGAGTCGGTTCTGATAGAAAAAATAAATGAAACTTTTCTCATAGAAAGCACAGATGAGAGAGTTCAGATGGAAAGAACAAATGAAACTGTTCCCATAGAAAGCACAGATGAGACAGTTCCGATGGAAAGCACGAATGAGACAGTTATAATAGAAAGCAAAGATGAGACAGTTCTGATAGAAAACACAGATGAGACAGATCTGATAGAAAGCACAGATGAGACAGTTCCGATGGAAAGCACAGATAAGACAGTTCTGATAGAAAGCACAAATGAGACGGTTCTGATAGAAAAAATAAATGAAACATTTCTCATAGAAAGTACTGATGGAAAAAACAAATGAAACTGTTCCCATAGAAAGCACAGATGAGACAGTTCCAAAAGAAAGCACATATAAGACAGTTCCGATAGAAAGCACGAATGAGACAGTTCCGAAAAAAAGCACAGATGAGACAGTTCCGATGGAAATCACAGATGAGACAGTTCCGGTAGAAAGCACAGATGAGACAGTTCCGATGGAAAGCACGAATGAGACAGTTATAATAGAAAGCAAAGATGAGACAGTTCTGATAGAAAACACAGATGAGACAGATCTGATAGAAAGCACAGATGAGACAGTTCCGATGGAAAGCACAGATAAGACAGTTCTGATAGAATGCACGAATGAGACTATACCTATAGAAGTAATGAATCTGAGTGCTCCAATAGAAAACACCAACAACACTGTTTCCAATGAGATTGTCCCAACGAATGTTCCAAATGAGTTACCTCCAACAGACGGTATCCATGAGACTACATAAACACAGAGTGTCAATGATACAATTGAACCCATTGACATCAGCAACCCTAGGATGTGCATAGGAAAATATGTAATGATTCTTTACAATAAAAGACCTTATCCAGGTATTATTGTGGACGCTCGTGGAACAAAGATTCTTGTTAGCTGTATGAAACAAACCGGGAGAAAAAACGCTTACATTTTCACTTGGCCTAGAGTAAATAAGGATCAAGATTGGTATACATTCGACAGTGTTATGGGAATCATTCCTGAGCCGAAGCATGTCAAAGACAATCACTTTAAAATAAATGATACAATTTGGGACAATCTGATTAAGTGTATGAATAACTAAGACGTTGTGTCATTGTCACAATCGACAGTGTTAAGGGATACATTCATGGGCTGAAATATTTCAAAGCCAGTTATTATAAACCAAACGATACAATTTGATACATCTGAAAAGCGTTTGAACAACTAACGGCCAGTTTTTCAACTTCTGCTAAGCGTTTACATACGTAAACTCCTCGCACTTTTGTCGCTTAGCAGAAGTTGAAAAACTGGCCATGTTGTCAATAAAGTGTTAATAACCAGCTTGTCAATTTATTTGTCACTACTGTAACTGAGATATGCTTATGCTCTGAAATCATTCGAATAACAGTAAAGTTAGAGGGTTTTAGTGTTTAAATAGTTGATTCATCATTATGTAATTATTTCTGTTATTTCAATATACATTGAGTTAGACAATAATGTCAAATTCTGTATGCACTCCTGCATGATGACTTAACTGTCTTTACAGTAACTATAACCGTCCATCATGTAACGTGTTCACACTATTATAACTTCACAGAGTTAAGATTTGTTGGTTACCTAAAACAGTTTTAGTATTCTTAGTGTTAAATATGTTCCCAGTTTCGAGATTATTTGTTCTCAATCATATGTTTAATAAAAACAGTTATAGTTCAAATTTTTGTCTTGAAATGTCACTCCCATAACATAAAAGTGTCCTTCGTGTTACACAGGTGTCCCTACTGTTACAGGGACAAACTGGTATTGATATTAGTTATATGTATACAATATTTAAAATTACATATAGTGATTCTGAAATACTAGGGTGTCCCTACTCATGATTTTTGTTTAATTTTTCACAAAATGTCCCACAATTTTTTTTTAGTAAACAAGTTGGTGCTATAAAACGTATGTTTTCAAAAAGTGCAGTTCATTTGGAGAAAAATCAGGATCATTATATTTAAAGTCCATATATTTTATGATTTAAATAAAGAAAAACACTTCAACTTTCATATTTATTAATGGTTGCCTGGCTAATCGTATTTGAATAGAAAATATGTGTACAAATGTAAGTGTTACAGTAGGGAAAACAAGATGGTACAGTCCTTAACAGTTGATCAAATTCTACTGAAACATAGATGAATTAAACATGCAGTCGATCATTTTAAGGCAAAGTATACATCCCCACATCACACTAAAATGATGAAATTATGAAACGCTGATGTTTATTTTTCAAAAAGTATTTTTTCAAATTGTTGCCAAAATATATAATGACTCATACACTAGCAGTATAATGGCAGGCAGCATATCTGGTTATATGGTTTTATGTTTTTAATATATATTTGCAGATAATAGATAACAAATGCTTGTTGTAAATGTTAAATGTGTGACATTTTACCTGCCTAAATGAGTTTTTATTAAACATGCCCGAAATAAAATGTATTATGTCAGTTTAAATGACTATATGCGTAGTCTCCAAATCGCATCACTCCTTTCATAATCAAGTATAGGATATTTATAGCATAGAAATTGTTGTAAGCATTTAAATAACACCCAGTACACAAGTTATTTTTTCGATCAGAAAAATGACGACTTACAATTAAGCGCAGGCTGTTCCATATACTCCCCATGTATAATTCTACATGTCGAGTTATCACTGTCACAAACACCACAGATATCGTTCTTTAAAGAAGATCCGATGATCCAGTCACACCCAACAGACTGGAAGTACAAACATGTATATAACCAAAGCACCACAAGTGGGTTACATTATCACTGGGACACGATATTTTACATCATAATTGATGTTGGTTACCTTTAAAAACAGCTTTGTCCGGCACTAACATCAACTCAACTGTTGGTAGCTGGATTCAGCATTAAACTAGTCGGGGACGGCAGACTTCTAGAGCCCTGCATATATGGTCCACTTAAAGCCATAAATATACAGTAACAAAGATTTTTCGTAAGACACCATCTGAGAAGCCTAACATGTCTATGACCATATGGGTGACACCACCAAGTGCTCTAACAACTGAGCAAACCGGAAAGTTAAATATATTATATACGGTATACTTAATAAACCATTAATTAGAAGTACTTACCATACAATCTCCTTGTACACAAACTTTATTTTCATTTATCCCACATTCCATACCGTCTGTAGCTGTATGTTTGATATTGAATACATAGTTTGTTGTATCTGCTATACATGTCAACTTACACGGCTCATTCACTGAAATAAATAACCATACACAGTTAAAACTTCACTTAAAGACCACCTCAATAATAAGACCATTTTATTGAACAAGTTTTTCATTTTTATACCATATTTAACTCAATAAACAGACCACCTCGCCACTAGGAGCAACTTTCTTCAGACCCGATGGTTACAATCTTTTTCACAGTACAAGTTTATATCAATATCAGTAGTAGGTCAATTATTGAAATATTTCATAAACAAATAACAAGGTATGTCCATTGGACACGGACACTTCCGACATGGGCTTTTCATATGTAAATGATCGGAAACGAATCTATGCCCCTTGAACGTTCTTTGAATGATGTATGCATAATAACATGCAGTTTTAGTTTTGCATAATATCAGACAATAAGACCATTGAAACATATAGAGGAAAGATTGGGCCATTAAAAAAATGGTCAAAAATCGGACATTCGTAATATTGGTCTGGTCCTTAAGCGCCGAGTTCTTTACTGATCGATATTTTTTAACCATTTGGCGCCGTGATTTTATTTGTTTAATCTATGAAAGCAGTTTGTACAGTGGGTTAAAATTTGTTGAGAATGTCGACTCTATTGGTCAATATTTTCCAAAACATGTTTTCATTGGCTGACCACCTTGCAAGTATGTTAATGGACTCAAGGTCTTACATTCAAAGTGTTCTGTGTTTTCATAATAGCATATTTCATAATAATAGCATTTAATGTACAGTATTGAATAGAATATGACACAATAGCAATCTACGAGGGGTCATAAAATATGTCATCCCAAGAAGCAAGAGAAAGGCTAAGTCTGACACATACATCTCTATTGTAATGATTAGTTCAAAAGAAGATGAACCATAACAATGAATTTTACAAACTGAAGTCAACATCAACTTGAATGTATACGAATATTTACAACAAAATGTGGTTAGACGTTATGAAACGAAGTAACAAATTACATAATGTTAGATACAATTGCGTGCAGTTCTCTGCAAGGAATATAAACATATGAATACGAATGATATAATAGCAATGAAACAAAGGGAGACAATGAGACTGTGCCCCATTGTAAAACCTATTCAATAACACCCTAGGTAAAGTTTGTGCATTCATTGTGTCATGTACCAGCTACTGAACAAATTCATTGACATTTTGACATAAGCTACCATTCATGTCCTGTATGGCTTTCTTCAGTTTATTACTTGTTTCATTCAATAACTTTTCTCCTCGTCGATCGAGTATATTCAATGTACGATGTTTGACATTTTATTCGGTGCAGTTGGGGGTAGGACTCACCCGATTGTTATACAATGAGTGTCAACAAACATTTATCATCCACAAAATGTGTTCGATTTCTGATGTTGACAAAAATCTATTATCACATTGAGATGTTATTACAGATAATTAATACTAGACCATTCTTATTCATTATACAACTGTGAGGGGTTGAATAAATAGTACAGAATTGAACAGAGCACAAGACTTGTTCACCCAGAGACACGAGTAATGTAGTGAAGTAAAAAAACTCAACTACGTTATTTTATAGACAATGCTGATTTAATGAAAATCTGTGGGAAAATGATCTAATCCAAATCTGTGGGAAAATGATCTAATCCAAATCTGTTGCCTATATTAGCAACCTGTGTAATTGTGTTAAATACTAAAGAAGGTCCCAGCAAATACAGTGACAATTTGTTATTTTTTTTAATTTGCTATTTACAGAGAAATATGACATAGGAATTATCAGGGTGTGGCTGTTGAGAACAAAAGAAGGGTGGGGCAATTTTGTGAATTGAAGGTGTAGGCAAGAATCATGCATTGTGGGTAACTGCAGTATCTCAGGGAAGCATACTGTAACAAAGAAATGGAAGAACAATTTGAAAAGGGTCTGAAAAGGATGATATTATGTTATGTTTATTTTAAGGACACAGTATGCACCTCGGCTGACAGTGCCAAAAAGCAGCAGGAAATCTGCTCAATGTAACATCAACAAACATCGCTTTTTATACATACATGCGTCATGTCAATTTATTACTGTTATCTTTGTTATAAACAGCTTGAGATTGAGACTCAAAGTGATTTTTTCTGTAGTTGAAATATAATCTATTTATGCTAATAACCATATCAAAATATAGCTGTTAAGGTTAACTCATGATCAGAAGGTCATCCCTATAAAAAAGTAGCCAATTAGGAATTTTATTGCCAATTGTCATATCTGAATACAACAGAAACTCTATGAAACTCTAAGAAACAACATGACAAGTGAGGGTGGAGTCGTATATTGATCAGTGTTGCCAAGTGCTTAATTCCGTAGTTGAGAGCCTGTGAATAACCCCTAATATTAACACTTAATGGTCAACCCCTACAACCCCTGCAGTGAAACATGGAACACATACCATCATTGAGACGTTTCTGTGGTTTCCACTGTAAGTACCATCCCTGGAATGGTTGTTTGTTGTAAGTGGCACATTGTACAGTGTGGAAATCCTCCGCATCTTCCGGACAACTGTTCACGTTACACATCTTGTAGATCTTATCCTCACCAACACAAGCTTTACCTCCGTACTGAGGCCTGGAACCAAACACATCAACATTACCATAGTGCTGGTACCCAACATTTTATCTTTCTAGATTATACCTCTACCTACAGAACACTTTCATCACCACAGTTTTGCCAGTCATCAAACACAAACATACAGTGCAATCTGACCAAAGCAGCCCTCTCTTAAGCAACAACTGCTCAACAACAACATTAGCAATTTCCCTAAGTAAACTATTTACTACCACATCAATCTCTTCACAGTGACATCCTCTCAATAACAGCCAAAATTAGCATCTTCCAAAAAGTTGCTCTGGGGAGGATGCACCATATAACTTAACTGTAGCAAGACATTATGATAATTTTTATCATAAGGATTATACAGAGAAATCAGACTGCAGTGGAGGTGACCAATTTTAGATCCTCATTATGTATCAACGTGTGGTATAGATATTCTATATACTAGTCAAAATAAACTTCAACAAATGTTCTGTTCTGTTGTTCAGTCACAAGACCACCAAATAGAGATACAAACCAATGGTCAGCTGACGCAACTGAACAGTGCCACATTTTATGCTCTTGTTGTAAACATGGGTCTTTTCTGAATGAAACAATTGATCAGTTATGTAGCACATTATGAGGTACAAATAATACCAATGTTATATACATACAGGGGTCTGGAACATTCTCGTTCCCGGGTGATGATTCCGCCGCCACAACTTCTAGAACATTCTGACCACTCGGACCATGTTGACCATCCACCATCTATCGCATTTGGACCCTCGTTACCATAGTCCACACATTTCCCCAGTCTACACCACTGAAATATGGATTGAAATAAACCATCAATATATTATTCTTGATTCCACAAGTTTGTTCTGGAAGTAGAATTCTTTTAGACTCGTAGAGTACTCATTATTCATTGCAGTAAAAATATGCTTGGCAAATATTTTACGGCAGTTAAGCGAATACACATAGCGGAAAGAAGAAATTTTTTAACATAATTGCAACTGAAATATTTGGCAAATAGCGCACATGAATAACTGGAAATAATTATCTGGCAATATGTATGCAATCATAATATATATTCTAAATTATGCAAATTCTTAATTAACAGCAGAAATAAGTGCACCCCATAATTAGTGATTTCATCATTTAAAATACCTAACTTATAATGAAAGCAATAACTGGAGGAAACATAGCAACTTATACCTTGCCCTTTCCACATGAAGTACCTTCAGCTGCAGGCAGGAATTTTGTCTCACATCTTTTGTTGCCACGGTAACACCATAAAGCCTTGCAAATGTCCTGAAGATTACAAGAAACACTTTTACATAAAAAGTACATTGGAAGAATAAATGCAATTCAGTGCAGTTAATTGCACAGAGAGGCATTTTATAGAAATTTTATGACAATATTTACACATGTTCAGGTAACATGAAAGTCTTGTAATTAAGAATGTATTTATAGTTAAACATACTTAGAGTAAATCAACATAGCAAATCAGTGTTATGTTTCGTACAACTTGAAACATGCATAGAAATAGCCTGTCATCATATTGCAATTATTTAATGGCACGCCAGGAAATATGTACTTAAAATAAACATAATATACGCTATATAAGGATCAGACGATACAATCTGTGTTCGTTTTAACACTTTAAGTGTCATTTCAGTGAAATACAAACTCATTTAGAGAAGTTTCAATTTTCTGAGTATTTATGACAATAAAAATAGAAATAGGGTTAAAAGGGAGACAACATTAATGACATTTTAATCTTTCCCTTATCAGAATATCAGAGCATGCGCAAAACTGCACTATGCTTGATAAACTATCAACAAGATAGATGATAAGACACAATAAAAACTCAAGTACATCAACTGCGAATTTAAATCTCATAAAACTATGTAAATATGCATCTAAGTGGAAAAAAACCATATGGATTACACATTACCTTGCCAAAGTCATATGTACACAGTCGAGCACGGCTTCCAAACTGCCATTTGCATTGAATGTCGGCGTTATATAGTTCACCGGGTAGTTTATCGGGAAATTTAAGTTCTGCAACTTGTTTGGGTTCATCGTCAAGACAATCAGACTGTGGCGTGCTGAAACACAGTGAAACCAATGGATTAATGTTCGCACAATCTGAAGGATTTAAGTTGTCTGGTTCTTTTGTATACAAGGCTGATGCCATCTAAAGACTTTTGTTTCATATTTACTAAACATGTGGTGGTGCATTGTGGTTGAGGCCAAGAGGACCAGACACCTGATCATAAGGTTATGGGTTCAAATCTACTATGTGTACTAAACTACCTCATCAGTTGATGCACCATAAAACAAGATTCAATGGAGAGATTTGTCCAAGCTGTTTTCACAAACACAGAATAAAGTGTAAATACTGGATGGAAAACTAGGAAGAAGTCATTGAGAATTATTAATATAAGTTGTAACGACAGTATTTCACAATCAAAGTAAAGAAAACAAGCACACCATTACTGAATGAAGAAGCTTGTCTGCGGGTTACTTTATCATTCTGACTATTACTTTCTCTGAGACAGAGCTAAATACAATAGTTAACATTTTCGTGGATGCGGACGCAGATGTCTTTGACAACAGTATTTCGTTTTTGTCAAAAAAGACTAGATAGTGAGAATGTTTAAATGTAACATCATGGAAAACAAGAAGCCTGTAGGAAGTATAAGAACTCTTCTGGTCACCTACTTCAGAAATCTCATCAGATAAGCCTTGCTACAGACTGACCAGTGGAACTGACCATCTTTACCCATCAATGTAGGGGACATAATCTTGCCCGCAGATTCCGTGCAGTAGTTACCCTCTCCATCATGGAACATACCAAAACTGAAAACAGGAGTTCATCATGTCATTTCATTTTCTCATAACTACAAACTATTTAAATATATACAGAAACAATTTCAGGCATTGTTTTCAGAAGTAATTAGTAACATTGCATATGTTTTAAAATAAATATATTTTCATCACACAATCAGACTCTTGCAGGCAAGTTTCATCAAAATGTTCCGAAAAATGGATTAAAAGTATCTTAAAATACATTCCTTTAAAGTCTGTTTATTTTTTACAGTTCTGCAAATTATATCAAGACGGCCATATTCAAGTGTATACCACCATATATGGTACACATTCTACATTTTTGATTATTCTACATTAACTTCCAATGAATAATCAACAATGACATTTCTAAGATATACATATAATCTGCTTTCATTTACTTGAGAATGGTTGTAAACAAACCGTGAGTCAGACAGCCTTGCAAAGTATTGACCAATATCAGCCAATGACAACATGCCTTGCAAAGTATTGACCAATATCAGCCAATGAAAACATGCCTTGCAAAGCATTGACCAATATCAGCCAATGACAACATGTCTTGTAAAGTATTGACCAATATCAGCCAATGACAACATACCTTGCAAAGTATTGACCAATATCAGCCAATGACAACATGCCTTGCAAAGTATTGACCAATATCAGCCAATGAAAACATGCCTTGCAGAGTATTGACCAATATCAGCCAATGAAAACATCCCTTGCAAAGTATTGACCAATAGACAGAGAGTATACAATAATGGTATTCTCAACTAATTTTGAATCAACAGTACACAAAACTATTGTTGTATTATATTTAAATGAGTAATAAAAAACTAAAGTTGCATCCCCTTGACAAACAATACATTGGCAATAACTACCTATGTAAATGTATTGTATAATTTGACAATTCTCCAATGACTAACATAAGGAAATAATCATAGAAATATAACAGTAAAAGTACAGCATAGATAGTCACCTTCTCAAAGTGATAAATAATTTGTTGTCTCCAAAAAATATGTTAATACAAATAGAAATACATCATAAAGTGTGCCTCTGGTATGCAGAGATTCCCAGGAAACTAACTCAAGAGGGAGACGATAAACTAAGCTATCTACATATAGATATACAAGCAGATAGGTCAGTATCACTTTCACTGTTCCATATATTTCCTAACAAATTGGTAAAGAAGCATCCATCAGTCTTTGACAGTAATACAGTCAACATCACACATATTCAAATTTTAGTTAAGGCAATAAATCTTCCAATTAAATGGAAACTGTCTATCAATTGAACCAAAAGTGATAATTAGTTACCGTTAAGTGATAGTAGTATATATCAATCAATTAAATGTGAGAAATTGTCTAGGTATGAACTTACTTGTGGCCTACTTCATGAGCGATGGTGAAAGCTGTAGACAGACCAGTGTCTTCATTCACAGTACAACTTCTTACACGATTACACATGCCTTCCATTGGTGCAAATCCTGGGAAAACCAAACCATATTTTTACAAGATGAAATTCTGCACAACCTCTCCCAAGCATCACCTTTTGGGATATATACTAATGTTGGCTATTGTTGAGTGTTTGTTGTTCTATAGAGGTTAAATTGCTAGTTCATTCTTACTCAAGAAAAATTCATACTGTTGTTGAAGACAGGTATTTGCTGAAGAGAGGGCCTCTCTAGTGAGGTTGCACTGTACTAAAGACTGGAGGATTCTGTGTCTGTATCAATCACACATGCCACTGACCTTCGGTATCAGTGAGTGAGTTATAGTGATCAGTCAGTTTCATGTTAAGAATGGTATGTTTTTGTTCCTGTTATAGGAGTATCTATCAAATTTGTGTTTGTTTGTTGACACTTGGGATACTTTCGTCATCCATTTCATCTATTACACCTTGGTGGCTGAACTGTTATAATCTTTCTAACAGATGATATTTTAACTACCAAAGTTTGAAAGAGCTTCATCAATTGCCTTTTTCCCATAGAATGGAAAATTTCAATTGAAAAATTAAACTGACAGGTAAAAAACATTCTCACTGTATAACTATACTCAGGTACATGTAATAATAATACAACGGTGCATGTATATTATTCACAATTAGATCATTGAGAACAAACATTTTATTTCTAATGAGGACCTCCAAATTAAGACCTTTCTAAAAATGTCATTATTGGTCTTACATAATTTCCATAGCTTGAAAAATAGACATGAACTATACTGTAAAAACAAACTCAAAATTAACTATAACACAGGTTTCGAGTCTACATTGTACACATACGGTCGTCGGACCCCGTTTATTCGACATCCTTCTATGTGAATACCTGAAATCAACTGAAATTAATCTTTACGCACATCGAATTGAAATGAATAATTCGATACCATGCATAATATAATATCCGACCCAACCAATTCGAATAAAAGGGTCTTACTGTATTTAGATTTTAGCGCCTGAAACACTTGTAACTCATATATGGCAAAAAAGTAAAGATTATTTCCTCACCAAGAGTATCACAAGGAGAGTTTTTATACGAGCATAAATCGAGGCCAGTGAGAAGAATAGCGTGATCATGCTGTCGTCCGTTGGCACCGACAAGAACCGACTGCCACTGGCAAAAACTATTCAAAGTATCATCGGCATTGTGGTCAATGTTCAAACCACGCTGAAAATGAAAGGAAATACCAGTTGAAGAACGGATATTTATTTATGTCCACATATTAAAACTGACACTGTCATAGGAAAACGGGACTTACGTGTTTTAATAGCTGGTATTTTGTAAGGATCATACAATATACGATCATCAATCAAACAAGGCTGTATTGAATTTGTTGTTCATATTACAGAGGTTATGTCAAGTTGATTTGTGAAGTATAAATATGTACCAATTGAGACATGTGTGAAGTGCGCCCTGTCCATTTATTATATTTCCGTGTTATATAGCACAACATTTTATATGGTTGAAAGTTTACAAGCAGTGATATTTACAATGGAATATAAAACCTTCCTCACATGATAGATTTACAAACATAATAGTGATAGTTAAAGTATATTATACACTGGCAATTTGCTGATATTAAATAAAGCATGGTTTATTATGGAGTTCACCCAGCATGGAAGTGGTATACAATGTATATAGTGTTGGAGAGGCATTACATGGTCTAGGAGTAGAGTGCCGGACACCAGGGCCTGGAATTATAACGGATACCTACACACAGCACTCAAATCTCACTGTTATGAGTCTGACTGCAACTCACATTGAGTGTGAGAAATATATGATAATGCTCAATGAGTGGTGAATCTACTTTTTGGTATATTTTCTTTGCGATGTTTTATGGTAATTATGAGATATGGGAGTAATCATTGGGTTTGGGTGCCACACACCACACTCAGACTTAACAATGATTCCCACATCTCATATTACACTCATAGTCCTAAGAAAATTGGCCATGTGAACATTAAAGCTCTCATATAACATCATCATACATTTTTCACACTCATGAGTCACTATCAGATTCATAAGCGTAACATTTGTTATTTGAGATTTGAGTGGTGGGTGTTAGTATCCATTATAAGCGCAGGCCCTGATGGTAGTGGCTATGAATCCAAGACTAGAATCTTCTGTGATGTTCACAATCTCTGACTTAGGTACAAGCACTGGATAGACACCAAGGTAGCAGTCAATGGGAGTCAATAATCTAAGTTGCACAAACTTGCTACACAATCAACATAAGACAATTAAGTTTAAATTAACTGATCATTTTCTAACAGATGGAAGATATACTCCTGTTTTTATGCAAAAGAAAAAACTTTTTTTTCATTCAAATCTTACTCATCTTCTCTTTAAGATTGTTTTGTACAATTCAAAGTCCTGTGTGAACCTTTGGGTAAAAAAAATTAAGCACTTGATACAGACTACATTGATATCATATCAACTGATTCCTGATCACATGAAAAACATTTAAAGGCAATGGTTTTTAAGCAAACAAAACAGGAAATGGAACGCATACAACAAATTTTGTCATGTAAAAGTGACATCTATGGGGAGTTTTTGACTAAAATAGTGTTTGTTAATTCAATGTAATCTTAGAGCCTATATCTAAAAACCTCAATGTAAATGTCAACAGAAACATTATATTAAATAACGTGAGGTCAACTTGTTAGTTTAATTTTGAGTTGCCATGTTACTAAATTTACGGTGTAAATATCTAACGCCTTTACCTTCTTAAACCTAAAATAAGCAGAAACAGATCAAAAGAATTCATAGAATTTTCCTGTCAATAAAATACTCTGGTAAGATAAAGGGATTAAGAAGTTAATTGGGTAACTTAAGGGACCAGTTACTGTACAATCAATCAGAAAATGTTTGATATCTTGAAACAGACACACAGTAGGTTTAGTACAATACAGGCTGATCTATCTTCTATTATTCGGTTGTAAATGAACCTTTAACACTAAATTATCATCTTAATAAATATCGTAATATACTCCAACTTAACAGCAAAAAGTCATAAACTTGCTGAGATATTCATATGCAGGTATTCATAGTGAGTGTCATTTTACAAAAACCCACAACATGCAATGAAGCTGTCATGGAATGAAAGGGACACTGAATCAATTTGCACTTCTTACCTCCACATAAAAATATTCAGTATTTAAACTAACCTCATCTCCTTCCAGCAAAATCAGACCAACTAGAACTACATTTATCTTGTTGCCAAGGGAACCATCTTTGAATAACTGCGATAACTGAAAATTTTATTAAAAACAATATAAACATGTGATTTCATAAATATGTGTCATTTGCAATAACAATAATGGGTTTTACAATAAAGAAAGGTGTGTGTGTGTGTGTGTGTAATACTGCTGCACATAACTTAACAGTCAGTGTCATGTTGTGCCACATCACCTCCTCATAGACAGAGTCGTATCATGCCATACCACCTCTCGGACAGTGTCATGTTGTGCCACA
Source organism: Mactromeris polynyma (assembly GCA_032209605.1). Classification (NCBI taxonomy): domain Eukaryota; kingdom Metazoa; phylum Mollusca; class Bivalvia; order Venerida; family Mactridae; genus Mactromeris; species Mactromeris polynyma. The sequence goes on along the minus strand of JASFXZ010000016.1, from coordinate 3,079,048 downwards.
TCACCTCCTCATAGACAGTGTCATGTTGTGCCATACCACCTCTCAGACAGTGTCATGTTGTGCCACACCACCTCAAAGACAGTGTCATACAATGCAACACTACCAAACAGACATTGCCACATTGTGCCACATCACATCTTAGACAGTCCCACATAACCTCACAGTCAGTGTAACACAGTGCCATGTCAGATCTTAGACAGTCCCACATAACCTCACAGTCAGTGTAAAACAGTGCCATGTCAGATCTTAGACAGTCCCACATAACCTCACAGTCAGTGTCACACAGTGCCATGTCAGATCTTAGACAGTCCCACATAACCTCACAGTCAGTGTAACACAGTGCCATGTCAGATCTTAGACAGTCCCACATAACCTCACAGTCAGTGTCACACAGTCCCACATAACCTCACAGTCAGTGTAAAACAGTGCCATGTCAGATCTTAGACAGTCCCACATAACCTCACAGTCAGTGTCACACAGTGCCATGTCAGGTCACAGACAGTGCAACAAAGTAAACATATAAACCACCAGTTACCTGCAGTTACTAAGTATATACCTGCAATCCAGACTAAATGACATGGATATAATGCCACAGCCTAATTCAATAATGTAAGTATCTGTATAAATGATATGAATAAAGCAGGTAAGTAATTTTTGGTATGCAAAAACACATTATCTCTCACTCACAATACCGACATATTTATGACATAATAGATCAGTCAATTTGAAGATGAAGAAACCTAATTAGTGTGTCAGACAGAAACAGAATGTTAACTATCTCATTGAGGAAGGTGCTTGCTAATTACTCTTGAGTTAATTACTGATCTTCAATATGTTGAGTGAAGTTATTTCACAGACAGGAGTCGTACTGTTTATTTTTCGGTAGAGATCGGTGATACTGTAAAATGTTTTTAAAACCAGTCAGTTTAAACATGTTTAATTCATATTCAATAAATAAGAAATGTATATAAATTTGTACCAATCAAGCAGAAAAACCATGTGACCACTAGAAGGATGATTAGATAGAAAGCCAGGTCAAAATAGACCATGACAGACATTGGGGGACTACTTTTTGACATGAACATATATTAACAATTTTCAGACTGAATTACAATACAGACATGAAAAGACATTGCTAAGCAAAACTGTTAACTAATATCTTGTTGCAGCATTGTTTTCATTATAAGATTATTTTGACAAGACAGAATACAGGCTGTATTATAAATAAATGCTTTAAATACTAAGTCCATTCTTTTAAGAAACTAGACAAACTATCAAACCAATATTTCTCCAGTCAGACTATGTTTATTCGAAAACATTCTATCCCTCTATCTGAATACTCAGTGTCATCCGAACTAAATATCAGGTTCTGATGTATCATCTTACTCATGAACTGAAATAAGCTATTGGAAACCATGCACATGAATTATTTTTTAAAAATCGGACCCAAAGAATCCGAATGAATGAGGTCCAACTATATTTACTTTTGAATTTTAAGCCCAGACAAACCGGATTTCACGAGAAATCATGAGTTCCGACCCACTAGCGTTATCTCGGCATCCGTAATGTTAACTTGTCACATGTTTCAAATCTAATTTATTGTTAATTTTTTTTATAAGATTTAACAGGCAGCAAAAATTAACGTTCATTCATAAGCCACATCCATTTTGCGTCAAATGAGATCAAACGAAAAATTTGAAAATTAAAACAAAATTGATTACCTCAATGCGCAATTGACAGACAGTGTGAAATTAAAAGCTTTATTTTATTACCAAATTTTTATATTAAACGAAAAGAGACAAAACCTTTTTTGTATATTATTGTCTTTGGGTTAGTCATAGTACGATAATGAATCATGTTCAATGTCAGCCGAACATGGCTGGTAAATTTGTGATGTGTATCCTATGACAAGAAACACATTAAAATAAATTTATTTCATTATCAAACAATGACAATATTACATCATATTGGTTCAACTTGTCATTAGTTCTTTTTTTGTTGAAGTTATAATGACAGAAATTAATAGCAAGAGAACTTGACAGAGCTTATATCAAGTATTTACAATTTGCATTTGGAAAATGATGAATAAATTTGTCAGAAGTAATTATTCAGTTGATTTTAAAATCTTCCGATAAGGGGTACTGTGATTTAGAAGTTTCTGAACCCAAGCATTAAAGCAGCTGCCTTACACATTTTGGACAAAAAATCATAAAGGTATAATGTATTGTGACATATGATCTTGAGGAAAAATGTAAACCACATTGAACAAAGAAGGCATTATTGTCCTCGCTAATCTTGTTTAAAATCTCAGCATCATAAATGCAAGACGTGTCGGAAACAAAATCAACACTATTAATTTATTTATACAACATAAACAAACAACAGCATCTCAAGCAGATACAGATGCTTGTCAGCCGCTAACATTATCCCCGAGACTTAAACTTTCTCCAAATCCATCGAGTGCAATATTGTATATTATTGAGGACGCAGGTACAGACAAGGACTATAGCAAACTACAACAATTTCTCTATGTTATTACAAACAGAGATGCTAAAAAACTAAGAGAGTTTTGATTTTTGTTATAGTCAATATTCAATTACAGTTGGGACATGTTCATTCGAATTCATCAGGTCTGAAATTTTATTTCAAATAATACATGCTTTCGAAAAGCCCAATTCAAATTGATGTGACTTAGAAGATAGATTGGGACCTGACATTAATCTCGGATAATACCAAGTATTCGGACAGAACGTTGTCGTATAAACAAGGTCTGACTGTAGAATGTTTCTCTTACCATATTGAATAGAGTCAGAGTGTATGTTGTAACATTGGCATCACCATGTTTGTGGTACATGTTCTTATCTACAACCACCAACATTTCTACCGTCTTCGGTGAATTCATTTCCTTCAAAAATTTGTATTTATACGCAGCCCTCTTCTCTACAGAATGAAAACTTTTCTCCAGAGGATTGTATGCCCCATCATCCAGTAATACTTCTTTTTGCTCTTCTATACCAATCTCTTCAGTAACACCGTCCCCACCTTTTATCACTGTCTTGCCTGCCTGGCCTGTAATAAACACAAGTACAGTTGTATTTTGAGCGAACAGGATAAACTGTTTATCATATCATAATTTGCACTATTGCAGGCATTTCCAGGACGTAGGTTTTCTGCATCTCTGACACAACTCTTCGATGTAGAACTCACTTTTACAACTGACTGTGCATCCTGTGGACCTGCAAAAAATGCTAAATTTACCAGTATCATTCTGCCACTTTCATTATTGTCATCTGGTAACATTTATTATGTTCTTAATTTCATTAATGTGCGGGACACTTAAGATTTCATCAGAGACTTGCACAATGGCCAAGTTGGGTGTGCTAGGAGCCCTATTTGACAAGTTTGAGGGAAAACCCTGCTATTGCATTGAAGGTTATCGAATAAACGAGGTCTGACTTTAATTATATGCCTAAAAATTCTGAGCAAAATTATTTTCAACTTTTAAGTTTAAAAAATAATAATATATGTTTCAACCAAAATGTACACGCTTTCCAATGACCTGCAGTTAGTTGGTAATTAAAGAAATGCAAATTAGGTTGTTCTATTCTGAAGACAACAAAAACATGTATGGTAGTCTTGTGTTTTTGTAGAAACAAAGCATGTCTGTTTTAAATATGACACCTACTTAATTGGCAAGTTTTTACAAAGTTCATATTTAATGCTAATCATGGCAAGAAGGCAATTAACACAAAAATCAGTGGCAGTGAAGAACAGCAAGCAGGCAGAACAATGATATCAGATTGTTCTAGATCTGTAAAATGCATTGAAATACATGCTAGTTTTGCACCAAACACTCGATATGTCATGTCAGCATGATCGTACTGTGACAAGAACAGTATGGCAATCTGTGCCACAAACAACAGTACATTTAAGTCTGAGGTCATAAAATATTATTAAGGCTTTCTTTAAAAACATTGTTGGGTTGCCATAACCTGAGCCACTTCTGAAAATTGTCCCAACTCAAAAAAATTGTTGAGGTGTTTGAGTGGAAATGGTTTTTTTAGGGGGGGGGGGGGGGGGGGGCTGCTTATTCATAACTGAAACTTGAATGACCATAAAAAATAAATAAATGTATACAAATTTAAGTACATATGTACCTATGCATCTATACTTTGCTGGGCTGGGTTATGCCAACAATAGTTTAAGGATTGCCTTACCACAGAAGCTATAAAACAAAACCATATAGTAACATCATTCATTATTACCAAACCAATGCTTACATACGTACACTGGTTCCTTGCCAGTAACATAAATATCTGTGGTACTTTGTACAACATTTCTGTAACAGATGTCTAGGAAACAGTTTCCTGCCAGGGTTTTATCTTAATAAAATAAGACATTTTACCTGGTGTATTATGATTTATTAGAAAAATCTAGTATCAAGTTTATTTTGATTTATTATTCAACTTCAGGGCGAAGCTTTGTAGTAAAAAGCATTAATTGTTCATTTGAGACTTTATCAATTAATTAACGAAATAAAAGCCCCTTGACACAGAAAGAATATCTGTCTGGTAATGAGCTTGACATAAAACACAAATATTCCGGCACTTGTTACCTGGATTTTAGATCAAACAAAGAACTAGATTATGGAAACGTGTGAACAATGTCAAGAGCTGTTCAATGTAATATATTAAATTAATTAATAGGTAATATAATGAATACAATATTTCTGTACTTAAGATTCCCAGAGCGAGAGTGTTATTTTGTCATTTGTAGATTATGCTAAAAGAGTAGTTGTATGTTATTCATGAAGTGATACAACTGAAGAGAGGAGCATGCAATTCTATGAAAGTTCTCGAGTTCAATTCTCAAATCCTCATTTCTGTTATTGATTAGCTTGACAGTGGCCACATACATTGATGCAACACTGTTGGTAATTTGGTCAACCTGGTATGATCCCCACATACCTAAAACAGACATTTTGAATGCGAACAACAGATGGTCACTGCACAGTGCCAATGAAACCCAACATATATTTAGCATTTCGTGGCATCTAACTTAAGTGCTTACATTCTAAGCACTACTTTCAAGGTTTCTAACCAGTACTATGTAAAGTGGGAAATACAGAAAGGCACTTCTGTTGTAGCCCGGCTGAACAAGGGATTGAATCCATAACCTTTGGATTTGTAGAGAGCAGCATTAACCACACAGCCACAGGTGCCATCTTGAGATTATTCCTGTCCTACATTGAAAGTTATATACATGTATATGTGACCAGTCTCAAATCCAAGCATTTGATTTATTGTTTCTGAGTCCAGTCCCAGAACTGACCAATGGTAATGTTCGGCTTCTGCTATCAACCAATCACAAGGCTGCATTCTGCCATTGGTCTCCAAACACAGTTTTACTAACGTTGGGCTTTGATATAAAAAAGGCAACCTTTATTCAGTCAACTCCCGATACAACGACCGTGTTTGTTCCCTGTATTTTTGTTGTAGAATTAAGTATGTCGTTACACTGATTTTGATGAATGACTGATTTAACACATTCGGATTTACATCATTTAATGAATATTCTGTTGTACTGAATGTCAGTGTAATGAGAGTTGACTGTATTGCAGCGCCTAAAATAGCAAAATTACAAACAAGTAATAAAAGTTGATAATTACAAAACAACATTCTCCCAATCTGTATTTGTAACATTCATTGCACAGCATGAAAGGGAGAAACAATATTTCATGGCCATTTTTTGCACTGTATAACATAAGAAATGATAATCTTGTAAATGAGTTTAAATAAATTTTAATGATACAGATTCATCAGAGGAGTTATGAATGCCTTTTTTTAAACATTTATTTCCTAATTCATTGCGAATGTAACTGTTTGTATGACAGTTATATGTGAATGAAGATTTTGTTAATGGGAAAAGTACATAAGACACCAGTACGTGCTCATATTTGTCTATAATCAAATTAACGCAATGATGCTGCCACAAGAAAGCCGTTCTAAGGGATAAAAATACAAAAAAAAATCAAGAAAAAATCAACAGAACATACAGTGCTTTTTACGAGAAAACAAAAACTTCAACTGCAACTAATAACAGGGTTCAGATTTATATCTGTAGACATGAGGACGGCAAGCAGACGCACACACCAATGTCTGCTGGTTACATTATCATTGGGATTTTTACTGTCTCAGAAACTGAGCTAAATGCAATATTCAACATTTTTGTGGATGCTGACAACAACAAACAAGCTAAAAAGTCAATAAAAATAAAATCTTACATAAAGTGGAACACGAAAAATTTATTTTACACGAAAATGAAAACTTCATAGCAATACGTCTTGACCAATTTGTAATGTCTACAGAAAATTGTACAGTAACTATTGCAGACGTCCAAGGTCAATCCCACTCAACCTTGAGTTACAGCAGACGTCATCACAAAAAATGTGACAATGAGTAATGACATAATTAGTCGATAAATATGGGAAAATGGCCGACATTAATCTGTATAAAACTTATAAATAAATTCAGCAGTATTGAACATAATTATCATAATTTACGTTACATAATTATCAGGTGTGAAATTGAGTTTCAATTACAACTAATTATATAGAGGAGATAAAATGTTCAACTCTCATTTCAATTTGTGTTCCTTCTTTCCTTCTCTGTAGCTGAACTTTGAACTGTTTGTAATACAGAATATAATGACAATTATGTATTATGATCAACGGAAATGTTAGAAGGATAATCACAGAATATAATGGAAATCCTTTCTATACGAAATCCAGTAACTGTATACATTTGTATTAAGAAACTGTTAATTAAGCAACTGCTCTCCCTTAAAAACCCTTTGAGTTTAAAGTAGGAAAAAAGTTTTATTACTAATAGTCCATATTTATATGCGATGGTTAATTGAATAATGATTGACTTTCTGATAACGTCACATCAACCTTGTTTTTCTATGTTTGACACAAGAATTGGGATGAAAATATTGAATGAAGACGCAGAAGGTGTAGGTTCCCACAGGCGAATAAAGAAGATTTAACACTTTCAAGATTTATATGTTGAAAAATTACAAAACGAAATAATTGAAGGGATTATTATGCATAGATAAGTGTAAAAAATCCATCAAGCTGCATCATTTAGTGAATCAGGTTATTAAAAAAGTCTACCCGAACACTACAACATCCATTAATATGGAAATTATTTCTATAATTTACGCAAATAAATAAGTTACAAGGTACCAGAACCATACAATGTGAGTCATTTAAGTTATATAATTCACAAATAGACAATCTCTTTACTCACAGTGAGATTATTATACCAAATAGTAATACTAAATAAAAAAAGATTTTCTGATGTCATGGTAACAAAATTTGGAAAATTACATATCAAGGGTTCAGAGCAAACCTATTGTAAATCAATTTTGTAAGGAAAAAGTTATAATACTTTTGCACCAAATCTTTGGCTTTGAGATAATTGTACCGAGTTCTTAAACCAAATGAATTCTCCTATTAATACATAATCAATTACATTTTTACTGCCAATTAGATCAAATTCAAAAACTTGAAAGCAAGTTGACCAAACAATCTTTTACTTTCAGCACTTTTCATATTACGGTTTGCTATATTCAGCATTCATACATGTGCAAACATGTTGCCATTAAATATGAGAATCAATGAAAAGTTTATTCCATGAAAAATTGTGAAGTATAGTTTCAAACATAAAGTATGTAATTTTGATGCGCAAGACATGAGCATTTGATCATAGTCGTATTAACATCACTATGGGATGCCATATGAAATGAAAATAAACTACAGTACAAGTCTGGGAGATTTACTTTGATAATTACATTCCCTTGCAATTTTCCCTGCGTTAAACATGCAAAGCGCACATATTAATATTTGGAATTTAAAAGTCTTTGGTAACAGCGTGGAATGTCGGAATGTTTAATACCAACTTGTTAGGCTCGGAGCCCCCATACTGACTCTAGGAACATTACTAAAGTTGCTCTTCAATTGACTTATTGCCTCCTTATGTGTTGATTTCATAATTTATAAGTATTCAGGAAGCTCATTTACAATTTTTTAGCATTCTTGAACGTACATATTCCTTGTATGAACGGAATGTTCAATAATATTGATAAACTATCAAACAACTGTAGGACCAATATGGAATGTTATGTTTTGTAATCAGTAAGGTAGCATGTCAACTTTCTAGCACTTTATACAATGGCATTGGCAGATAATTTAGTCTAGAATTGCCCACATTGATACTCAGAAGTCCTGCTTATTATTCTCACTAGCCCTGAAAAAAGTCTACTATAAATGAAGGACTGCTTTGGCAGACAGCACCTCAACTGAAAATGGTGAATGTATCATTGCACGGAATAATATGGTCTATTCACCATATTGAAAGAGAAACAGTTAACACTCAGTTCTATGACCACTATTGGTTCAGAGGAAGTCGGTCTTAGATGTGAACTGGTGACTGGTTATAGAGTTTAACTATGGAAGTAAACATTACAAACAGTCGTATATGAAAATTTTGACTTACTTATGAGGTCAGGTCTTGATTTCAAAGGGCTCTTTAAGTGGGAGTTTACTGTACACTAAAGACATGGCAATGTATGATTCATAGCCCCTTTAAGACCCCTTTTCTAGAATTTCATGGTCTATGAATAGAAGTCTAATAGGGTGACTAAACTATGATAAAACAATGATATAATCACCTGATTTCTGGGCTTCAAATAAATGTTGATTGCTGGAATCTAGAAGTGATCTCTTGTACAATTTATGTGGTTGTCCAACAAAATCTGTAGTACCATGCATCTTGTTGGTATCCATAGGTTCAATAAGGTAATCATCTTTCTCAGTTCTTATCAAACCATTCTGAAATAGATGGATAAATAATGTATGAGTAAGTGTTGGGTTTTACGACCCTGTGACAATGTCCAAGTGGTATGATTGTATGTATGGTGACAGTGACAACATGTAGCAGCCCTGTGTTCAGTAAAGGTATATGCGGCTCACGCTTCATAACATGCAATTTGGTTCCCCGTGTGCAGTCAATGTGATACGATGGGCCAGGGATACAAAACAAAACGTGAGCGACTGTTAGCCAGAACTGAACACAGCCCTGATCTAGTAAGCCACACAGTGATACCATGCCTTAGTCATGTGACCCGATACTGAAGACAGTCAGAAAAATAGTTCTCCCCCCCCCCCCCCGTGCTTCTAACACATACATTTTTAGCAATATAGGATGGATTGATGAGTTGAAAAATGTCTTAAGTTAGAAAGTTGTCACAATTTATATTTTTTGCAAATATAATTTCAACTACTAGATTGCATGGAAGTTAAAGCCAACACTCCTTTAATTCAAGTTCTATATATAAGGGCAACACATACATGAGAATGATCATTAAGTACTTGATTGACAGATTTATGTTCAGACAGTGTTAAAGTGATACAGAACAGAGCATTGGTTTGTTCAAATTTCACTTATTTCATGTGAATGAAAAACCATATGAGACGGCACATTTATCACATATCCATTTCGTATTCCGACCAAACATTAGCAAAAACTCTATTAACGAGATAATCTTCAAACAGTCATATATTATTTTTTTTAGTTACAAAAGGATTAAAATATGTATATCTTGAATTTCTGAATGAAAACAGTTTGTGAAAATTGCTGTAAATACTTAGATATAGGCATAAAAATCCATGAATACAAAAGAGGACAAAAAGCTTCTTGTAAGCTAGGATCAAGGGAAAACGTGATTAGAAATCACTTATTGGATTAGCGGGTATGTTTATATGTAAGTAGTTGCACCTGCTGTGGGAAGTCACCCATTCGATATTGACAACAAATTTTAAAAGATAATTATACAATTGACTAGCAGATGAGTTTATCAATATGTAAATCTAACGTGTGCACCAAAGAATTTTTACTTTCTCCACAACCTACAACTAGGATAAATCTGTTATAAATCTTCCATGAAACACAAAAAAATCAGTTCAAGATCACACAGACTTATCATCTATTTATCCTTATTTGGTCATTACTATTTAACTACAACATTAATAATGATTTATATGACAAAGTTACAATGCTTGTAGAACATCAAAGATCTTCGGCCACCCATATAGACTAATTTGGACATGTCAGTATAGTACCGTACAAATGGATGTTTTTGCAAGTCAAAAACTTTGTAAACCAGCATTTTCAGATGTTTGAAGAGCAAAAATGTTTCTGAATTGATACTTTTGCGACATTCTTGAAGTTGCATCATTCATAAAAAAGTTTTCCCGTCACCAATTTTACAACTTTTACATAAATATCACGAAAGCAAAATTATCTCAGATTGCACTGATACTCGGCCCCCCCCAAAATATGTACTGGTTTCCAGCACTGAATTAGCAAAACAAATTATTCATATTGATTTTATAAACAATTAAGGAAACAATTAAACATACAGGAACATTTGATTAAAATTCAAGTGTTATAAAAAACGTGTTATATACAATGTACAAAATGACTGTTTGTTTAATGATTACATGGATACAGATGACCGGCAGTTTGTATTCAAGTTTAATACCAAGCAGAATGTGTCAGATAGAATACTCGACAACGAGTAAACCACCATTGCGGATGCAGACATGGTGGTTAACCCACGACCACAACTAATCTGTTCTTATGTAATACACAAAAAATGAGCCATAAAACAGGAGCTGGCACATGATTCATACATATACCTGTTGACAATCTGTATGTGTTAACATCTACAACCTCAAGTCCGATTGTATACTGCTGTTGTCAGATTATGTTAATTTAATTACATAATAGTTGACAAGAAATTAATGTGTCAATTTTAAAACGACTATTACTCATGGCTTTATTAAGGAGACAACAACTTTCATTTTGTCCGCAGGATAAACATCGACAGACAGACACAATATATGACTCAAAGGTTCAAATCTTGTCTGATTTCCCACGTTTTTGGCGTTTTTAATTATGTAAATAATATCTGTCAAACTGATTTTAATAATTCAAACGAAAATTTACATTATGATAAATTTCAAAGCTTATGATAATTTCGGTGACTTATATTTCAAAGTAAATTGTGGTTAGAAAATCTGAACATATAAAATGAGTTTTTATTATCATAAAATTGTAAACGAAGTTCAACAAAATAAGCAACATAAACTACAAAGCAACTTTTTCTCCCCCCCCCCCCCCCCATTGTATCAATGAGTCACATAGGATAGCGAGAATACATCGCATACAATTAATATTAAATATACATCCGCAATTCATCAAAATTATGCTAATTATCCCTGACTCACAATGTCTACTGTACAAAATCTCACAGCAATCCCTGGTACCATCCTTATTCTATATAATTTAATTTTTACGTATTCATCAAATTTTATTCCCGTTTATAGAGTTTTACATTTAAAGCAATAGTAGATGAACCAGATTGCAACAAGGTAACGATGATAGAGTCTAGTTAAATAAGTGCTTTAATAAAATACGCACATCAAGTGCAATAGATTTCCCACTGCATACTATATTCATGGTAGACTTGTATAGAAGGGGTAATTCATTCATGAAGAATACTGTCTCGGATACTTATTGAGTCGACAGGGTATATTACCATAACAATCTGTAACACCATTTAGTAGTTTTATAGTCTGACAAGTAACTGTTAATATGTATATTTTAAATCTTATCTGTAATTCTAGCAGAAAAAACAACCCGTGGAAAAAATCTTGTGAACAAGATATCAGAACGGAACAGTAAACAGTCATAACAAAAGCGTAACAAAATCATAGTATTTGTGTATTTGTTTATAAGGCCATTCATACGAGTGTTTGTTTGGCATTACCCCACCTACTCCTCAATATGGTTCCTACTTGAAACATTTCTGAGGTGCCCTAATGATAGCATGTTTGTTGAGGTATTGAGTATAAGCATTATTTAACCTATTGACTTGTCGGAAGAAGTGGTCATCTACTGACCCGACTATCCTATGAAGTTTGAAGGCCATGGGCCGAAGCATTCTCCAGTTATCAAATGGATACTGTTTTCAGTGTTAAGGTCACAGCAGTGACCTTGACCTTTGACTTACCTACTTTAAAATGGTAACAGCCATATGCTGAGCATACACAATCATTCTGCTATTAGTTTTTTACTTCCTTTGCATGCAAACCATTTTCCCACTTAATGATTGGAAAATAAATACGGCCTACCGACCCACTGACAGACATGAGTAAACATTACACTGCATGACTTCTTCAAAGGGGGCATATAGTTAAACACCTCGTTATTAAAGAAATAAAAAAATAATGTTAAACTAAATGCAATTAAGAACTGACAATCGTTATGATGACAGTAATAATTTATAAATAAAATCAATACACTGAGTAATTATTTATACATAATTATGTAGTCTACGTAGTAAAACAATTGTAATCTGTGAACTGCGTCTCGGTACAACCCATAAAACATGCCAACTACAGCTCACACTTTGAAATAATGTCCATTATTTTTCAATTAAACAAAGCGCTGAGTGCTTTGAACAAATGATCACATCCTCCGTGCAGTATGGATTGTCGCTAAGACCAATGTGTCAGAAGACCTAGGTCGGATACCCCCTTGGGTCTATACCCATAAACATGACTGACTCATTTTCACAGTTCAAAAATCTCCCATTTAGATTACAATAAATAAACAGTTAATGTTCCGATCTAACAAACAGGACTGTTTACATAACGATCGCGATTGCATACAAAATGCAAGGTTTATTTACTAGTTAGTTAATGCGTCTTTGAGTATACCGCAGTTAATTACTCGATGCGACATGCTTACTACTAAAAACGGTGTTCTCCATTTGTCAGCGTAAAAATTTCAATTGGGTCACAGCGTATGAATCATCTAATTTGCATAATCTTGCAATTAAATTCATAATAGTGGATTTATTATGAGGAGTTTTTGGAGGGATGGGTTTCAAACAAACCATGTTCTTGTATACTTTCACAAACGTGTGAATATTTCAAAATAAGCAGGATATAAAACAGTGTGATAACAACTTTATCAAATTACAGGCTGTCAACTCTCCTCTTTTCAAAAAGTAAGGATAAAGTAGGGCTACTTTTTCTTAAAATGTAGGGCAAAAGTAGGGATTTCATTGCCTAACAGTAGGGATAATAGGGATAGTAGGGATGATTCCTTACCTTTGGAAAACCAAAAACAGTAAAAATTCAATGCACTGTACATTCTCCATGATTAGATCTCAGTGCTTCATGCAGGTGAAATAAATATTTTGAGTTTACGCCTCAGATTTGAAAGAATTAGGTGTAGTAGGGCTCTTTCAAGAAAAAATAGAGAAAAAGTAGGGAGCAGGTAAAAAAGTAGGGATAAGTAGGAAATGTAGGAAAAAGTAGGGCCCACTTGACAGCCTGATATTACTGAAGCAAGGAGTCAGGTAAATACAGGGAAATATAACCTCTCCAGTGCAACACCCATTGGGAGGCACACATTTTGGGTCTTGAGAGATTTTTGACTGTTGTTGAAGAGAGGTTAATGCGAGAGTTTGAGATGTGTACAAAAAGAACATTGTTGTGTAATTGTTTTTTAACGAGAGTTAACTGCCACACACTAAATATAGAATGAGGCTGTTACTTTTCAACTTTCATTTAATACCAATACGTCTACTTTTCTTTGAGCAATTCCAATATAAACAACAAGATGCAAAACTAAGCTACCGAACGATGACGTCGTGTTAGAATGTACATAATTCTTAAACAATTCTCTGCTCTTCAAATGGAAATTATGCAATACTTATAAATATTTCCTTGTTCGTTTAATTCTATAAATCACAATTAAGCCTTCAAAACATCTTCGGACAAAGCGTTAAGTTTGTGATGTCAAAACTTTGATTGGGAAATACTCAACGTTTCAACCAGCGTCACTAATACAGGTTTTGTCATGGCGGCGCTCAAATGTTTAAGTTTTCATTTTCTATTTGAAGACAACTGACAAATTCAATGGTTAACAGAGTTACGTAATTGTTGTGACTTTTTGGTTGCAACTTTTTTCTTGTATGAACACCTTTGCTTATGACACAGAAGTCGTAAATGTCACAGTTAAGATAAAAGTGCTTGTCATGATATGTAAGTAATGATAAATATTTGTCCAGTAATTAAACTGTGCATGAGATTTTTCACAACAGCTGTGTGAGATTAACATGTTACCACCATTTCTGGAAATTAAAAACAGTATAATGTCTAACTATTAATATCAGGTCATTTATTTTATGCCAATAAGGCACTCACATGGCACATAAATGCAGGTGTTAAATACCTGTAATCTCAAGGCTTCATCTTATCTCCAAATGGAAGAAAAAAATGCAAATTTTCATTATGCAATTACACGCGCGGGAGGTTTAGTTTTTACATATCGGCTCGTGAAGTGGTATTTACGAGCGATGTTGTAACAACCTGCGCACTACTCATTATGTAATTGGTACCTGAGAATGCATCCCAAGTTCTCCTTAATTACTCCTTGTGGTAGAAAACTCTCATGTGGGTATAAATATAAAATTCACATTTCCTTGACTAATATATTCATAGAGACTCTTAACAATTTATTGTTTTTGTGAACTAATATTCGGTCACATGCCTTTCAAATAGTTGACACTTCAGCATATGTGGGATAAAACAGATAAACTATGGATGAGATTGAGGACCATTATAAATTATACATCAATATATATAAGCATGATTGTGATGAGTTCACTGTATATTTGATTTTCGAATCCCACTTCCTGGAAAATCAGTCCTTGTGTAAGGAGGTGATGTTGTGACCAGCGCAGATTCGAACCCAAGTATCAATGGCCGACTAGCCAACACAAGTTATCCGCCACAACATTACCACTTCCTTCAATGAACAGATGACTTGAATTATGTCAACTTCATATCATGGCCAGCCATATACACAAGACCTTTCCAAATTTTATAAGCAGGCCCTTAATCAATGTTACACTCTGAGTTTAATGCTTACAACAAGTTTAAACATAACATGTACTTACAGACAATCAAAGACTACTAATAAAACACATTTTTAAAATAACTTACACAAATCAAAAATCGGCTTCAATGATGACAATTAGTTACAGCCTGTCATTTTGAATGCAATTCTTCGGACTGCTTGACTTATAAATTCTTTGACTCTCCATTGGAGTCTATACATCTGTATTACTGTATTTCTATCATCATTTTTAATAGTACACGAAAACCATGTTTCTTATTTCCTACATGCATTTTATCAGTCATGAAATCAATGCAAACAATACAATTACCAAAGGAAAATTTGCAATTAAGGGAAAAATCAGATAATTAACGACCAGCTGGCAGTGTACCGATACATGCTGTCATGACTACAGTCTGACCACACAAACTTGAGTCCTGATTTAATCTTGGCATTCTTTCACTCGTTGTTTTAAATGTAATAAATACAACAATTGGTGCTCAAGACATACAGAACATTTTTACATATATATATATTACGCAAAATTAATTTGAAAGTCAAGTGTTGATAAAATCATTTTATTTTTCAGTGAAACCTCCATAATCAGACTACCCACTGGTTCTGAAGAAAGTAAGTCTTCGTTATGGTTGTCTGACTGTTGAGTTCAAACAAGGAAGAAAAATTAACAACTGCAGTATATGAGAATAATGATCTGATTTATGAGGTGGTCTGGATTTCCAGGTTCTATTACGTCATACAACTTCTGGTATCAAATGAGATGCGCGCACACCGTGACCGCCATAATCAGTTCGCTTACCGTACTCGACGAGAGTAGACGTGTTCTCTCTCGATAAATGTGACGAACTCGGTTCGTCAATACATTAGACCGTATCTATATACGTACTGTCGTAATATAGTCAGTCGTCTAGTTTAAGGTTGCTACGAGGTAGTGACAGCATTAATAAATGAATTTCATTTGATATAATATCAAATTATTCAATAATTGAACTTGTTCCTCGCCAAAATTGACTCGGTCAATTTACTGTCGTAAATTCTTTGTTTTACGACATACCGCAAGTGGTTCTGTCATCACTGCTTACACGTGAGAAATGGCGGAACGCGAGGTACAGCAAAAAATTCAAAGTGAATTGGGGAAAAAGCAGCCTTCCCTTGTGGGAGGTAAGTCGTCTTTATATAAGGAAAATACTTCCCCAGAGACTGGTACGTCCACAAATATCACACAGGTGTCGAGTGACACTTCAAAAACGAAAACTTCTGTGCGGAGTCCCAAAGATTTAAATAAGGAGGTCGTACTCGTCCTGAAAGAACTCAATTCCAATTTGAATGTACAAAATGCTAGAATTGAGAAGCAGGACAAGAAAATTGAAGAATTATCTTCTGTTATTAATTCATTGTCCAGTTATGACTATGACGCTAGTGAATCATATAATTTGGAGGATGAATGTGATGATAACAGTCAACATGAAGTATCTATTCACGGCAGTGAGTGTGACTATGTGCCACCCAATAAGAAGCAAAAAGAAGATGTACCATCTTCAATATTTAAATCATTGTCGGAGAAGTTCCAACAAGTTGACACAGTTGACAATGAATTAGATGATGATTTGGCTATCTTTGTGAATAGTTCGTTCAGAAATGGCATCTCCGATGAGAAAATGAATGATTTAGTTAAGAACATTCATCGTCCCAAAAACTGTGAGGCATTGACAAAAACACGTGTCAATCAGGGAATTTGGCGTCTGTTGAAAATGCATACCCAAACAGAAGATAACAGAATGCAGGTTATCCAAAATTTAATTGTCAAAGCAACTACTAACATTACTAAGGTAGTGGATAAAAATGGTGATCTTTTTGACAGCCAAGATATAGAGTGGAGCACCAATTCTGTTGCTTTGTTGGGTCAGGCCAACAAACTTATTAACAATAGACGTAAGGAGATGCACAAAGCAGATCTTGATCCTAAGTACCATTACTTAACTTCTGCTTCCCTGCCTTTTACTGAACATTTATATGGTGATGACGGCGACGTCAATAAGAATGTTCGTGAAATCAACGATATGAATCGTATTGGCCGTAACATTGGTAGGGGATATAATCAGAGAGGCTTTCGTGGCAGACGCACATTCAGACGTGGCAATTTCCGGGGACGTGGTAGATATACCCCTAGAGTGGATTCTAGCTTGAATTCCACAAAAAACTTGAAACAGGCGTACAAGAAGTAAATTTACAGGTTGGTACTTATTTCATTGCTGGTAGATTGAATGAGTACATTGAAAATTGGAGAAAACTCACTAGTGACATTTGTATTTTGGATATAGTCCAACACTGTCACATTGAATTTATTGATGGTATCAATCCTATTAACCATCATTGTTATAGAAGTAAATTCAATCAAATAGAAGAAAACATTATTGATATGGAGATTGAAAAATTATTAAGCATGAATGTGATCAAAGAGGTTAAACATCACCCAGATGAATTTATTTCTCCAATTTTCATTGTACCAAAGAAAGATGGTGAATACAGACTGATATTGAATCTAAAAGATCTTAATAAGTATATTCAGTACCATCATTTTAAGATGGAAACCTTTGAAACTGCTCTTAAACTTGTCAAGCCTAATTGTTACATGGCTTCTGTTGACCTACGTCATGCTTACTATTCTATTCCAGTAGCTGAAGAGCACCAATTAAAATTAAGGTTTCAAAGGTCGGGAATAATTTACCAGTTCCTGTGTCTTCCTAATGGTATTTCTTGTGCGCCATTACTTTTTACGAAGTTAATGAAACCAGTTTATGCTTCTCTTCGCATGCTCGGACATAGCAATTCTGGCTATATAGATGATTCTATTCTCTTAGCAGATAGCTACACTGAATGTGAAAATAATGTTATTGATACCGTAAATATTATGACTAACGTAGGTTTTATGACTCATGAGAAAAAGTCAGTATTAGTACCAACACATAAGATTTCTTACTTGGGAAATATTATTGATTCAGAAAAAATGATTGTTACACTGCCAGAGAGCAAAGTACAGAACATTGTCCGAGCATGTTTTGAGCTGTATAACAAGGCATTTGTTAAAATAAGAGATGTAGCAAGAATTTTGGGTCTCATGGTTTCAAGTTTTTCTGCAGTAGAATATGGTCCACTATTTTATAGAATTAATGAAAGAAGGAAAATTGATGCTCTGAATCATAATAGTGGAAACTTTGAGTCATTTATGTGTGTTACAAATGAAATGAAACAAGAACTCAAATGGTGGATTGATAATTTGCAGTATCAATCACGAAGAATAACACATACAAATCCAGATGTAATTATTGTTTGTGATGCTAGCACACATGGCTGGGGTGCAATTTGTGATAATGTAACAATTGGTGGCAGATGGAAAGACCATGAGGCTCAAAATCATATCAATTACCTTGAACTACTAGCTATAAGTCATGCAGTTCTATCCTTTTGTAAGGTTCTTAGAAATATTCATGTACGGATCAGGTCAGACAATACATGTGCTGTTGCATACATCAACAATAAAGGAGGTAAAACTGAAAATTGTAACTCCCTTGCCAAAACTGTCTGGTTGTGGTGCATTGAAAGAAATATTTGGTTATCGTCGGCACATGTACCAGGGGTGCAAAATGATGCCGACTACAGCTCGAGACATTTCAATGATAATGTAGAATGGATGTTGAACAAAAGACTATTTTCTAAAATAATAGAAGTTTTTGGAATGCCAGATATTGACATGTTTGCATCTAGAATGAACAAACAATTGACTAAATTTGTGTCGTGGCTACCTGATCCAGAGGCGCATGAGATAGATGCTTTTTCATTACATTGGTCTTATAAACTGATATATGCCTTTCCGCCTTTCAGTTTGATAGGTCGGCTGATACAGAAAGTCCGACAAGACAAAGCAGAGGTAGTCCTGGTGGCGCCTGTTTGGGTAACGCAGAACTGGTTCACATCTGTGATGGAAATGCTTGTGGAGAACCCATTAATTCTCCAAGTTCAACAAAATACGTTACAACTTCAGCAGACAGACCAAGTACATCCACTGGTAAACAAGTTACATCTTATGGTATGTCGTATATCAGGCAATCCTATAAAAACAGAAATATTTCAGAAAAATCTGTTGAAATTCTCATGGCATCATGGAGAAAGTCCACCCAGAAGCAATATTCCACGCAGATTAACAGATGGATTTCATACTGTAGTGAAAGGGAAATTAGTGTTTTTCAACCCTCTACAGATAATATAATTGAATTTTTGACAAATTTGTTTGAAACTGGTTATAGCTATGAGACTTTAAATATAGCACGCAGTGCCTTGTCTGCATTGTGTGATTTACAGAATGGATGTTCAGTGGGTTCACACCCAACTGTAGTCAGATTTATGACTGGAGTTTTTAATTTGAGGCCATCTGTTCCTAAGTATAAAGAGACATGGGATGTTTCAAAGGTTCTCTGTTACCTAAAGACGTTGTCACCAGATGATTCTGTTAGTTTGAAAAATTTGACTTATAAGTTGGCAATGCTTATTGCCCTGACTAAAGCAAGTCGCTCGCATTCTATTAGTTTGTTAACTTTAGAAGGTCTTCATAAAGATGATACTTCGATTTCATTACATTTTTGTGAATTATTAAAGCAATGTAGAAGAGGAAGAAAAAATCCTATTGCAGTGTTTAAAATGTATGCTCCAGATAGGAGAATTTGTGTATATAGTGCATTAATTGAATATATTTCAAGGACTAGAAATATTCGTGGGGATGAAAAACGGTTGTTTATTAGTTTCATTAAACCTCATAAAAGAGTTGTTTCTACTACAATAAGTAGATGGATCAAGTGTGTTATGCATCTATCAGGAATAGACATAAGTAAATATCAATCACATAGTACAAGAGGTGCAGCTTCATCAAAAGCTAAACGAACAGGTGTTCCTATTGGAGAAATCATGAAAGTTGCAGGATGGTCGTGTGTGGAGACCTTTTCCAAGTTCTATGACAAGCCTGTTGAACAAGAGTCTTTCGATCAGGCAGTTTTACAATAAGTCTAATGGTAATGTACATATTTATTATTTACTTCCGTTTGTTAGACACTGTTGTAGATAACTATTGTTTGGCAAGAAAGTTTTGTTCTTGCTTTGAAGTCTCATTTGATACCAGAAGTTGTATGACGTAATAGAATCCCCCAAACAAACAAGACTTACCTGAAAGTTGAAGTTTGGTTAGGATTCTATATAGTCATCCAACAACTGAAGGGATCAAATGCCCACCCACACATTATATATCCCTCCCTTAGTATTTTTGCTATGCAATTAACAGAACATTACAGTTGTTGTGTCTGATGATCATTTGATCCATTGGAACAAAACTTTATTGCGTAAGCGTTGAAGACTGATTATGGCGGTCACGGTGTGCGCGCATCTCATTTGATCCCTTCAGTTGTTGGATGACTATATAGAATCCTAACCAAACTTCAACTTTCAGGTAAGTCTTGTTTGTTTGGGGGATTTTACTGTAAGGGAGAAATACTGTTTTAATTGATGTACTACTACAGGCTGCTGTTATGATAAAATAAATTTCATCAGGGACAATAACTCTTGCAAGGAACAACCACATCAGTGGCAACAGCTCTTGCAAGGAACAACCCCATCAGGGGCAACAGCTCTTGCAAGGAACAACCACATCAGGGGCAACAGCTCTTGCAAGGAACAACCACATCAGGGGCAACAGCTCTTGCAAGGAACAACCACATCAGGGGCAACAGCTCTTGCAAGGAACAACCACATCAGGGGCAACAACTCTTGCAAGGAACAACCACATCAGGGGCAACAACTCTTGCAAGGAACAACCACATCAGGGGCAACAGCTCTTGCAAGGAACAACCACATCAGGGGCAACAACTCTTGCAATGAACAACCACATCAGGGGCAACAACTCTTGCAAGGAACAACCACATCAGGGGCAACAGCTCTTGCAAGGAATAACCACATCAGGGGCAACAACTCTTGCAAGGAACAACCACATCAGGGGCAACAGCTCTTGCAAGGAACAACCACATCAGGGGCAACAGCTCTTGCAAGGAACAACCACATCAGGGGCAACAACTCTTGCAAGGAACAACCACATCAGGGGCAACAGCTCTTGCAAGGAATAACCACATCAGGGGCAACAACATTTTTGTACTTTAAAGTTTGAAAGTGTCATTGGACATTGAAACCAGACCTTAAACAAGGAGAAGAATAATCTACATGAAAGACCTGACATGACAATGAAAGAAGCAAAATAATCCAGGTATCATTTCAAAATAGATGTCAATCATTTTAAGCAATGTAATCAAAACTTTTATCCAAGCATTTTAATGAGTTTATCTATCACATACTTAATGTTTGTAACAAAGTGGATGTAACATTATACACATCATTGCTGGTCTGATGGCTATAAGACAGGAGTTTTAACATATCCATCTAGTGTGCTTAAGGCAATTAATGGGTTTAGGACACTAGTATCCTATCACTGAATTTACCAATGAAGGTATCAACTATAATATTATACTTGTAATTAACATTATGTCTCACAGGAAGCAATACATGAAACTTTCCAATTAGCATAATTATGTATCGATTTAATTTAATGTCTAGATACTTTTTTTTGTCGACTGTTTGCAATAAAAGACCCCCTCAGTGTAATGCATGCAAAAAGGAACAATATCAATAGAAGGCTAACTAATTATTTCCTGAAAGATTGCAAATGAAAAAAGTGCATGAATTTCGTTCCTTCTCTTGCACTTGGACCGTTTACATTACTTGGTCGAAGGGTCAAGCGTCTCATTCCTGATCCTTCAAAGGTCGTAAGTTCCTCAGGCGAGGTCGAACTGCGAACTCCACAATCTGTGAAGTTGGTGAAAGTACAGGTTTAATTGTAACCCAGGAGGCAGTCACTGTGAGTGATCAATATAAAATGCGTCATTGTAAGCAATGTAAATAAATAAGTTGAAACGTAAACAAAAGTGTGCTTTCATTTTCTAAAACATAATCACAGCGTTGTTTGAATTTGATAGCATAGTTATAAGACAGGTATTGGGGTTAGACGGGGGGTGGGGGGGTCGGGGGGCTGGAAGGGGTTGATCCCATAGTGTTAAAATAAAGTGTTATGTATTGTAAAGTGAATTAATCTTACCAATAACAACAGTAATGAAGAGATCAAACATAAATAAAAAACGTTTGACAGTGTTACAGCACTGCAAGGCGTGCCATGCAATCATAGACAATGGGCAAAGAAACACTGTTTCTATAATATTAACAGTTTAACAAATCTTATCCATGTGTACACTAGACAACTTTCAGTTAGCAAGGTATTTTACTCTTATTTATAGAATTAAGGCAATCAGCGTAGACATACTTCATGTAACATCATCTCCTTCGTAAAATGTTGCGTATAAAGCAAAGTACCAATACTGACCGACTAAAATTATACTGTGACATTACCAAAAAAATTAATTTTAAAATGTCCTGGGCTTAACAGAGCTTGTGTGAATGTCCTTTAAAAGTTATATAGAGCATTATGACAGCAATACCTGTCACATGATTTATATACAAACTTTTAAAAATAAAATGGCAGACATTCTGACAACAGGAAATTAGCGGTAATTTCACCATCTTCCATGCTCCTTAAAGGCCAGTCAGAGTACAAACAGAATGTTTTTATCCTGGAAGTGTTCGCTCTTGTTTCCTCTTGTCATAATACAGTCAAGTCATCATGGCTATAAAATACTATTGTGAATTGTTTGTTCACTAAACTGTACATGTGGACATTTTTGCGAGTCCAAAAATTTGTGAATTCCACACGTTTCACTGTCGGCAATGTTGGTGTTTTGTCGAAATGAGTTCTATTACATTGAATACTCAAGTGTGTTAAACAAATACTACCGTGAAGAAATAAAATACACTGATAGTTTTCTGACTTTCTTGACTTTTCGGACTTCACAAAGATTTCTTTGTCACAGAACTTACTTCTTATACAGTATATAGACTGCTAACTACACTTCTTCGGGACCTATTCAAGATACAAGAGCTTGAAAAATGTGCACCTTATGATGGCCAGTCAGCAGTAAGAGAGTGGTGTAGTACACACAAAGTGACCATTGACCCTTCTTCAAGATCTATGGTCAGTGATTAACCAAACACAATCAATTCCTATGAAGTTGACACCTATTTGCACAATAATTCCCACATATAATATTGCTCATTAACCAAAGGGTCCACTGGCCAACTAAACAACTGAGCTAACTATTTATTTATGTCTACTTCTACACCAGGTAAAGTAAATGCGCCTCGAAATTAAGAAGCAAAAGCTGCCTTCTCATGCAATATCTTTGCATTAATATGGCATTTGTTGTTCACTTTTGCAGATGAAATACTCACATTATGTGAGGTATGTGCACATACATGCCACCCGCATGATAGATGCCAGGGACCATTCAGTATCACGCCCAGTCATTGTGTGCATGTTAGACCTGCTCATTAAAACAGAACATATCAGAGTTATTTCACACCATCAAATAATTTAAAACGATGTTTAGTAAAGGACAATCCATATAAGGATATGCGGGGATATATTGAACCGTGCCACCACGGTCACATGATACCAATAATTGATTTTAACGAGATTAAGCTACAGGTGGGTATTGCCTAGTGGGAGAGCGACCAGTGCGACGAATTACCCACTCTATCAGGACC
Organism: Mactromeris polynyma; assembly: GCA_032209605.1. Taxonomy (NCBI): domain Eukaryota; kingdom Metazoa; phylum Mollusca; class Bivalvia; order Venerida; family Mactridae; genus Mactromeris; species Mactromeris polynyma. The sequence continues at coordinate 3,055,247 of JASFXZ010000016.1, read as the reverse complement.
ACACAGCCATCTTAGATATATCGACAATTGATCGACTGACAAAAGAAAATATTTACCTATTGTGTTTCATTAACCTGATCAAAATTGTTAAAAGGAATACATTGTTAAAGCATAATTGTGCAGTTAAATTGATGAGCAAATGTCAAACACATATTAAGACAGAATTTATATCTAATCAACAAGGTCATTAATTTTATTGATATTGGCAGAGTGTATCACAATAAAAGAATGCACCTGGTTTTTTTAGTGCAATAAAGGAATAACATAATTGCGGTTTATATTCTACCACTTATTCCACAGATAACGCAGGTCAGGTTAGCTCAGCCGATAGATCGCTTGATTACTAATCTGGAGGTGTCAGTTCAAAACCCGGGCAAGGCGTAATAGTTCTAATGACAGTTTGACTGAAGATAATAAGTCATTTGTTCACCACCTATTATTCATATTGGGGAGTAGTCAGTTGCCTGCAGAAAAAAACAGGTTAGTATACTGGTTGGTAACCTGGCAACACAGATTTAGGTCAACCTGACCACTGGACTTATGTTGAAAATGGTGTTAAAATCTAACTCAACCAACCAATTAGTCCCAGATTAATCAATGAGTGAAATCAATCGATTCCACCAAGTCTTATTTGATAGGATAACTGGTATTGGCATTCATGTGCTCAACGCCGATTTCCATGGGAGTCTCGGATTTAATAGGCCACTCACGTTTTCCCGGCTGGGTGCCGTGATCTCCTGATATTAAAGATAAACATCGCAAAGTTTTGAAATGGGGTATTTTTTAGTTCATTCCTGACTGCTTCAGTGAAATTACATGTCAGACTGATAACCAGAAGTAGTAAAATCGGAGCACCAGTCGGGGCTGCGGCAAATGAACCTACAACCTCCAAAATGAGGATCAGCACATAATCTGCATGTGAAAAACAAACAGCACTCTTGTACTGAACTCTACCACAGCGCCATATTTTGATCATTGTCCATAATTTATATAATCTAGGATTAAAAAGTTTTAATTAATCCATAATGATTATTGAAAATAAAATTAAAATACAGTCCGGGGAGGCAAATTCTTCATGTGTGTTGGTAACAAGCGGTACGATGACACGACACGAAATGGTATGAAATATCAGAGTGTTACGCTTACTGTAAACCAAGAAATGTTGGCAACCACGAATTTTCAAGCTTTCCGTAATGTTGACAATTGTTTGAGGCTATTTTAATTCTTGGAATAATCAACTGCATTTTTTACATCAAGATGGTCAGCCTTTTCATGGCTCAAGAAAATTTAACCTCACGAAAACAACCTTATACTTTCAATCTATTAAATTATTTTATTTTACAGGATGAACGTCTAGAATTTATTGTGATTGACATGATTACAGAAGTGACAAAAATAAGCTTGAAAATATTACTGTCATTCCTGACGTCAGAAACCAAATGTGCACAATCTTTTAATATTTTGATCAAGACATGAAAACAGAAAATAGTTTCTCACGTCAGAACAATTATGGTATATATTAAAGGTAGATATTTGGTCACTATTGCCTTGACCGTAATTTCATTGCTTTGAGTAAATTCCAATTCATTACAAACAATGAAATAGGTATGCAATTGTTTACAAGAGAGGTAATGGTGGCACAGAACTATTGTAACTCTATTCAGGTAAGGAAGCTGTAGCAACAGTCTTGCGCCAAATCGTCGATCATATCATCTCAGCCAAAATCTGGATATCTAAAAAAATATATATACAAAAATAACCCAGTAAAAAGTAAACAGTTTACATTGGATATATGGAGACTTTAGATCAGGGAAATCTAACAGTATGATCAATTTACAACTGTTGGCGAATAAAATATACATTGATAGGATCTTAATATCTCAGGAAATGATAAACCACTGAAAGATAGTATAAGGATATCATTGTAACGAGTATTGTTTATTTCATTGTGATCATAATCGCCCCGACAAGTATAATGTCAAATATGTTTTTCCAATCCTGTTTTCCCACCTGAATATTGCACCAGAACCTGGTTGAAATCAATGATCGGAAGTAATTCAAAGATACGAATAAATGTATTCAATACGAGAAGTGAGCCATGGTTAATTATTAGGTAGGTAAATTAAACATAATATTGTCAATGAAATCTTAATCAAATAGAGTTAAAAAGATTTTGTTTGATTATTAGGTAAAAACTCGGTCAATTCAAAAATACTGAATCTGTCTACGCAGGGGAACACGTGGTAGAGATATACACAGTCAGCGTAGAGGAGACCTACGGCAAGAGATCTGTTTCTTTGTACACAAAAAACATAAAGTGCACCTGACTTATACAGACATTGATGGATTATTTTATGATAACTCCGATTTTTTGGAAGACAATTAATTATAAATCAATTAGATGTTTTTATTCATAACATAATAGCAAGTTAATGAATCGTGTCCTTTTAAACAGTCCTACCATATTTACTTGTAAAATAACACTATAATTATCGAATGGATGAAAGAAAAGTCTTAATGACAATTAAATAACATAAAGGTAAACGGTATGTTTTTTGTCAATCATTATCTCTGTAATTGATATTTAACACTATTTTAACAGTAAACACATTTTGATTAATGCTTTACATTATTTGTATTAATTCAATTCGTTTAAGGTTAAAAAAATGATGTTACCGGAATAACGCAGCACCGAAGTTCATTTATATAATTGACGTCATATTTTCACATCGACTATTCACACAGTCACTTCGGGTAATACTTGTTTTTGTTGTGATAAAATGAGTAGATGAAATTTAATTAAAAATTAATTGCACGTCTCATTAAATTAAAAATAACAAAACATTAGCGTAATATCACCATAAATCAATGTATTTATCTGATTACAAAGATTAAATCATTCGTCAAGCAGTAAAAGACAGCAGATTGCCATGATACGACATTTTGCAAGCTTGAAATAAATGAACAGTAAGGGTTTTATAGAGCTGACATATATATCTTACAATGACAGGTAAAGGTGGCTGTAAATATGTCATTGCGATCATTTGATCAATAACCCAATCACCTCCAATCTTCAATTTATAGAATATCATAATAATTAATTTGTCTGTATTGCTTCCAAATTGAGACGGGAACGCAAAACAAACCCATCTGCATTTTTATTTTCATGCAGATAGAGGAGTTTTGTTTCACCCATCGATATTTAATGCACCCGTACAAGGAGACAGCTTGTCTATAATATCTTGAAGTCAATAAGTATGTTCCATATACAAATAGCCAGCATAATGTCCTAGTGCCAAGCTAAATGGTGATTTATTATTGAAACAATTACACACTAACAATTATTATAAACATTCAATGATATATAAATCGTGTGTATTACTCACACTTGTCAGGAAGACAAGACATGTTTTATCAGTATTTCTTTACAATCAAATTATTGAACAACTTAAGTCCCAGATTGTTTATGGCAACAGTTGTCTCACGGATACAGTCACAGTTATTGGGACATGAAGGCATTGACCTACAAGATGGCCTGGCGTTGGTAGGTAATGATCTGTCCAATCATTGGCAAGCTGGACTTCAAGAGGTGGAAGCCGAGAAAGAAACTTGAATCTGATTATGCGGTCCTGCTATTTGCACAGAAATCACATTATCATTGGGCACTATAATACTTGATTCTGCTTTTCTGTAAATGGTCCACAATGGGACAGAGTATTAATATGGAGCCGGTCCTACTATTCAACCATGCTACAGATGTTCAGCTGTGGGTGGACTCCCCCCCTTTAGCCTATAATTATTGACTTTCTTGGCTTGTTCCATGGTGTATTCCATCCATTTAACCCTTTTTGATTGTCCGCCAGACCATGCTCCCCTATTCCCATACATATTTACCTTTGCATCTGCTTAGTCCCTAATGTTTTGTAGGCCGCTGTTTTGGACCAGGGGTCTGTGTGGGGAGGCATTGACTTTTGTATGTGGTGTTTCCTGTAAACAACTTAATCTCTCTTAGTTAGCTCATGGGTTTTATGTAAGAAGCTGTTTATATGTCTCACATTGTGAAGATCATATAAATATGCTGAATTGTTGGGAGTTTGTGCTCGAGTTCTTGAAGGGATGTAATGAATTAACTAGCCTTTATGTTGATAGTATAATAGCATAGATATTAATGACCCTCGTTCAAAATCCTGTCCAGGAGGGTGTTCAAATTCTTTTTACAAATTAATAGTTCTAATATCTTGACATAAAATCTAACAAGTGACAGGTTTGGTCTTTGAAAACCTACATCTAGAATTTATGTAGGGAAATTGAAAATCCTTTTGTCACATTTTACTGCTATTTGAAGACTTTGAACCTTTAAGTCCAGTCTGAATATCTTTGATGACCCCTGGGTTTCATTTGTATGGACAGGAATTTCTCATGTAATTTAAAAAGGAAGTGATAAAATAAATCTGTAAAAAACTATTTTTGTATAAAAAGACAATATCTATGGACACCTCACAGTTGTAAATTATTGGCTGTACATGTTTGTAAATTGCATTTGATTGCACTTGTCTTAATTTGAATAAGAAACAAATCTGATTTGAAAGTGTAAGGGTAATGCATGCAATAGGTTGATACCATATTTAATGTCAGTATGCTCCATTAAACAGGCCTGTCTGTCTTAATGATTTCTTCCGCACATATTCTACAAGTGTTTACTGTGGAGTGTCTTTTTGGACCTTAATGACTTAATGCAAACACCATTGGGATACTGATAAAGTAAGCATAAATTGCCATCAGAATTGGAAAGAAATAAAATCTAAGAATCTACAGAAAACAAACAATTGTGGCATAATTACACATAAAACATATGTACTTACCAAACCATTGCATATTGAAATGGATGCAGATTGTTTTGACTTCTCTTTGACATGACCTGTGAAGAAGCAACCGTAGATATCTTGATTTGGTAGCTCTTTCGCCTCCTGCGATTGCTGGAGTGTTTGACGCCGGTATATTTTGAAGCCATTGGCGAAGAGCTTGTCGTTCTCCCAGAGTTCCAGTTCAAAAAGTTCATCTCCTCCGCTAATACTAATTTCAAGTGGTTTTCTTTTCGTTCCAAGTGTTCGCTTTCTTCTGCGTACATAATTGTTTACATTATTTACGATAATTCCCGCTTCCTTCTCAATGACTTGTGGATACACAATTTCGTATGAAGCTGAAATGAAAAAAAAATAAGCATGAATAAATAAAATCTTTGCCGCAAATGAATAATTTCTGTATCCATTGTACTGAGGAGTGAAAAGAAATAACACAGGAAAATAATGAACCAGTTCTTTAAGAAAGGTGAAGACATGTACTGTGTGGAATAAATGTGACATGATAGAACCATCTTTTATGAAGCAGAAGCCTTACAACATTCAGCAGACATAATACTGCAACAGAGAAATGGACTAACAGAATGAAAGCAAATTACCTCCCTTTATGTTAAAAGGAATCGGGGGGGGGGGGGGGGCGCGGGGGCATAATAAGGTCCAAGTTAGGTGAAAGCGAACTGATTATTACAGTCGGAAATTTCAACCGACATCTAAACAAGAGCATGAGTCAGTTATAATGATCATTATGGTATGAAATATGATCTGTTATACAATTACATAAAAAATGATTTATGCAAACAGACTGACTTACAATTTTATTATACACGCACTCTCTTCTTATTAAATCATCCATTGAAAATTATTCATAATAATATTGCGGTTATATTTTACAAGCATGAAAGAAATTTACAAATAGGTTAATGTCCCTTACATAACGTTTACAAAACACAAAACTTTCATAAAACATGCACAAATTGTTTTCACCGACGTGACTGTATTATATCAGAGTCACCATTAAACATCATTAAAAACACATTACAACTACAATTTTCAATATAGCTTATATTCAATATAGATAAATCAAAAATAAATACAACGTATATTATGAATAAAAAGGTCAAAATTGGTCCCTTTTTAAGAACAAAGGCATACCAATCTGTGTCTCTGATAGTATATGTCAGAGGGTTCATAACCGAGAAAGACAGTTGTCTTATGTAGTATTTCATGTCAGTTTGGCAAGGGAGGGTTTTTGTTAATGAGGGGTTTGACCCCACTAGTACAATTCTTGAGGGGTTTTGTCTGCCTTTACAAAAAAAGACTGGCTCACATTGCATAAACATTTTGAAAATTTCATAATGATTTTATTGTTACTTGCCTTCAAGGCTTATACCATGTTTCACGCAACTAAACATCATCAATCTCTTTTTTTTAAAAGTGATTTAACAGTCAGTGTGTTCGATTATAACAATAGGTACAGTACTGTGCTTTAAATGTTCTAAAGGTATTCCTTAGTACAAATGACATAGAGTTGATTTCAAATAGCATCTTTGTAACCTCCAGAACTTTGAAGACAGGCAAGCAGGAGACAAATCATGACCACTGACCACTTTCGAAGAAAAGAAAATAGATGGTAGTGATCTGGTACATCCAACCAAATATGCCAGAACGCAAGAGAAATACAGCAATAACATTCATTGGTACCATATTCCAAGTGTATACCAGTTGGAGCCTCGTATTTCCACCGTTGTTAGAATTCTACTAAATATTGTTAAGCTCGCTTCAATGAATTACTATTTATCACCAAGAGTTCCACTAAGTGTTAACTACATGTACGTGTCCATGCTTGTGTTGACATTCAAGATGTATTTTTTACAAAGACATATCAACTACAAAGCAGGACTGTCTTAGATGGCACTCTTGTGCTGGTAGAATGGTAATGACTAGTATACCATGGACATTTGGGGACGGTGGGAATACAATTATGAGCAAAGACTGTATGACTGAACATTGGCAACCGTCTCAGGTTAGCAGATTTATTGCAGAAACAATGGTATTATTCATATGATAAATTTAGAGAAGATTTTGGTTCCAAGATATAAGGAGTCGAGTCACATAAATCATGATTTTTATAGACACAAAATATCAGTAAAAATACAAGTGGGATTAGTTATCTAGGGTTGATTTATGAAATGTTGCCATTGTTATCTTTAAACGTCCATGCCAGATATGGCTACCGCTGGTCAGCTAATGTGGGAATATGTAAGAATGTTATAGAAGATAAATGATGTGTCTCAATAGAATAACAATGACTGATGCAACTTCACTGGATGATAAACAAGATGTATCAGTTATTGTTGTTGTCTTGGACAAAGGTATGGTATAAAACTCTTGCTACTTTCAGTGCCAAGCATATTTTTTGTATAAAAGTGTGAACTTTAATGAGAGCTTTAAGCAAGCAGACCTGTTTTAATTAAAGGAAAGAAAATAACATTGATGTTTTAAACAGAAAAAGGAATATACAATGGATGCATTTATGCTTTCAGCAAAATGTAAAACAAGATGAAATATGCAATTCATCTTGTTTTATGATTTTAACACGGTAATTAATGGCTCATATTGAAATTTCATGTCGACCAAAAAAGCGAAAATTGAAAGCATAACAAATCCCGCTTGTTAAGCAAATTTGAGTAAAAAATATTAATTTCAAAGAAATGCTGACCTTGTACAAATGCTTTTGAACATATTATTTACCTACATAATAAATAATTATAAAATTTGGGGAAGGTTGTAGTCTTCATTATGCAATGGGCTTAACCAATCAAGAGAAACATTCCCATAAGATATTAATTAAAATCCCGCATTGTTCTTAAATCTTTGATGTACAAAGAAAAGATGAAAAGCTTGAACCAATTCCAGATTTCCCTCACAAACAAATACTCCAATTAGTTAATTGAATATCTTTGATCAAAAAGTCCTACATGAACATATATTTTTTCAGAATCAAACAGAATTCCATCATGGAATACCATCTTACAGTTGCAAGGGAGTGTATACTGGACTAAACCAGTCTCAGGCGAAATCCCTCGATTCATCGATTTTTGCTATGGTGGACGAAATTACCCATCCTATGAATATTTCCAGGGGGACAAAACCCCTCCCTCTGGTGTTGAAATATAAATAAGAATAACAATACATACACTTATACATTTTTAATGTAAATGTTTACTTAACACACATACTGGCCTGAAGTCTTATGTAGCATTTCATGTCAGTTTGGCAAGGGAGGGTTTTTGTCCAATCTTTTTTAAATGAGGGGTTTGGCCCCACTAGTACAATTCTTGAGGGGTTTTGTCTGCCTTTACAAATCAAAATATGCTAAATTGATGAATTTTTACTATATCTTATCATATTAATTGGAATTTTGGAAGGGTATTCAATTTACCATGTGTATTTAAGTATTGAAAACTGCCCCTTGGGGTGCACCGTCCAAAAAGGACTGGCTCACATTGCATAAACATTTTGAAAATTTCATAATGATTTTATTGTGACTTGCCTTCAATGCTAAAATATACCATGTTTCATGCAACTTAAATTACATGATACGTCAGAGGACATGTTGATATATTATATTCCAAGAAATCACCAGGAAGAGATAGAGAAGACGAACACACTGTTTATCTGGTCACTGATGTGCTGTACTGGGGTATACAGGGGCAGTTCCAGGACTTGGAAGATGAACACACTGTTTATCTGGTCACTGATGTGCTGTACTGGGGTATACAGGGGCAGATCCAGGAGTTGGAAGATGAACACACTGTTTATCTGGTCACTGATGTGCTGTACTGGGGTATACAGGGGCAGATCCAGGAGTTGGAAGATGAACACACTGTTTATCTGGTCACTGATGTGCTGTACTGGGGTATACAGGGGCAGGTCCAGGAGTTGGAAGACGAACACACTGTTTATCTGGTCACTGATGTGCTGTACTGGGGTATACAGGGGCAGATCCAGGAGTTGGAAGACGAACACACTGTTTATCTGGTCACTGATGTGCTGTACTGGGGTATACAGGGGCAGATCCAGGAGTTGGAAGATGAACACACTGTTTATCTGGTCACTGATGTGCTGTACTGGGGTATACAGGGGCAGATCCAGAAGTTGGAAGATGAACACACTGTTTATCTGGTCACTGATGTGCTGTACTGGGGTATACAGGGGCAGGTCCAGGAGTTGGAAGACGAACACACTGTTTATCTGGTCACTGATGTGCTGTACTGGGGTATACAGGGGCAGATCCAGGAATTGGAAGACGAACACACTGTTTATCTGGTCACTGATGTGCTGTACTGGGGTATACAGGGGCAGATCCAGGAGTTGGACTTAGGGATGAGTAACTTTTTCAGTCATTTTGTGGTTTTGCTCAAGCCTTATAAAACGGCCATGACATTCTTTGTTTTTAAGTTATTGAGCAACTCAGGACTTTACAACCCATTTAAGTAGCGGTGAAGCAAGTAAGAGAAAGTAAAGTATAAAATACAACTTTGTCAACATATAACTTAAAATATTACATAGCATATGTATAAACATCACCATTATAGAGTATAATGCAAAAATAAATCATGATCACTTATTTGAAAATCTTATAATTAAAGATCTCTTGTATTTATACTCTGACATACATGTAAGGTTGGGGGAATTTTAGGGGGTGGGGGCATGCCGCGTGTGCCTCCCTGGATCCGCTAGGGGTATATACTGTTGTGGCGTAATTTAACTGACAGCTCATTAAAGCACCATATAAGGAGAGTAAACAGCCTACTTCAAACTATATAAAGACATGATTTTGTAAATGCTATTTAATAGCTTGCTGTTTGAAGTTGATACCCAGCTAATGGAAGGTAAAGGTAACACTAACTATGGGCATAACCCTTAAATGAACTACAGGTGTGAAATCTGATCAAAGACCTCCAGTTAAGATGTAATACAAGATACTGCACTCAATGTTATCCCCGATAAAAATGAAGTCGCTTACTAAGGATAATAAATTCGCCATGAAAATGAAGTTTGTAATGCAACCTGTTCGACCATATTGTATACAGAGTAACGCTGATTGTGGTACGCTGAATTCATCATCGCTAATTAGTTTCTTCGCTGTACAGACTCGTACGCGGTGTAAACAATATGTACGGAATGCACTAGCCGAGCAAACCAAACATCTTACAAATTTTATGATTAAAACTTTTTTTCTTATGGAAAATGGGGAATGATTATAGTTATTTGATGTTTTATGAATAAGCTTCAAGATGGTTTTCTCACACTAAGTAACTTAGGAATGCATGGTCAAAACCCAATGAACTTTCAATATAAAATAACCAGTTACTTTATTACTATAACAAAGAGTGAAAAATATATTAAAAGACAATAAAAACGAGGGCAATTCCATGGCTGTGTGGTTACGAATACCGACTTATAATCACACGCCCCCCTCAATGCTGCAGGTTCGAATCCCATCCAGGATGTAAAATTTGCATATCTGGCTTACAGAAGGTCAGCGGATCTACTCAAGTGCTCGATTATATCTAAAATGATGCTAGAAGGAGCAGTTGGGGTATTCCTCTATCCTAACAGCTGAGAAAATTACAAGACCCCGACTGTTTAAGTGACTTAAGCCCATGCAGTTACAAAAAAAAACAATATAAAAAAGATGAAGCCATTTTCTTTATTCGTTTAAAAATTATTTTCTAAAAAGCAATGCATAAATATTATCCAAATTTTAAAGCTGCACAAGACAGGCATTAATCACATTATCAAAAATAATCTGATTTCACTACAAAAAGTGTTTGACAATCTGGTGACAAAATGTTATATGCCCACATGTGAATGTCTGTCATGCCAAAGAAGCCACATAAAATTGGTCCATCGTGACACAACTGTGACATAGGGTGCGAGTATCATGACAGACTGACAGCTATACCAGGTGTGGTGTAAATCTCTATGACAAAGCTTCTGACAGTTCTCAAACAATTTTTCCCTGTTTGACAATGTTGAGCATTCACTGGGTGACAGGAAGCCAATCAAAGATTACTTGGTGCCAATCAACCATTCAATACAAAGCTTAAAGAATAGACAATATGAATAATAGTTTTTGACAGACTCAGTAAAGTTGAATTTCTATTTACTGCAACAAATTTTAAAACCTTTCAATTGAAATATATTCGCCGCACCAGTTAAACCTCAAATGAAATATATCGTGTATTTTTCATTTTCAATTGAAATATATTAGCCGCATATGTTAAAATTTTAATTGATAAATATTTCTATTGAAATGTTGACATATATTTGCAGCTACTGTAAAACATTTAGTTAGTTAAAATATATCCATTGCAACTATTAAACTTTCAACGGAAATATGTTTTCTGCAACTATTAAACTTTCAATGTCTAGTTAAATTGACAATTTTTGAAATGTTCTAACATGAGAAAGATGTAATCCACAATCTCACAAATGTAACGTTATATAACCAAATACAGTGTTTGAAGGTATTTAAAGAAAATCTCTCACAGGAAAAAGACAAGACAAGCACTGATACGTATCATGACATTGTTTTTGGAACCACAGCTATGTCTTCCTATCGAAAAAGAAAATTTCAAATTTACAAGTTGATTGTATGCAACTGTCGACAAACTTCATACGCTAGAAATACCATCTGCATAGTGCAGTCATTAACATGCCATTTGTTTGTGAGTAAAATACTCTTAACTGCAAACACAAAGTTTGGTTTAATTATATTTATTCTGTGTGGTAAAACAACACTTGTGATAGTGATTTATCATCATCAAAGATAAATCTAAATTCTTCTGCGGCTCTCCAAATGTGGGTGAAATAAGTCTGTCTGAATGGTGATTTAAATCTGTTCGAGAGCAAAAAGGTAAACGTCTGTACACTTAGTTGCTGACCCTAGCGACCTGAGAATTAAATATCAAGATGTTATCAATATATAATGTTTGATAGTTTTAAGTATTCTGATTTAAGTACCGGTGTACATTGAAATATATATCAATACAATACAAAGAGATTAAGCATAAAATGAGAAATGACAATATTATTCTGAACCTTCTGGCAGAGAGTGCAATTTGGACAGAGGGACCGAGTACATGACTAATATAGTGACGTAAGCTTCAGACATTAAATTAATACAAATATCATTATGTGAAGGTATGGTGCAAATCTGATCAATAAAGATAAATGTTCTGGGAGAGGGCTTCAACTTGTACCAATCGTTTTGTACAAAATAATTGCAATAAAATATCATTAAACTAAGCGGATACATGAAACGCAGCTTTTGGGAAAGAAGTGAAGACAGCAGTTCATTATCAGAACATTGACTTCGCATAAAAGTATAAATTGTTAACTCAGAAAAAAAAATCTTATTAATAAATTGATCAAGAAATGCCACACACAGAGCGCATAGCCTCTCTAACACAAAAAGAACGCCAACGGTGAGCACACATTCATGCAGAATATTCCAGAAATTGTGATTAAGGAGGAAGTCAAATGGAGTGGCATCATTAAGTAAACAATTAGCTATAACTTAATCTCAATCAGGTTAGTAATTATCATGGATACACATCATATTCTACCACAACTATAAGGTTGTTTCATGTATTAAATGTTGAATACTGAATCTTTTTCTAGATTGATCTGTCGAAACCTACGCCAAGTAAAACTCAAACACTTGGTGTTCTAGAAAGTTGTAACAATTCCTGGCATTAACTCATATTAAAATCATTTACATTAGACATCAATCATTGTAACAGTAATTCCAAACAATCACTGTGAAGGATTATAAAGAACACTGAAGTTATTGTTTGTTCAAGATGGTGGTCATGGGATGTTTCCAGCTGGTTCTCTGCACTAAACCACTCATGTTCTCAGTAGACTGTTTGTGTGGCCAATAGATGATCACTCCAGATTATCTGTATGTTAGGTGAACGACCAATGTCCTAATCTATAGTGAATTTCAAACTTAGTAAAAAGAATACCAATATTGTATAGTCGGACCTTGATCATTTTGAAATCCTGCGGTCCGAAATTACATGGTTTCGAATAGTCGATTTCAATTCAACATGCATAAGAAGATACATCAGGACCTGATATTCATTTCGGATGATATCGAGTATTCGGATAGAAGGTTGTCAAATCATGAGGTCCAACTGTATCATTATTATTATTCGACAGCATTAAACTCACACTTATCAAACTTAGCCATTCTCTTGGTGCACAATTGCTGTTCTCAGCAAGCAGTCATATGTGACCATAATACATTATACTGAAAGGAGTTCTTTGTATTTTGACTGTTATACTAAAGTCTTAATAGATTTGTACAAATATTCATACCAATAAGACTGCCAGCTAAATATTGTCCAACTATACACTTATGAATTGTCTATTGGTCAATAATCTATCCAAAACTTGTTTTTATTGGCTGATCACCTCACAATTTGTTAAGGACCGTTCTCAGGTACATTTGTAAATAGAAAAGACCAATGATTATACAGTATCACATTACAGTACAAACTGAATATATATTACTGACAATATTACTGATTCTTCAACATTTGTCACAGGATGCTTAAATGTGACAATTATCTATAAGCAACAGGCACAAGATTTATACATTATAAACACTGTAAAATGTATTTGCAATAAATATACAATACAAAACATGTTACGTAGGCATACGGAACATACAGAAAGGAGTGTTTCAAAGTAAGCTTAAGAGATTTCCCATTTAATTCACAGATCTAAACCTCTATTTTTCATCAGTAATTTCATCTAATTGTTGTTTTATGACTTAATTGAATCAAGTGATAGTAATTGTTAGTTTTGATTTGTGACTAGATTGAGACGCAGTTACAAGCATTAAATAACCATTAAAATCAGATTAGTCAAGCAATAAACACATAGTAAATATTATAGATACATTTAAAACAGATCGTTCTTTAAAGTCTCTTGATTGCCTAAAACTTCACAGGCAATATCCAATTAATATAATGTCTAATTGCAGTTTTGCACTCAAGATTGGGTGTATTTACCTGCTTGTGTCAAGCAGGCAGAGCGTGTACTAATAAGGGTATTTACATGGTTCCACTTTTATATCAAATCAGCATGAATATTGAGCATTTAGCTTTCCATTAAACAAATAACTAAAGGAACATATTTTTCAGCAACTGGGGTTCAAATTTGGCAGATTTTTTTCTATAATAACGCAAAAATGGAAAACAAGGGGAATAACCAAATAAATACAGATGCAAGAGTTACAGTATTTGCGCAAGGTGCATTCCTGCTTTATTATGGTTATTTCTGATGCTTGAGTTATGGCTCCTGTTCATGACTGCCTTAAATATTACTGATGCTGAAGTTATGGTTCTTGTTCATGACCACCTTAAAAATACTGATGCTGGAGTTATGGCTCCTGTTCATGACTTCCTTAAATATTACTGATGCTTGAGTTATGGCTCCTGTTCATGACTTCCTTAAATATTACTGATGCTGAAGTTACGGCTCCTGTTCATGACTTACTTAAATATAACTGATGCTTGAGTTATGGCTCCTGTTCATGACTTCCTTAAATATAACTGATGCTAGAGTTATGGTTCTTGTTCATGACCACCTTCAATATTACTGATGCTAGAGTTATGGCTCCTGTTCATGACTGCCTTAAATATTACTGATGCTAGAGTTATGGCTCCTGTTCATGACTGCCTTAAATATCACTGATGCTTGAGTTATGGCTCCTGTTCATGACTTCCTTAAATATTACTGATGCTGAAGTTACGGCTCCTGTTCATGACTTCCTTAAATATAACTGATGCTTGAGTTATGGCTCCTGTTCATGACTTCCTTAAATATAACTGATGCTAGAGTTATGGTTCTTGTTCATGACCACCTTCAATATTACTGATGCTAGAGTTATGGCTCCTGTTCATGACTGCCTTAAATATTACTGATGCTAGAGTTATGGCTCCTGTTCATGACTGCCTTAAATATCACTGATGCTTGAGTTATGGCTCCTGTTCATGACTGCCTTAAATATTACTGATGCTGAAGTTATGGTTCTTGTTCATGACCACCTTAAATATTACTGATGCTAGAGTTATGGTTCGAGTACATGACTTACTTAAATATTACTGATGCTAGAGTTATGGTTCTTGTACATGGCTTACTTAAATATTACTGATGCTAGAGTTATGGTTCTTGTATATCACTTCCTTAAATATCACTGATGCTAGAGTTATGGTTCTTGTATATCACTTCCTTAAATATTACTGATGCTGGAGTTATGGTTCTTGTTCATGACCACCTTAAATATAACTGATGCTAGAGTTATGGGTCAAGTACATGACTTCCTTAAATATTACTGATGCTAGAGCTATGGTTCGAGTACATGACTTCCTTAAATATTACTGATGCTAGAGTTATGGTTCGAGTACATGACTTACTTAAATATTACTGATGCTAGAGTTATGGTTCTTGTATATCACTTCCTTAAATATTACTGATGCTAGAGTTATGGTTCTTGTATATCACTTCCTTAAATATTACTGATGCCGGAGTTATGGTTCCAGTACATGACTTCCTTGAATATTACTGATGCTAGAGTTATGGTTCGAGTACATGACTTACTTAAATATTACTGATGCTAGAGTTATGGTCCTTGTATATCACTTCCTATAATATTACTGATGCTAGAGTTATGGTTCTTGTATATCACTTCCTTAAATATTACTGATGCCGGAGTTATGGTTCCAGTACATGACTTCCTTAAATATTACTGATGCCGGAGTTATGGTTCCAGTACATGACTTACTTAAATATTACTGATGCTAGAGTTATGGTTCTTGTACATGACTAACTTAAATATTACTGATGCCGGAGTTATGGTTCCAGTACATGACTTACTTAAATATTACTGATGCTAGAGTTATGGTTCTTGTACATGACTAACTTAAATATTACTGATGCTAGAGTTATGGTTCTTGTACATGACTTACTTAAATATTACTGATGCTAGAGTTATGGTTCTTGTACATGACTTACTTAAATATTACTGACGCTAGAGTTATGGTTCGAGTACATGACTAACTTAAATATTGCTGATGTTCGAGTTATGGTTCTTGTACACATGTATTACTGATGCCTGAGCTATTCCAGTTTCAAGATATGCTCTTGTTAGGCATCAGACAAGCAAAGAAGGGAAACATAGATGCATAGAAGGACAGCTAATTCAATTACCGAGTGCCTCCATTCAGACTTACTTTTAAAGTGCGAAGGTTGTTCTAGTTACTCTCGTTCAAACACAGATCAAAAGTATAATTGAACAAATAAATCTTGCATTCACACAATCATATTTCATTTGATACATTAATTCAAATAATATTTTCAACAACTTATGACTCATACAGATGTATTTGAACCGAACCTTACACCTCATTGAACAAATAGGTCCAAATTAAGCAGAAAATTGTACAGCTCTTTGTTGTTTCCACCATAATTGTAGTTTCAAAACCAATTTTAATGTTTTATATGTCAATTATAGATATGGTAAATTTAAGTTAAACTTTGTATAAATGTGTGAAGGCATGATGCGTTAAGATTATGTTTAATTTTGTATATAATTTACTGTTTATACCAGCATCCGTGCGATCATGGACCGGTACGATATCTGCGGGCCAGGATTAAAAAGACATAAATTGCACAAGTTTAATAGTAAAATTCTTATTCCCCAAAAAGTGATATGGCATGGGGCATAATAAATTACAATTTTGTATTCATCAAAATTAACAAAAATAAATGCATTGAAACATAGAAGAAAAGGCCCACCATGAATTCTATCAAATGTGAATTTTGTGTCTAACATTAGATGTGAATACAATTTATGCAATTTGAATGACCTTTGATATAACAACAATTATTCATTGTTACATCAATTGTGTGGTTTATATAAATGTTTTTATAGCTTCTGATTTCTATTGAACTCGATCAAAACATGCATTAAAATATTTCCCAGAAAACAAATGGGAAACAAACAACACATTAATAATCACTTGTGGTTATACTTGATTACTAATGCAGTTCCTACTGCAGCTGGTTGCAGCTTGCTAGTTCCTACTGCAGCTGGTTGCAGCTAGCTAGTTCATACTGCAGCTGGTTGCAGATAGCCAGTTCATACTGCAGCTGGTTGCAGATAGCCAGTTCTTACTGCAGCTGGTTGCAGATAGCCAGTTCCTACTGCAGCTGGTTGCAGATAGCTAGTTCCTACTGCAGCTGGTTGCAGACAGCCAGTTCATACTGCAGCTGGTTGCAGACAGCCACTTCATACTGCAGCTGGTTGCATATAGCCAGTTCCTACTGCAGCTGGTTGCAGACAGCCAGTTCATACTGCAGCTGGTTGCAGACAGCCACTTCATACTGCAGCTGGTTGCATATAGCCAGTTCCTACTGCAGCTGGTTGCAGATAGCCGGTTCATACTGCAGCTTGTTAGATGTTCAGGAAACTTAGGTTTAATTAAATGACTCGCAGCCATGTATGGTGATGCATATAAAGAAAAATTGACACTTGGGAGTTCAGTTATGGAACTTGTTTGTGCAAAGGAGATATTTTTGACCAATCAGTTTCATTTTTAGATTAGAGTATTCATTTTTAGCAATAGGTAACAATGATATCCATCAGAACTCGGTGTGCTTCAGTCATCTGTTAGATCATACATTGTTACATTCTAAAGATTACAATAATTCAACCATGGAGGTGTAATAGCTTAAATGGATGACTGAAAGTATGCAAGTGTCAATTTAATCACAAAAAATAACCAAAAACTACAATACAAGGAAACAAGACATTTCAAAAATGAAGCAGGCAGCTAGTTCAGTTAAATTGTGGAATTTGACAATGTTATATAAATATTATCTGTACAGTGGTTATATGAGTCACATGATAATAATAATTTATGATAAAAGGATAATAACATACCAGAGAAATTGGACTTTGCTACAAAATACTGCTTTAACCCCTCAACAATAATAGGGGCCTCAGTGGCTAAGTGGTTACGGTGGCTGACTTCAAGTCACTTGCCCCTCACCATGGCAGTTCGAAGCCCACCCAGGATGTTGGAATTATAAATGAGGAAGCTTTCAAGGTGGCTTACCTTGGCTTCAAGGTCGGTTATTCTACCCAAGAGCCCTCCTATGCCTAAAATACTGCTAAATGAAGCACCTGTGGTCTTCCCTAGCTGGAACCCTAATAGCTGGAAAAGTTTCTATATGGCCCTGACTGTTCATGTGACTTAATTAAATCCCCATTACAAAAATTACAAATTATACTTAATAATTTTGATTCTAGACAAAATGAAGTTTACGATGAGGAATATGTTGCAAAATCATTTCCGATATTAGCTACGAAAAATCATCGATGAAAACGTTACAAATTCATTAAATGTAGTATACAAATTGCAGAGTCATAATGATTGCCAAAAACTCACTTCGCAAAACTATGTTCGCTAGTTACAAGGTGGTAGATAATTAATTTACTTAACATTTCTATTTTCGCTAACATGCAAAAAGTAATGTCACGAATACTTTGTAGGTATAATCAATCACTTTGAAGGAGTTTAAAATCGGCGATTGATATCATCTTTATCGGACTGAATAGAAGTCAGTTTGTCATAACTGTACTTTCATTCTCAACGTTTAATACAGAAGTAAATTTATTACCAAAATTACATTAATCATTATAACTATGAAAAATTCATCAATATAAATTGTCGAAAATAATTCTCGTTCGATTATCTCATCTAATCAAATTCCACTGAATCATGTTTTTAATAATTTTTTCATCAATTATTAAATTCCCTTTTCATAACTTGTTCCAATGTATATAAACATATATCTAAGCATGGTTAACATTTTGACCTTTAGCAAATGAAATTGTTAGATTGATAATTGCGATATTTGATGTAAAGTTATTAATTTTTTATCAATAAGAAAATATCTTTAACATACAAATTCAAAATAGTTTCATGGTCTAAAAAATGCATCTAAATAAATAGCGTTATAATATAAAGTTAAATTTTACAATTTTCAGATTTTAAAAAATCTTGAAAGTGAAATATAATTCTTCATACACAAAATGACAGAAAATGACATGATAATTTCAAAATTATTATTAATTATTATTTTAAAAACATGACAGGGGTTCCACAAAGCGCTGAATCACAAAAGTCATTTGATATTTTTTGACTGTAATTATACCATTTTATAGCCAAATTACCTTTTTGGCTTTTTGAAATTTCCAGGGGTCAAAGGGGGGTCAACTCCAGAGTCAAATGGAACCCCTGTTATTGAAAGTTTGCCAAATTGCAATGAAGTGATTTAAATTTGATTGAAGGGATCAAGCAGGGAATGCCACAATACTAAGTGCACGGCCACCTAAAAGTTTTGTAAGTACCAGGTGCTCCGGCGTTCTTAGTGGTTTGGTATATCCTGCTGGAGAGCCTGGAGACATGATACTCGGGTTGTTATTGGTGCCCTACAATTTAATTATATACTTAACGCCATTAAACACGCAACCCCTGAACCATCAGCATTTACCACATTGAAACATCAGGTACACATGTACTAATTTAGACTATTAATTACAATTATTCTGTGATTGTTCAATTAAACAACAGCTTTATTATTCAGGGTATGGTATGTAAGTTCAAGAGTACTTTAACCTGACGTCAGAAGTATACATTGCTGGACAGTTAGGTCATTTGTCACCCGGCGCGGTCAATTTAAATAAATGCACTTATACAAACTACAATAATCCGCATCAGTCAAGTTAGAATTAATCATAGAGCCGTTGTATATTTAAACCCATTAAGATAGAACGAAAAAAGCCTTCCGATCAACAATACATTACATTATTAAAACGCTAGGCTTAGTAGAATTTTCCCACCTAATATCAATAACCTGTTTAGGAATTAAACCCGACATCAAGGGTCTTTGCCAGATTTTCGAGGATTATTCTTTCCTCAAATTTTCACAAAAGTAAAGCTATTAGTTTACAAAAACTTACAGGCAATAATATTGCGAGTATTAAAGAGGCCATTTGACATGACCTAAATGTTAGAATTAAAGACCCTGTATAAATTATACACACATTACACTCCTTATTTCAAGTCGAAATGACCTGAATGGGTGAATCTCATCTATAGATGCATTGATAAATTTGTCAAGTCAATAAATCAGATGGATTTACATGTTGAAGGCTAATTTTGTAGATGAACAGTTCACTATTTTAATCTGTAAACTGTCTGACAGCTTTAACGAACACAGAGTACAACACAGAGTACAACACAGAGTACTACACAGAGTACAACACAGAGTACAACACAGAGTACAACACAGAGTACAACACAGAGTACAACACAGAGTACTACACAGAGTACAACACAGAGTACAACACAGAGTACAACACAGAGTACAACACAGAGTACAACACAGAGTACAACACAGAGTACAACACAGAGTACTACACAGAGTACAACACAGAGTACAACACAGAGTACAACACAGAGTACAACACAGAGTACAACACAGAGTACAACACAGAGTACTACACAGAGTACAACACAGAGTACAAGTACTTGGATGCAAGTTCATATCCTGATGGATAGAACACTTACATGAATCCTCTCCGTACTTTTATTTTACTTTGGTACTAATGCTGTTTTTCAACAAATTTTTCAGTTATACATGTGAATTAGTTAATTGACCTTAAACTAGTAATTTCCTGGAAGTAATTATCAAACAGTACATTTTGACTAGCCCTTCCACAAGCGGCTGACAACTTCTCAACATGAATCTGAGGTGGAGAACATATGACTGTAACCAAATGTCATTGAAGCACACATTACGAGCCCTGAGCCCAGGAATCGAACCTGGACATTCCGGGTGACAGCCTAGCACTCTAACCACTGGCCTCGTCTCTGTATGGCACTTCTACCAATCAAGAGTGTAGACAATTACACTTTAGATTTAACGGTAAAAAACATTATCGGCATGTAGAAAATATGTTATTTCTGTATAAGCCATTAAAATGTAATGTAAAAATATGTGATATTAAACGTTCTAAGTTCAACTTGGAGAGCATTTTGAGAATACATAATTGAGTATAAAGTCAACAAAAAAGATTATAAATATTATTTCATAAATCCTACAAGCCTTACAGACTTACATCACGCTAGCAAGAATGAGAGTCAATCCCAGTATGTACCAGTATGCAAACTGTTACACTGTAGATGATTAAATCTTTCATCAAATTATTACCAGTAGTTTTAAAGTTTAATTAATTGCTATACATTCATCAAAGCATAAAGCGTGCATTTCAATAGAAAATATATTTATTTTCCAAGCAGACTAATAATCATTTATCAATATGGGCGTATTTGTATATGCAAATGTTTTTATTTTACTGACTGACTGCATTTCTCCTTTATGTAGCATATAAATCAGTAATTCATTGTTTTGTAAAGTTGCACTGACTTTAAATATGTTATTGAAACAGAATCCGCTGTACCCACCCATATATATTGCAATATTAACAGCAAGAAGGCAGCAAGCTGATGCCTACACTAATATCAGACCAACACTTATGTCGGCAGGTTATACATTATCATAGGGACTCGTACTTTCTCAGAAACCGAGCAAAAACGCAACATTTAACACATCAAATACAGGCATTCATGTTTAACCTCTGTGACATAAAGTTGTGTGCATATATAGAAAGCCAAAGTAAACATAGAACAGATTGGTAATAAAATTGTCACGACGGTAACTACAGCCATATTTATATCTCAATTAACTATATTTGGATATCTTTATAAGAAACGCAACAATTAATTCAAATGTATGACTAATAGTTAGAAAACTTGGTAGGATGAAAGCAAGACGAGGGTATCTGCATACGCATAAAGAAGCAAACCGACTTGTTTGGCTCTCATCCATGGACTAGCAAAGGATCTACCGCAGAGGTGAATATTTTGTTACAAATAGTAACATAATGATGATATCAGTAAAATCATTTGACAAATTACTCGCAATGGAAATAATAAATTTGAGCGCTGCTTTGGGATTTACAACCTCGTCTGCAACGTCATTTTAAGAAAACGCAACATGTGATGTAACTATTTGCTAGCAGGAAACAATATTTACTTTATAAGGTCACTTTGTTTTCATATTGCCATATGGGGCAAATATTGCTTACTGTCAGTACATGGTGACGTCACATGTGACGTTTCCCGATAATGACATCACTTAAAGAAGAGGTTGGAAATCGTAAAGGGATGCTCATATGTTCATTACAGTTAAACCATTTGACAAATTACTCAGAAAAAATACACATCTATTTGAGAAACAAACCATGTTAATGAAATGGCCTCGATGTTTGTTAATAATTGGTTGATAAGATTTAGTGATAATGTTTTCATACAATTTATTAGACTATACTTGATATAGGCAATAAATATCCATATTCACCGGGGCAATACAGCACTCAATGATTGTGCGTAAGGCGCTAACGAGAGTGTCACATCAAATAACATTCCATATGATTGATTTGTACACAAAGTTAAATTAATTGAGCTTAGGTCGTAAATCTAATATACGTGTTGATATGCGTAAATGACGACAGGTCCGCATGGATTCTGACAATAATTGTACCAATAACCATACCATACATATATGTCATATATATTATCCTAATTTATACGCTTTAAGATAATAGACCATAGATTGGACTTAGGCAAATACTGCTGTATGAAGTGTTAACACTATTTGTTCACGATGAACTTTTGACACAAGTCTTTTATGAAAACCCACTCCAAAAGTTATTAATTTTTAATCAATCAATGGAATCTATTTTAATTTCGTCTTCATTGTGAAAAAGCATGCTTTATCTTCGCCACATTACATTGCAGTTAAATGTGCTGATACGTTATTACGTAGCTTTCTAAATCTATATATGTGAACAGCCAACGAGACTGAGAACGGATTTAATTTTCACAAGTTTTGAAAATTGTATCTGTAATTAATGTATTATATCAACCATTAGTATACAAAAGATTTAATGATTGATATTATAGAAAGGCACCCTAGATTAGAAAGAGTGGCCATAACATATACACATGGAATAAAGTGAGAAATTATCAGTTTTGCTCCGATAAAGACTTAATGGGTGATATGCCAGAAAGCCTGAAATCAGATAGTAAGAAACTTCATCGGTACTCTGTTCTAACATAACACATAAATTTGAAATATTTTGTCTATAGAAATGATAAAAAATAATTGATAGCCACTGTTAACAGAAGATTTACTTCCGTTTGGTATTGTATATTTCATTACCTGCAAGCCACCTGCATACGATATAAAACAAACATGAAAAACTGCTTAACTCAGAATCTAGAAAAAAACACATATTTCACTGCACATGGAGTTATGAAATTTCACACCGTGGTATGAGGTAAATTAAATAACAATGACATGTTCAGCTTTATTTGTATTGTAATGGGTTTTTAATTGAGGCTTGAGCACCTATTATTCACTGCCAACTAACTTACATGATTATGAGCTCCAGGAGATATTGATTACACAAGCCATGTTGGTATCAGAACAAACCCTCTGGGTACCAGGGTTTGGGTACCTGGACAATACAATGTAGGTACCAGCACATGTGATGTGGGTACCAGGATTAGCCATTTCCAGGGTACCAGGACAATACGATGTGGGTACCAGCACATGTGATGTGGGTACCTGGATAAGCCACTTCCAGGGTACCAGGACAATACCATGTGGGTACCAGCACATGTGATGTGGGTACCAGGATTAGCCATTTCCAGGGTACCAGGACAATACGATGTGGGTACCAGCACATGTGATGTGGGTACCAGGATAAGCCACTTCCAGGGTACCAGGACAATACCATGTGGGTACCAGCACATGTGATGTGGGTACCAGGATAAGCCACTTCCAGGGTACCAGGACAATACCATGTGGGTACCAGCACATGTGATGTAGGTACCAGGACAATATCATGTGGGTACCAACAGATGTGATGTGGGTACCAGGATAAGCCACTTCAAGGGGTACCAGGATAAAACTTAAGTGGTTGTACAGTCACTGATGGAGGGGTCAACAAAAATTCCTATAAGTACCTACGTGTACATGGTGACCTTATAAGCAAAAATAACGAACGAAGTCACTGATGGAGTTTATATGAGTTTTTATTCGTTTATATTTAGATTTATGCAATTTGTCCACCAGGTTGAACTTTTACTTACAATTTTCAAGATGGATCTAAGGCAGATATTCCGACAATCTAAACCCTGTTTGACAAAGGCAGCATAGAACAAACAATGCATGTATCTTGTACTCGATGGTGTCAGAAGCACTTAATTATCAAACACCACCACTTTACCATCATCATCATCATCAGTGTTGTTGTCATTTTAACTTTCAGAATGATTGCAATTTACGCAACAGTATACATGTGTAGGGATTTCCCTTATGCAGAAATCTCGAGTCCCTGATTCCCTTTTCTTTCTAGGGACTAACTAACTGTGCGTCCCTGGGACTATTAAAATAATCCTTTGTCAAGTATACACTGCATATCTGGGACCCTGCAAATTTACTAAGGACCCCCCAATTTGTCCAAGGACCCCTAGCTGAAAAATCCTATGGAAAACCCTGATGTAAATTGTACGTGAGCAAAGATGGGAATATACATGTATACGCATGTATTACCAAAGTTATCCAAAAATGAGTTCAGAGTCTTAAATTGGAGCATGAAACTGTATCAAGTCATGTCAATAAATAATTTTTTTACATAAAAGAATGCAGCAGCTGTCTCTTCCTGGGATGAAGTCAACATGGTGTTACGCTGAACCATTGTCAACAGCAGAGTACCTTACAAATTACTTAAAGGCAGGTAAAGTACTGGCAAAGTGATACAGAGATTGTAGGTTCGTGTCTAGCCTTTAGCCAGTCCTTAAATTTATGGGTATATACTGAGCTGCCTAGATAGTTTAAACTTATTATATTTCACCAGGCAAGTGAAACAAGTTTACAACTTATATTAATCACTCTCAATGATTGCTTCCTGGGTTACTAACTAGTACATGTGTCTAATTCAGGGCTTAAGTTTTGATGTTTTGTTGTCTTAAATGATCAAGTTGCAGATTATTCCCCACTGGGTTACTGTGAAGTGCAATTTTAAATTCATTAACATTAATTGAAGTTTCTACAACGATAAATACTAATTCCACGGCAATTAACCACTAGAGGAGGATCTCCATGATAACTTGACCGAAGCTGTTATGTCCAAAGTCACGTGTCCCTCACATCTGATTAATGAGGGGAAGTTTGTCACATGCTCGCGGAAGAACAGGTCAGTACCAACTGGTAACCTAGGACAACTGATTAGGTCAACAGACCTCCATACATAACTGAA
Organism: Mactromeris polynyma; assembly: GCA_032209605.1. Taxonomy (NCBI): domain Eukaryota; kingdom Metazoa; phylum Mollusca; class Bivalvia; order Venerida; family Mactridae; genus Mactromeris; species Mactromeris polynyma. The sequence continues at coordinate 3,029,846 of JASFXZ010000016.1, read as the reverse complement.
TTAGTAAAAGTAAGTGTGCGTCTATTTATTATTATGTCACCACTCCTTTAAGGGCCAGCCATTTCTGACTTATGAGACACCTTCTTTCTAAGCACATGTACTTCCCAATTCCTGAGACTCCTTTAATGCCAGGCACCAGGCAGGTAGGCACACTGCAACCGGTATTTTAATAGCTGGTGACTCACCAACTGGCCATATCGGAATGGACCCCTACCAGGATTCGAATCTTCAACCTCCCGCTCCCAAGGCACTTGACTGAGGGAGCCAGTTGTAGAACTCCGGGAAAACGATGTAAAACTCCAGTAGAACAAGTGTATAAATTCAATTACAAGGCTTGAAATATCTGCAATGCCAATCTATGGCCATCAACCAGCACATGATATGACAACACATATTGAGGACAACAAAATCATACAAACCTTCATGAAGTGGCTTGGAATAATGAGTTTGTTTGTCATTGCCACTGTGATCCTCATCATTATTACTGTTATGGTGATGTCCCTTTCCTGATGTTCCATACACAAACAATACCTGCAAGTAAAAAAAATATTTTCAAGATAAAAATATTGTGACTCCAAGCATATATACAGTTACAAATACAACTACCAAGGGGGTGTCATTAATGTTTCATATGCAGACATGCATGCTTATTTCCAAAATGTGAATTGTCGCATTAAGTAGTCATAAGTATGTAAAAATATACTTTAGTGGACACGAAAGTTTTCAAAGAAAACACTTTCAATGCTTTATCATTTGGCCAGTACTTTGTATATCAGCATACATGAAAACATTGTAGTGTGTACTGTAAGAAAACAAATTTCAAGAAATGCAGCAAACCAGTGCCAAGATAAGTTAGGAAACTACTTTGAAGAGAGAGACCTTGCCTTTGTTTGGTATAACACAATGAATTCTAACAGTTAAAGTAAAACTATATTGTGTGCTTCTATAATTACAGCCCACAGAATAATAAACAGTTTATGGTTGGCTTAACTGCAAGTCATGTAAACTGGAAAATATTCAAATTAGGTCCATCCCAAAGAGTACCCACGGTGTTTGGATAATAGTGGTTACCAGTCATAACAACTGTAGATTTCAGACTGATGTTCACAACCCATGATTTATGATATTATCAGACACCAGAAATTGAAACATAATCAAAATATTTATTTTTCATATCCCAATGATTGTTCGAACAGTAAGGGACACTCAGTAACCTGACCCCGCACCAGTTTGTATCAATATCAAAATATGACCTTCAAGTAAATGCTAGGTATCTTCCATATAGTTTCATGGCGAGACCCACAATATGTGACAAGCAACAGTCGCATCATATATACAGTCAACTGATATCTTCGAAACTTGTCAAAATGTAGGGATCATCTTCCAAATAAACAAATTCAGAAGTACCAGCTAAGATATGATTATTGTATTTGTCTGCTGAAAAGATGTTTAACAGTCCAGCAAAAAAATAAACATGCTCACAGACTGAAGGTTAAATATGGAACCAGTTTTATACCAAAGGGGGGCGACAACTCAATTGAACATGCTAACGTAAACCTAGAAAAGATTTTGCGCTATTTAAGTTAGTGTTTTCGCAGAGGTATCTTTCCATGAAATTAAATACCTGTGAAAAACTGGCCTTCTTATGTCATAAAATTTTCCACAAATTATCATACCAGTAAAACTAACAGCATTATGGAAAATACCAAACATTGTTTTCCCAAACATTTCTAGGGACACAGTGCCTCTCATACCAAAGGAAGCGACCACTCTACCTTAGCTCTGACTGGCAGTGACCACTCTACCTAAGCTCTGATTGGCAGTGACCACTCTACCTTAGCTCTGATTGGTAGTGACCACTCTTCCTTAGCTCTGACTGGTAGTGACCACTCTACCTTAGCCGATTGGTAGTGACCACTCTACCTTAGCTCTGATTGGTAGTGACCACTCTACCTTAGCTCTGACTGGCAGTGACCACTCTACCTAAGCTCTGATTGGCAGTGACCACTCTACCTTAGCTCTGATTGGTAGTGACCACTCTACCTTAGCTCTGATTGGTAGTGACCACACTACCTTAGCTCTGACTGGCAGTGACCACTCTACCTAAGCTCTGATTGGCAGTGACCACTCTACCTTAGCTCTGATTGGCAGTGACCACTCTACCTTAGCTCTGACTGGTAGTGACCACTCTACCTTAGCTATGACTGGTATTGACCGCTCTACCTTAGCTCTGATTGGTAGTGACCACTCTACCTTAGCTCTGACTGGTAGTGACCACTCTACCTTAGCTCTGACTGGGTATCAACAAGGGACCACTCATAGAACAAGACAAACATTTTACCTTGCCACTATAAAACACATATCTACCGCAATCAGTATAAAGTGTATTGGAGTAACTGCAATGAGAACAGCCAGTACACGGGTACAACCGAGCTGAAATATAACTCCCTAGTAGTCCGATATTTGCATGCAATGATAACAAATTAACATACAAAACACATTTTCCTTTAATGCATTGTAAGATACAACAGCCATGCACTGATGAATACTCTAAATAGAGTATATATTTACAATCATTAAGTGCAAATCATTTGATAGTCAATGTAAGGTCTTTGAGATAACTGACACCTTGTACTACATGGAGTATGCCCTTTGGTAAAAACTGTACCTGCACATTTGAGACTAAAATTATAACATAATTTTCATTACTATTCAGTTAATTCATGGGATCAGGTAGACACATTGAAGTCGGAGCTCTGTACCCGGGGAACTGGACCGGTTCAACCTCGGTACCAAGGACGAAGAGATCCGGTCCGAATATAAATCTTGCAGCCTCACACCATGACGATGCCGAATGTGTGAAAACTACCACAGACCACAACAAACCGTCTCTTTCATCACAGAAATTAAGCTGACAACATTATATGCAAACTGTGTAGACGAAATTGGAGACACACAGATATCTTCATTCAAAACAAGACATACTGACAAAGATGGTAACGACAGATGAAACTTCATCCGTCTAAAATAAATCATTAACTAGTTTCATCAGATATTAAATTTGTGCCCAAACTTTTGAAATATTTAAACTCACAAAAACGACTATTTTGGATGCAAGACAGAAACCATGCGCATGAAGTTAAAAGTCACATTCTTGTATATTAGAATGAATAGTAAAAAATATTCAGGTAACAATTAATACTTACATGCAAGTTATTTAAGAAAGTAATATAAACTTGCTGAATCAGGTTTCTTTGACACTCTTAAATCATTTCTTGCCGAGATGTCAGCAGAAATGAATAGCAAAAATTGCACATCTACGTTATTTCTTATTCAAGTATATTCAGATTCGAATTATTTAGCCAAGAGTGGTTTTTGTGCTTCCTATTTTGATTTTTTTTTTTTTTGTGTTTTAAGGCATTTTTGTACAATGTTTCAGTCACAACATGATGTACAGCAAACAGTTGACCTGACAAGCGTTCCTGGAACCCCCCCCCACCAGCATCTAGCGACTTCCCGACGCTACACACATTTTTCAATGCAAGCGTATCAACCAAGTTGCAATGACTCAAACAAAATGTTTCAAGATAAATACCTATGTTTTCCATAATAAATTTTTAGTACAAAAAGAACAATTCACAATACATCATTAATATCGTAGACTAATCTTTAAAACTTGGCTGTATCATTTGATGTGGTGAAACATCAACTTCTTCATGCAAAAATGACAAAGATTGAATTCAAACACAGATTAAAATCATGACTCGTCAAGAGGTGGTTTTTATGACTTTTACCAAAAACTAATCTATTTTACAGCAAAAAATAGGGGTGATTATGATAAATTATATATAAAAAATAATAAATATACATATGGTAAGAAATAAAAAATCTGTATGCATTTAACTGTTGATAACGGCATTGATATCGTATCATGAAACCAGCTGATAACTGTTTCCTAGGTGTATTTACATATGTTATTAGAATATGAACATGATTTCCTGGGTGATATGGATCTTAATTGCACTCTTTTGTACAATGTATCAAAAATTATAAAATGATGTTCGTGTATAGTGATGCAATAAATGGTACAGGCAGCAGTGTCTAGATGATTTACTTAGCAATTACAGGTAAATTTTAGTGATGTTTTCATGCATGGTGGGCACATGAGTCATTTTTCCCCCGTTATAGAGCGGCACTAGAACGTACGACACAGACACTTTCTCTAACAAAGCCATATAAATGCGACATTTGATTCAAAATCAGCAAGTGTAACCATGGATGACAGTGAAGTTCAAAACAACCGAAGATGAACCCAAGATGAACCTTGTTTCACCCTTGTGGTACTCGGGTACTCGAATGTTCAGATTTTTTCTGCTTTTTCTTGAAAACAAATACTGTTAATATAAACAACAAATATTCTTTAAATAGAAGGAAAGAACATCTTTACATCTTCGTATCAAGGGGAAGCATAGTGGTTGAGGAGGAGAGCGACTGACTCCAGATCTGAAGGTCACAAGTTCAAATCCCACCTAACGGTGAGATTATATAGTGGACTTCACAATCCCGGAACGTAGCGCAAGAAATGAAAAGTAACCCAGGAAGCAATCAACTAGGGCAGTTAATATACGTAGTTATAACTTGTTTCATTATCCATGTAAAAAAATTAAGTTCAGACTGAATCTTCAGATAGATGAATACAAAGATTAACAAGCACTAATGTAATAAAAGTTGACAAGAAAAACAGAGGCGTTGATGAATCTAAACGCATTTGTTTATGCCTTTAAAATCAACATTTTATACCCCATTTTATTTATAACAATATCCTTGAAAATTAATGTGCGCATACTAATATAGCTTAAACCCTCCTTCTTAGTAATTTATTCAGTAACAGCGACTATTCATTACTGAATTATGTATTCAAACAAATTTTGTGGGAGAGTGATATCAGTTTTTTTCCAGATTAACATGCATGTCTGATCATAAAACTATAACACTGGATTCATCATAGTAGGAAGTGTCAGCAATATACCGACAGCTAATATATTCATCTGTTTTACTGTATTCCTATTTTTTGTACAGTTTTCGTCCGGTCAAATTTGTTAGAATATGTTCTACATTCCATACAGCATATATCTGGTCAACCCTTGTCTAGAATATGTTCTGTAAGAATGTCATGAAAAAGCTACCTCATGGGAACACAAAAATTCAAGTTTGCATTCTTTTGTATTCCGTGGTCAAATTGATCCTAACGTAGGATTTTAGAAAATTTAACAAGCATTCTATTGGATGGTTTAACGATATGTGCAGTTATTTTAGAACAAAACAGATTAGGAGATACTCCACTTTTGAATAATTTCTACCTTTCTTCAACTTTGACCTTCAAATAAGCATTAGAATGGCATTTCAAGGCACAGAGTGTAAGGTAAAAGAGTGTAACAATTTCATACTAAAGGACATTTGAACCTATCAGCATTAATGCCACTTCCTGGTTCATCATTTGCATACATCTTAATGTATACATCTTAATGTATGCCAAATAAACTCTTTTGTATGCAGTAATGAATCCTATCTTTTTTGGATTCATTGTGGAAGCACCATTGCTGTGCTATCTTAGAGACCTCAGCTCTTTGAGGCCCCATTGCTGTTTTAATGTTGAGGCCCCATTGCTGTTTTAACATTGAGGCCTAAGTGCTATATTTAGCTTTGAGGCCTAAGTGCTGTTTTATCTTCGAGGTCCAGTGCTGTTTTATCTTTGAGGCCCCATTGCTGTTTTAATGTTGAGGCCCCATTGCTGTTTTATCATTGAGGCCTAAGTGCTATATTTAGCTTTAAGGCCCAAGTGCTGTTTTATCTTTGAGGCCAAATTGCTGTTGTATCTTTGAGGCCCCACTACTGTTTTTAGCTTTGAGGCTCCAGTGCTGTATTTAGCTTTGAGGCTCCAGTGCTGTTTTATCTTTGAGGCCCCAGTGCTGTTTTATCTTTGAGGCTCCATTGCTGTTTTATCTTTGAGGCTCCAGTGCTGTTTTAGCTTTGAGGCTCCAGTGCTGTTTTATCTTTGAGGCTCCAGTGCTGTTTTAGCTTTGAGGCTCCAGTGCTGTTTTATCTTTGAGGCTCCAGTGCTGTTTTATATTTGAGGCTCCAGTGCTGTTTTATCTTTGAGGCTCCAGTGCTGTTTTATCTTTGAGGCTCCAGTGCTGTTTTATCTTTGAGGCTCCAGTGCTGTTTTATCTTTGAGGCTCCAGTGCTGTTTAATCTTTGAGGCTCCAGTGCTGTTTTATCTTTGAGGCTCCAGTGCTGTTTTATCTTTGAGGCTCCAGTGCTGTTTAATCTTTGAGGCTCCAGTGCTGTTTTATCTTTGAGGCTCCAGTGCTGTTTAATCTTTGAGGCTCCAGTGCTGTTTTATCTTTGAGGCTCCAGTGCTGTTTTATCTTTGAGGCTCCAGTGCTGTTTTATCTTTGAGGCTCCAGTGCTGTTTTATCTTTGAGGCTCCAGTGCTGTTTTAGCTTTGAGGCTCCAGTGCTGTTTTAGCTTTGAGGCTCCAGTGCTGTTTTATCTTTGAGGCTCCAGTGCTGTTTTAGCTTTGAGGCCCCAGTGCTGTTTTAGCTTTGAGGCTCCAGTGCTGTTTTAGCTTTGAGGCTCCAGTGCTGTTTTAGCTTTGAGGCCCCAGTGCTGTTTTATCTTTGAGGCTCCAGTGCTGTTTTATCTTTGAGGCTCCAGTGCTGTTTTAGCTTTGAGGCCCCAGTGCTGTTTTATCTTTGAGGCTCCAGTGCTGTTTTAGCTTTGAGGCTCCAGTGCTGTTTTATCTTTGAGGCTCCAGTGCTGTTTTATCTTTGAGGCTCCAGTGCTGTTTTAGCTTTGAGGCCCCAGTGCTGTTTTAGCTTTGAGGCTCCAGTGCTGTTTTAGCTTTGAGGCTCCAGTGCTGTTTTAGCTTTGAGGCTCCAGTGCTGTTTTATCTTTGAGGCCCTTGAGCGCTGTGTATCTTTGAGGCCCCAGTGCTGTGCTAGCTTAGTGGCCCAAAGTTCTACTGGCTTAAACTTCCAAATGATGCATTACATTAGGGGATCCACACTCTGCAAGATATAGAGGCCCTATGCATGTTACCTTACTGGCTGTTGTGTTGTGCTTGCTTAAACCCCTAATGTAACAATATTTCAGAGGTTAATATAAAAAAGTATTTTCTGTTACTCACTGTTCTTTCATATACGAACATACAAATCATTGACCGTCTCTACTAACTAGTACAGAATATTAAAATATATTAAAGATGATGTTAATTGCATTTGTATGTGCTCGAATTACAAAACAGCGATGTTTCAAGTGTGTATAATAAATAATGTACAAATATATTTCAACAATGACTCAACATGCATTTAATGCAAATTTAGACATACATATACATTATTATGTCTGTGTATTAACAGTCAAGTAAGTGGAGACAAACAAGCAATTATGGAGGACAAATAAGGGTTAAATAGACAAGAATAAACCTGACTGAATTATTAGTGTTTAACAGCTATATGAAAGGAGACAGGTAATGTACAACATGAACAAAACTCACACTGCAAGAACAGAGAAATAAAGGATGAGTCAAGGCCAGCTGCTGTCTGAAAAGGTTAGGCAGTGTTAAAAAATTATTCACAATTGATTAAAAAAACATTATTTATACAGAAACAACTGTACAGCATTATTGTAAGGAAATGACAAAAACAAATGACCAAATATGCAACTAGTTGTGATGATATACAAACGAAATTAAATAATCTTGAATTAAACTTGGCAACGTGTGCTTTACCTGTCATTCAAGTGAATTTTGACCGTCAATATGTTGCTACGGAAACAAAACGGTTTAATAAAGATTTTAATATTATCAAATAGGATAAATTACGGTAAGGCAACGTGACAAATTATACACAGTTCACGGAAAGTGCATGCTGTAAGCAGAAAAAAATGTTCTTAAAAAAAGAATAATGTAAGCTCTTCATTAAAGAGGTAAAACTTCAAAGGATCCCAATACAAGTCTTAACAACTGGAGGTTAAAACAGTCCCATTTGTCACAAAAACTTGAATAATATCAAGTATCTGCGATGTAAAATTAAATCCAATTCTGTATTAAAAAAGTCAATAAAATTTCTCAACAAACCATTAACAGAGAGTTTGTATAATACAATATTGTGATAGTTTCACCCTTGTGAATGCAATAAAAGAAATAAAAAGAGCGTATTGGTCACACCCAACGAGACAACATTTTGAGACATACAGATAGGATTAACAATTGAGACAGAAAAAAGCCTTAGTACGTTTGTAAATAAAATGTAATATCAGCATGTTATTAAAATTGTTAGGCAGGCTATCAAGAAAGCAATGATTTTTATAGACAATTTTTATGCTTTATGCTTTCTAAAAGAAATCTGCACCCATTGAAAATAAAAGTTCATAAAAAACTGCAACAATAAATTTGTCATTATTTTCTACTTAATTGTCCCAATGTTGCTAATATTTTCCTAACAAAGAGCTAATCTTCTAGCCTTTTTGGTTACCAGTATACTCAAGCATGAAAGACATGCATATATGCTTTAAAGGGAAAACTTATTAAGAAAAAATAAACAAAGTTCACAACATATAAGTTCCACAAAAAATTGAAGGAAAGAAATTACATTTGGTATTTGGCTTTCAGTTGCAGAGGTATGGTCTTCTTACCAATTGTACAATCTTTCTATGTAGGGAAATAAAACACCACTTTAAATAATATTTAATTTGACAGTATATATATATTTTGTATGCAAGTCATTATTTTTCATAAAGCCTCAGGCTTCACATGTATAATGAGCATTTCATTCTGGAATATGTTCTGCACATCCAAAATGATACATGCTCAAATAATGACCCTCATCTTTCACTAAAGCTTGGATGAGGGAACATTTTGTTGTAGAAAATATAAATTTGCGCATATATTTCGAGAAATGAAAGTGAAATAAATCAACGAGCTTCAAAATTAATATGCAGATTGACTTTAGTTTCACATTCACCACTAGAATAATCATTTCAAACTTTCATTCTCATACAGTATAAAACTTTAAGTTCACTGCCAATAATGATAGCATTTTGTAATGTTATGCCAAATTTGATTTATTCCAACATACGTACAATGTATATTGATTTGTAATAACACTGAAATGAATCAATGCATGATGGGTGGAATAATTAAGAACAGTTAATCACATGTCAGTAATTTCCATCAACAGCATGAGAATTATGAACAGTGCAAAATCATAATCAGTTCAAAATGTAAATCAACTACATTTTTTATAGTCTAGAGAGATTCCAAATAACTTCAAGCAATAATAAATACACAAAATATATGAATTCAGCATTTTTTCGGTACAGCCGTACTAACGCGGTTTTGCTTTCTGCATATCAGTGTTGTGTACACCAATCAAATCTTACGTTAACCACCAAGGCAATTTCTCTTCAACCGAAAGTTTGTGACGCTGATTGGTTAACCTTTTGCTAAAGGGTATGTTACCTTACCAAAATCAACTGAATTTCGGTGAATTGACCAGCAATCGTAACATCTCGACATTTTTTATGTTGCACAAAAAATCTTAAAATTCAAATTGCGCCGACCATCTTTTGTCATAATATGTCATTCATCTAACTAGAGATGTTCTCGTTAACATAAAATGTCAAACTGACCATGTTAAACTACAAAGTGATAATGGCTGTCAAAAATGACAATAAATTTACTGTATATTAAGCACAATGACAACATATCTCATATTTTTATGTCAACTTTATTATAAATTTACATTAATTATTCTCGTTACCTACAAATGGCTTTCTCTCATCCCCCACACACAGACAGAACCATCAAAACGTGTACAGATTATATTTAATGAGAAACAAGAAATAATTCTTAATGTCACAACCTCGTGCTTGTAATTTATAACCCAGCCTTGGAGACAAATGATCAAAGTAACATCAGGTATGTTAGAGTCACATTTGATGAAAGTTACCAAGGCCATAAACGCCAAAACATATTGTAAGAATGATACATGTAGGTGAGGCAATACTGTGTACTGGTACCTGTAAGTGATGAAGTTCACTGATAAAGTTTGTGATGAGGAAATGTTTTGCGAATTTTGCGATTTCGAGAAAGTCAAGAAATCATTAGCTGGCGTAACCTTTCTGATTTACAGAAGAACACTTTTATATACTTAATGATTAAATGTAACAATACTCGCTTCAGTGATTTTCAAATATTTCCACCTGCAAAGCATCTGAAATTGTTGAATCGCGAACATTTTAACTTGCGAACATATCTGCTGATACAGTAGTTATCTTGTCATACATGTACCAGTATGTTAATATTCTGTTACAATGGGTATCCACTTGGGAGGTTTATGTTCTAAACATAGGACAAGACAGAAAGATGCCTCAGATGGCACCGAGACAGATGGGCAATGACAGGAATTATACAATTCAGGATTTTCATAAAGGGAGAGAACTCATGAATGGATCAAGGAAGAGAACTCTAGAAGGGATAAAGGGACAGAACTAGAGACAATCTCTTATGGAGAATAAATGATATTGTCATTAATTAATTGTAAAAGGTTTGAAAGAAGAAACTGAACACAAAAGATACGGTAATTGTAGTTAGATTTTCTTCCATTACATTATTTCGTTAGAACAGCGAAAATACAAGCAAACAATATACTAAATGTTAATTTTCATATTTGCATCTATGCCAATTTATCAGCTCAAGGTATCAATTCTTCACACTTGACCTGAGTCAATTATAAGGTGAAAAAGTTCATTTTTACATGACCAGTTTGAAAAGGTTATGCATACCAAAATCAAAAGATATACTCTAAATAAATTGTTTGTATTCGTACATGACCTGGCTGACACTCAAAGTATCAGTGATTAAAGATGACCGTGTGTGTCAAAGGGGCGGGTTATTATGAATATTTATCATCACAGGGATAGGACAATTTAAACACTAAAGATGCTAAGATTTATACCTGATCAAAGAATAATTGTTCAAACAAAAATATTAACAAACAGATTATGATATGATTCTATGTTGTTGGTAAAATGTCTGTGAAGTAAAGATTTAAGCTATGCTCAATGCCAATGAATTTATACTCCAAAGTATATACAGATTTAAATTATAAGTGGTGTGGTTATGAAGTGATTATCCTAATCTAGGCTTGAAGCACCGGTATGAAAAACTATTGCCCACTGCAACAGTCTATAATATTTATAATATTGATATTTCACTTACAGTAGCAATTGGAAGCTTGGCTCGTTAAAAAAACGCAGTATGAAACAGTTCCAGGCAAACTCAGCTTTCCCCGATACTTAATGGTTAGGTACCGAAAGGAATCTCATTTTGTTCCCCATCATTCTAATTAAATTTAACTGAAACAAGTAGATTGTTTAAGTTAGTTGTTTAGTCTCCAGCTAAGATTTGGAAGTAGAAAAATGTCAGATGCTTGCATGAACATAATATACAAAGCCCAAGCCCTCTGCTATTGCCATCTGACCACATTGCAATACCTTAAACTGCACATGTTGATGCTTTATCAGGATACAAATTACTTAAGCCTGAGTCATGTGTGCATTATTTTTCGAAATGCAATTAGAATTCATATGGAAATTATGGCCATTAAAAACCCATTGCTTCAAACTCTTTGATCTTCTCACTGGGTTAGTTCACGTTAGATTCACTCTTTTACAGTCACATGCAAATATTAAGTTACCATAGTTACAGAATAGTAAATACTATAATAAAAGTAAATAAATATATGGAGACATATATATTTAATGCCGATACTATGGAATTGTTAGATCAGACTCTTCAAAATGGAGGTTATATTTTATGCAGATACAGGACTTTTTATACAGACTCTTCATAAATGGAGGTTGAAAATAAGTACATAAATGACATTTTTTATAAAAGTACATGCAATTTAAAACCGAATAATCTTCATTCACAGGTTGTCATCTGCAGAACATGTGAATTAGGAGCCAGAATGAACAGGAAACCCTCTATATGTAATTATGGAATCATTTACACTGAAGGGATGAAAATTTTGACAAAAAAGATAGGTTTCAAGTTTGTCCTTCTTCAAGTTTTAGTCAATGCAGAAAACATAACATTTAAGGTGAAAGTGCATGAGAATTACATGGCAGAAAGTCACTATATATAGAACAGGACAAAAGATATGGAAATGGCAGATTGAGAAGCAGTTAGTGTTGGAGGAGGTTAATATCAAAGGACTGAAGGTCCTGGGAGGCTCTTCCAATGCAAGACTGCACGTTTTCCATATAATCATATTAGAAATAAATATGTGACTATTCAGGGATAACTCATTCGCCAACAATTACACAAACAATCCAGAAGAGCCGTTTATATAATGACTCCAGCCCTTCCACAACTGATATATCCCTGCCAAATCAGCCATTATACTCATCAAATCTATAACAAAATCAGAGGACTTTACATGTACTATTTTCTTGAGTCGATGAATATGGCGGTACTTTGAATAGATCCTCCGGTTGCTCCACTCGAGTGCCTCAATATTAATAATGAAACAATAATTCCAGGTATGTCAAAATGAGGTTGCAAGTTAGGTTTAGTCATTCTGTTACAAAAAATACAAACATATTGATTAATGTTTCGAAAATAAATTAAAGCTATTAAAATCAAATTAAGTCAGCCGTTATGAGCATTGTTTAACCTTTGATGTTTGTGGGCTTCTAATATTTTGTTTGATGCAAAACTGTTGTATCTTAGTTCTGGTATAGAAATAGTTACCGCAGTTTTGCGTCAAACACTCGCATCATACAGTGAATGATAAATTTGATTAAGGGACAATTTATGCAACACCTGTATGCGAGTGCTTCACACATACTTCATAATTAAACGAGCTAGCGCAATTGATGAATATCTTCTATAAAATATCTCAATAATTGCAGTTTTTACTCAAAATATAAAGGATGTAAAACATTTTGCACATCAAAGACATTGTTGTGTTTATATATAATTTAATATACAAATGAATAATACTGGAGTTTTTTGCAAAAAATTACATTGCAATGAATCAAAGTCGAAATTACGATGTTGTTAAAAAAAATTTTTTTTACAATTTGCAAACTCAGTGAATTTAAAACAAACACAGTGTATGTATAACTTCAAAGACTGGAATATGGACAGCTTTAGATCCAATAGAATCATAAAATTTAGGTCAAAATTTAATACTGTACTATTTTGACCACATTCAAAATAGAAATATTTAAGAATATATGGATAATTAATTTGTAGTAGGCAAGGGGTAGAGCACTTTACTTCTGATACAAAGGACATGACTTTGAGCCCAGCAATGAGCGGGGTTTGATCACAAACTTTACAGTTTATCCCTGAATTTTCTCGAGTACCGGTTGTAACCCAGGAAGCAGAGCATTAGTGAAAGTTGTTAGAATTTGCTTCTCAATTGACGTAAAATAAATAAATTCTCACTTAAATTAATTTGCAGATTTCATAAACTTAAATAACTCCACATCAGCGAGATTTAATATCCTCTCAAAATTATCTTATGAATAACTTGGGTATTCTTAATTTGCTACACAGTCCTAGTGGTTTGAAGCACCGAGTTACTCAAATATACTTATCAATTAATTTACTGTAAATTACCCGTTCAGTAACCTCTTGGTCACAGTTCCTTGCAGGAATCAAATACATTCTATTCATAGATTTTTTTTAATGAAATATTTACAACCACTTAATACTACTGTGATATCACTTGATAAATAATTATTCTGAATACAAACTCTATCTTAATGTGTGTTGTAGAAAACTTTATTAATTCACTGTAGGTATCAGTAATACTGCTGACCCAAGTTGAATTATTAAGGCCAAATAGACAATATGTGTGATTCACGTAACATCGCCGACATGGAAGGTCAGGGAGGATCTTTATAAAATCTTCACTTTAGATCCGAAACTGTAGGCATGAAATGTAAAGGTTTGATATGTACAATTTTATATTTATCTGTTCATTATAGTTTAAACTGATAAGATAATTACTCTTTGCATTCAAATCAGTCTGTTGCGTGAGTAACAATAAGTGTTTTTTAGAATTCATAAAATTACAGTCTGCATGGAAAACTGAATATCGATCCAGATACCTTAACCACATGTATGTTTTGTTTGGCCTAACTATTCTAAACCTAAAAAGACTACTTATTTGATTTAATGGTATTTTTATGACTTGGCCATTAATTAGATGTTGAGGTCAGTAGAATATTGTCTGTGTATCTATCCCCAGCAAAAAAATAGTTACCATACTCTGCATTATGATGTTTTGATTTGTAAAGTATTTCAAATTTGAATAAAACACCAAAACTTAATTGTTGTCAGTAAAAACTGAAGATCATTTCAATGTAAGATTATTTTTTTAGAATGATAAAAGGTAAGTTTGTCAAACGATCCATCATTTAAGATGGTTCAGCAACATTTTGTTTTGCTCTTGAGTGCACTACAAAACAGTTATTCTCTGTCATAGTCAATACAAATTATACTTGAAAGTGCTATCTAAATGTGATTTGACTGTATAATCACGTTAACAATGTCTTAATTTCAACATAAAAGGCTATGGAAGTAAATTTTAGTTGCATTCGCCTGAACTACACCATTTAATTTACATTACCGTTGAATAATCTTAAAGACTTAAACTATAGCCTATATTTCGTAACACATATTTGAATGAGGGTGTTAAAGACCTTTACGAGAAGGCTTAATACAAATTGTCACACAGATTAGAAGTCCATCACAGAAAATTAAGCATGGATATAGTTCAGCTGTCTGTGTAAATGCTTGCATTTACCAAATTCGAACCATTCTATGAACTTCTAACATATGTGTGAAAACACCCATTTAAATTGAACAATTTGTGTATAATGCACATTTGAATGCTTGTTACTGATGTACAAAAAGTGTCATATTTGTCATTATGATTGGAAGAAAAGCATTAAGATATATCCATCTAAAGGCACTAGTCTCATTTACAACTTAAATACCCCGACTTGACACACCCTCATTACCGATCCTTACCTTGGCATTCTTTCTATGAAAGAAAAGACTTTGGCGATTATTAACGATAATTCGTATTTTAGAGAAAATGCAGAAAATATTTGCATAAGAGGTAATACAAGTTTACAGTATGATATTAAACCAGAAGCACGACAATAGTGTATAGACGGTGCACAATCATTTGAACACAAACAAAATGTAGTCTACAGGATGAATGGCTCCACCCACACAATACTCAAAACCTAAGTGGATACATATATAGTAATAGTACTTGAAAGGATTTATACTCAGTACATTTAAAAATGCACAACTTTTTACCATGCATCCACATTTCGCTAAATTTTATTTTATTACTTCTGAAACTCATTTTTTATGGAAATACTTGTCGATTGTCATGACATTTAGCATACATGTTGCGTACACATACAATAATGTTGTGTAAAGTTCTTTTCTTGTCTCCTAAAAGTCATTAGAAATCTCACATTATGCGTTATTAAATGTACTGAGTATATTTATATATTCTTATTTATGCACTTAAAATCCTTACAAGCAACTTCAATTTTGCCTATAATTACCTACCTCATACATGTTTTGAGACACATATTAAAATCAGACTTTTGCAGTTGAGTTAACGAGAGAGATATATAGCGTTGAAGAAGTGACAGCGACTTCATCGAAACATGCAACAAAAAATTTGGTAAAGACAAAATAATTTGCGGCACATATCGGACATGGCAACAGGCATTCTTGATGCTGAAACATTTTAGTTAGACCACACAGTTAGCTGTCAACTCTTCAGACAGGAGTATAGAATATCAGGACAATAGACTTGACTGAAGATAAGACACTAAACAAAAGTGCTAAGTACTCCGCCGACATATTTAGGATATTGCAATTTAATATGAATGTATCAAATAGACATATGGTGATCACACCCGATAATGACCGATTCAGTAAATCTGTGATCTGTGACTTTTTATTTATCCGATGTTATGTAACTGGATGGATTTCAATGAAATGACTGAATTTTGCACTGAAATTTTTGAAGCATTAAAAACATATTGAACTTTTTGTTTGTAAAATTTCCATTTGATATAATTTTATACACGTATATAATTGCAATATCTTAAATATGTCACTCAGCTGAGTATTTTGCACTTTTGTTTAGTGTACATCCGAAGTCATTTGTCCTCCAATTCTTAAGCGTCTTTTATAAGTCTTAAAATATATTTATAAATAAATGATTAAAAAAGGAGAAATATTGCCAAATTGTGCTCTTACGAGATTTTTTTACTATAAATTTCTAATATCAAAACATCTGTTTTAATAAAAAATCATTTGACAGCCAATTATATTTATTTAGAGTTATCTGCTTAAGTTATTTTTGTGAAATCGAGGCCTGAAATACTGTTGAAAAACAGAGTAAATAATTATCTCCAACAAACAACGAAAGAGAACATCAGCTCTGCACTATAACTCATGTTCAAATGACAGACTCATCAAAATCGGTCAGATTATACAAAAATTACACTATCAAATAGAACGTGAATTCAAATGAACACATAAAACATTGTGAAATGAAAAGCCGTTAAGCACTGGTATACAAAAGATATTTCAAATATATGCATGAGAGAACATAGAAATGGTCAACTGTGAAAGAATAAAAAAGAAATTAAGATAAGCTAATGGTAAATGCTTCATATTCTCAATGACTATCTCACCGATTTTTCACACATTAAATCCCTGGGAAAGTTTTGATAAAGAATCTCGTCAACAATTTACTTTTGAGTTCATATTCCGACAAAAAAATAATTAATGCACTATGTTTATTGAATGAGTTTCCAAACAGTATTCAAAGTACTTGCCCATGTTAAGACTTACATCAAAAGCCAGTGACTGAAAGAAATTAAGTTCAAGACAGGATTTCAGTATTTTGAAGGAAGGGTCTGATCATACACGAGGCATGCAGTGTTACACTATGCATGAAGATGTATTTGTGAATGTGTTAAAGACTTCAGAGTCAATGAAGCAAGTTGCGATGGGAGCAGCTAGTATTTCAACATTGTCATTTCTTCGATGCAAACAATTTCAACGCTTTAATTTCTGTGAAGCATCAATCACTTTCAACGCTGTCATTTCTGCAATTCAAACAAAAATGACTGCGAGGTGAAAACAAACAGGTCTACAAGTACGTGCATAAAACGTACACAGTATCAAGGAATATTGTAAAGGCTTTACCAAAACTGGGTAACGGTAGTTTTGCCCCGAACCCTCATTATGCGAGATCATGACATGTCTAATATATAAACTGCATTCAGACTTGAAGTCTGCATTATAATGGACCTACAACTGTCTATCAAGGCATTTCACTAATCAGGGTGACAAAAATGTAATGATTTAAAAACAGAGGTGTAATATGAAAAAAATGTCATGCATAAATCCTCCATTAAATAAAACATGTCCTAAATTCCTAACAGCCTGCGGTAGATGGATTAACTGACGGTCTAAACTATCACATATTTTATAAATAAGTGACGAGAAAGGAAATAAATTAGGCAAAAGTTACCATTTAACTTGATTTTAAATACAAGGTAAAACATACTGGTATCATTTGATAACCGAGCCACTTGCGGGAAAAATATCAAAATACCATTTATGCAACAATTCCTAGAGAATTAATGTCTTTCGAATTTTTTAACTTAATACTTTCCCACTGTTCTGCCGACAAAATTCATTTCCAGTTAAGTTTGCCTAAGCTATACAGAAGTTTTTACATCTGATTTACCAACAACCACACACAGACATTTAAATACAAACAAATTAATGAGATTATTTAAGGAAACTTCGAGACCCCGAAATCCGAGAATTTTCCAGTCACTAACCATCTATGGGAACTGTTACCAGACAGACACCGTTACAAAGAAAATTTTATATCCTCAAGGACCTTATATATTGTACATAAAACGGGTGAAGGTGAAATTAGTCAACCTACATATATGAATACAATCAGATCACCTTGGCCATTTAAAAAAATACATATACCTCGGAAGTAACGGGGGGAAAGTAGTTTATAAAGGCTGCGAAATGTATGTTTGTAGTCTCTGTGGAATGTATGACGGACATCTTTTAAATATTAGGAAAACGTGGCACAAATATTTTTTGAAATAATGTTGAATTGCGTCTTATATTAATTTCCGAAATGTTACGCTATCTTTATACTGGCATGTTCAGAAGTTCATTTAATAAAATATAATAAAATACAAGCGATCAAGATGAATCAACATTTACACATATTTTGAACCTATTTTAGTCTTTTTGTTCAATATATAACTATATCTACGAGCAAAATCTGTCACGCAAGGCATCTAGCACGGAACATGCAACCCACAATTGTGATATATAAAGTTTTTGCCTAGTCATGAACATCTGCACTGAGAAGACAAGATTCAGGCCACAGTATGTTTTCTCATACTCTAAAATAACAGACAATTTCAATACCAATTAAAAGACAAATATTTGACAATAGGTTTCAATTTAATTTGTCATATTGTTTCAGTAACCTGCTTGATTATTTATACACCCGGCTTACGGATCAGTCGGTCAATTGTCAAGTGGCTGTCTCGGATTACAGCTATAATATATCACAGTACTGATTATATCATCATGACAGGATTTGTCTGATATGTGGTCAGATGTTAATGACAATGTAAATAATCTTTGTAGACTGTCCAAATCATTGTATAGTTAATTTTGCTGGATAATTTTTTCATTGTACAGTCAACTCTAGTTTTAAGGACATTTTTGTATTGTTACAACGAAATTATCAACACAAATCTGCAAGGAACAAATCTACATGTGGTGTCACTGATCAAATCCAATATGACGACATATACAATACAATGTCATAAATCCATAGAACAAACATGGTCGTTACAATGGGACTTGACTGTATATCGAGAATTGAGTTCATGAAGTTGCAGAATTAGAGACAGCACTGCCTTTGTGAATGTTTCATCTTATTGTAAATAAAATTTTGTTTTCTGCTATGTCTGAATAATAATGTCACCTTCATGAAATTAATTTTGAAAGTAATAGTAAGCTAAATTAACATGCCAGCTATGGAAAATAGAGAAATGTGACCTAAAAAATCAGCATCAGACCACACTCAGTGATCTGTTCAATTAGCGACCTCCATTTCAACTATCTATATGTATGGTATATACAACAGTCCATGAAGTTCACAGCTATCTAAATTGTACATACAAAAATCTACATGAACATTGCAATCCCTGAATTAGCAGTGAGTTACTTCTGGTAACCTAAGAAACAGTCATTAAGAGTGATTGATATTCACAATCAACGTAAAAAAAAATAAGTAATAATAAAACTTCAATAAAAAATTCCCTCTTGATTGATATTTTGACTTTAAAATCCCTAGAGCATATTTCATTCAAAGCATTACGTAATACTTTTGCGTCATAGTGTTACATTTTTCAAGACTCGTATGTTTATGTTACCAAACCACTTGATAACGATATAACAATTCTGACATAAAAAATTTGCTCAATCATTAGCCAACAGATTCATATTACTTAATACAATAGAGACTTCGTATAAACACAAAGATCACGCAATTCCACCATAATTTACCTTTGCAATATACAAACTTCTCTCAATTGTGAAAAATACAATTTATTTGTCAGTATAATACTTCATACATCACTACATGACAGATAATAAACAAATCTACAATACTCTAAACAATTTACAACAAAATATTGTAAACAAATGGAATTGTTTCATAAAAACCTGGGGATTGATAGATATAAAATAGGCCTAGGATTCTGTCTGTTCTGTGATAACATTTTATACCTACTTGATAAAAATACATTTGAATAAGATTTCTGATTTGACAATGAAACGCGTTAAAGTCCCAGTATTAAATTCAGTATTAAACCATGACCTAGTAAATAGCTGTCAATCAATGTAACGGTTTTGAAAAAAGAACAAATACACAAGTCAAGGTAACATGAGAAAAATTTGTTAGTCCAGTAAAATCGTTTGTTTGAGGGCAATGATTTTAGTTTACTCCTAGTGCAACACAGCAAAGAATAAAACAGAGACTGGTACACACGCTTCTGTCTTGGTGTCATGCATTAAATTGCACAAAAACCAGTCCACATAATGATTCTGACACCTATCAACATATGCAATTTCTGTCTGCAAAAAAGTAAGGTACACTCAGATACACATGTATCAGTGTGACACATGGATTTACATGAGGGAATTGATTTCTACCTGTAACTCAATGATGACAGCACTTAATATTTACACCCAAATTTAGGCTTCACATTAAAATCTCTATAGAAAGGACCACAAAAGGCACTTGGCCACATAGTTGTCCTTCAACTTCAAGAAGCACATTCATATCCCTACACTCAGACACCGTGAAATAAATGTAGAGTTCCGAGTGCCCAGGTACAAGTCTATATAGAAGAAACAGTGTTCTGTCAAGCTTTTGAAAGGGGGAATGTCTCAGTCAGCTTCACAAAGGGGAGACAATTTTATAAAAAAATGGGGACAAAAATAATTCATTCAAAATTAGATTCTACATTTAAAATGTAATTTTTACACGTCATTTTATGTACATACCTTGTCTCTTGTGGATTCTGTACTTATGTCAGAATAGAACTCAAAACTTCAAACTAAAATATTTTTTTCAACAATTTGAACAAATTTCTCAGTTCAGTTTACGAACCGGAACTTACTTGGCTAATATTCGGGTGGAAGTATTTGATGATTGGGATAACAATATAAAATAGTTTTGCTATTGTTTTTAATATTATAATCTATCGCTATGAGACAGACCTGTGATACATTTGTAAACAAATTCAGAATTGTCCGCGTTTTCGCTTTACGGGCGATGCTTCGACACATACTGGTATGCGTAACAAATTAGTTCATTGGTAGGTACGCTGAAAACAACCAATCACATTCGATTTTACAGAATACCTACGTCTCTTCGTTACATCCTGTTGCGTAATATTCACTAATAATGACGATTGCAGTCGATTCGCCCATTCGTACCCATATATTTTCGACCGCGACAGGATTCGCACCTAGACGATTTTTTACGCAACAAATGATTTTTTTAGCGAGAATTTCGCAAATACAACAAAAAAAGAAATATGAAGTATAACAAGAGTATGCACCCATTACCTACTAATTTTTGCAATTTCTGTAGAGGAGGCACCCTTACCCCAACACAGGAGGGAGACCCTGGCAAAAACAACTGCCACATAAAATGTCTAAGAGTAAAATACACTTTTCAACATTTAGTATATTACATAATAAATAACTACAATTGAGTCAGCATCTATCTTTTATTAACTTATACTATATTAATCATTGCTATTTTTTTGCTTTAAAAAAACATAACACACTGACCTAGACAATTCACTCAATCAAGTGCTAGATTATTGTCAGACCAGTTTAAAATGAACAACAATCCAACTAGACAAGTGCACAAATTACAACAATTTTCAGCGCTTTAACTGTCTAAAGTTTTGAAATAATTCACTCAAATACGGTGAAGTAATCATTTTTCAGTTCAGCTCAGTACAGACATAACCTAATTTGCATATAATCATAATTTATAAACTGACTGCATCCCAATTAACCTTCCCACACACTGAATAATTAACATAAAGTGGTATAATATTATACAAACAACATTAAAACAACAAGAGTTTATATAAAAAGCTTCTGAAAAAGTTCATTTATCCAGGCATATCTTTATTACCTCCATTTCTGAAGAGCATACTTCAGTTTAGTCACTCAGTAAGTAACTCAGAAAATCTGCAGTAGTAATAATACAGGAATAAATTCGACAACTGATGAAAGACTAAAGATTATATTTGTTGTTGCTGTTGTTGTTGCTGTTGTTGTTGATGTTGTTGTTGATGTCATTGTTGCTGTCGCTGTTGCTGTTGTTGTTGTTGTTGTTGCTGTTGTTGTTGTTGCTGTTGTTGTTGCTGTTGTGGTTGATGTTGTTGTTGCTGTTGTTGTTGCTGTTGTTGCTGTTGTTGTTGCTGTTGTGGTTGCTGTTGTTGTTGCTGTTGTGGTTGCTGTTGTGGTTGCTCTTGTGGTTGCTGTAGTGGTTGCTGTTGTGGTTGCTGTTGTGGTTGCTGTTGTGGTTGCTGTTGTGGTTGCTGTTGTGGTTGCTGTTGTTGCTGCTGATGTTGTTGTTGCTGTTGATGTGGTAGTTGCTGTTGTTGTTGCTGTTGTTGTTGCTGTTGTGGTTGCTGCTGTTGTTGCTGTTGTTGCTGCTGCTGTTGTTGTTGTTGTTGCTGCTGTTATTGTTGTTGCTGCTGTTGTTGTTGTTGATGTGGTAGTTGCTGTTGTGGTTGCTGTTGTGGTTGCTGTAGTGGTTGCTGTTGTTGTTGCTGTTGTTGTTGCTGTTGTGGTTGCTGTTGTGGTTGCTGTTGTGGTTGCTGTTGTTGCTGCTGATGTTGTTGTTGCTGTTGATGTGGTAGTTGCTGTTGTTGTTGCTGTTGTTGTTGCTGTTGTGGTTGCTGCTGTTGTTGCTGTTGTTGCTGCTGCTGTTGTTGTTGTTGTTGCTGCTGTTATTGTTGTTGCTGCTGTTGTTGTTGTTGATGTGGTAGTTGCTGTTGTTGTTGCTGTTGTGGTTGCTGCTGTTGTTGTTGTTGTTGCTGCTGCTGTTGTTGTTGTTCTTGCTGCTGTTGTTGTTGTTGATGTGGTAGTTGCTGCTGCTGTTGTTGTTGTTGCTATTGTTGTTGTCCTGATTCATAGTTGACAGTGCAGCAGACACAAGCAATGAACATTATGTTAATTTTTCCGTTAAAAAGTTAAACTTCAAAAGATTATAAACCATTACTTTACCTCAATAAGGTGTTATAAATGAGATTTTTTTAAACCATAAAATACAACTTTAATCACTGTTAAACAAATCTAAAATTACCATTAAACATTACATTGAAAAATAATGTCAAATGCAGAACGTGACAGCGATATTTGTACTTTATGTGACATGGAAACACTACTTTTTCCATATTTTGATACAATTTACCTCATGCACAAGTCCTGCCTACTAAGCACATTTATGATTTAAATACAACTTCGTAGCGACGTTGTATCAGACATGGACTGGAGGCATCAACCTTTTACCACTTTAATTTATTTTTTACGAACACAACAGTGACAAGATATAACCAATTTGTCTGTCTGCTCACACTTTATTCTCCAATTTATTTTACTAAGCCTCCATTAAAACCACTAACTTAATTTTTCAAAGCTGACAACTAAATTATTCGCATACAAAATCAGAGCTATTCATTTAAAAGTAGGAGTTTGAAACTTGCTTGCGTAATTGACAATCGCACCAGAGGTGGTCAAAATGATTTCTTTACATAGTATTCAGTGACTGTATTGGCTTTAAATTCAGTAATACAACCTTTTCAGTGTCTGTCTTGGACGAGTTAAATTCAGGTCAAAATAAACGGTGCAATAGAATTAGTAGCAATATAACCTCATTTGGTAATTTAGACATTTAAATACACAATGTACATTCAAAATTATCAAAACGGCAGATCTTAATTGGTGAGTACCTCATTCATAGACCATATTCATTGACAGATACAATTAGTACACACATTTGAACTCAGAGAATCGCACAAAAGAGACTTTATACAATTCATATAAATTAGATTTTTTCCTGTTTTATCAAGTTCTGCAATCGTTTATTATTACGACAGGTTTGTGATAGTAAAAGTACAATTTTATTACATTTGACATTTTCTTTGTTAAGACTACAATTCATCCCTAGCAAAGTTTAAGGAAAAAAACGAGTATACCTTTATATAAAAATAAATCAAACATTATAATGTCATATATTTTTCATGTCTGATTCGCACGATCCCCCATTTTATTCATTCACACTATATTATCCAAAGAAAGTGGGATATTGAGAAGTAGTAATATCATCAAGATACAGACGAACAAGGAGCGTTTGTGCGGATTTAACGATCTGTTACCTTATGTCGTATTCTACGTATTTGCGGTGCGAGTGATTCATGATATACTTCATTCGCACAATAACAGTCGCACAATATGTTTTTAAAGTCGGCAAATATTATAGATATATCAATATACAGATTTATGAATGGAAGGACCGGGATCATTCAGGAGTGTTTTCACTGAGGGATTGAGAACTTTTATGCGACATTCAACGTCTCATCATAATAATATATCAATAACTATCAAACTGTGGGAAATAGGATAATAGGTCAGATTTTGCCATTCATACAAATTCAAATGAAATCGTCGTACACTGCGAGTTCAGTAATAACGTTTTGTAGCACAGTGAATGTGAAATGGAAATACAACGGAATAAAAAACCAGCGTACAAAAAGCCTGCATTATATTTATTTGTTAAGGATCTGCTATTCCATTATCAACAACTTTAATGGCTTCCTGTAGCCACAGACGTTCATTATAGTAGTAGAAACAATCATGTTTACCACTTATTGTTTGTCCTAGTTGTTGGTATCGATAATGATTGTATAATAAAATGACACTTGCACACGCATCTAATTTTAAACAATAATCAATTTGCTAAGAGTTTGCCAAGAGTCCCAGCATTTAGGAGAAATTTTGTAAAAAATTAATCGAGAATGTATAATACAGTGAAACTTCAAAAATAAGACTACCCTTGATTCTGAAGAAATTCGGTCTTAGATTTCAAGAGATCAGATTATCGAGTTGAAATATAGAAGAAAGAATAAAAACGGGTTCATGACGATACTGTCTTATTAATGAGATGGTCTTAATTTTGAGGTGGTCTTTACGTGATGTTTTACCGAGCGTATGTCTAATAATTTCAAATAATGAATCTTACGCTATCATACTTAAATCCTACTTAATTTACAGCAGAAAGTATCGGTAAATGATGAGGATAAGTTTAATATCATTATGCAACCAGCAGTAAGTCTTAACAAGATTCTTGACTTCGGCGCTCCCATGTGAGCAATACTACCGATAGTCGACTTCCATAAATAGATAATAATTGGACATTTTTGCCCATGTTGATGTAACAGAACACTGTAATGTTATACGAAATGAAGGATTTGAATCATCTGAGGGATGAACACATTGAATATGTCAGCCAAATTGTAACTTAGAATTCAGTCGATATTCTCCAAGGACAAGCTGGGATGGGGACAATATGAGATGACATGCATGTACAACAACTTAAAGTGCTGCATATACAGTTAAAGAAATCAAAATAAGGATTTTAGAGAACTGTACTTACTAAGTATAACATTTCATGGATAAAATGAGTAGGTCACTCATCTAGAGGCACAGTGGTTTGAAGGTGGAGTGTCCGAATCCTGACCCAAGAGTCATGGCCAGGCTCAAATCATGTCATCAGTTGATTCTTATTAATAGTTTTCACAATCCAAGGGTGTGAGTACTTTGTAAGACACCAGGATTCAGTCAATGAGAGTGATTAATGTAAATTGTAACAACTCGTAAAATACATAACTGTACTGTCATTAACAGCCACTTAAACAGGTAGAATGTCCGAGTCAAAGAGTGGACATCACATGCAACACAATGTTTTTTCCTGAGACATTCAAATATACAAGAAAATGAAAACGAAAATAGTTCTGGCTGGCCGAGTGAAAAAATAGGGCATTCATGGGAGGTAACTCTCAAAGACTTTGAATTATTTGCTTAGAACTATGGCAAACACGATTTAATAACAAGTGCAATGCATTGTTGTAAGGGCAAGCGTATTACAGTCAACACACATACCAGCAAAAACTTACTGTTAAATAAAGACGGAGAAGTTTTTAAGAACTACAAAAAAATTAAATTAGGTTGACCAAGCAATTAAAAAGAGGTAAAATTATCAGGTAACACCCCCAGCTGAGTAAGAAGTTGATATATGAAAACTGAAATTATTGAACAAATATTTGCCTTTTGTCTATCTAATACTTAACACCCAATACTGGGAACAGCCTATTAAAGTGCAATTCTACAATCAATTAAAGGATTTAAGTATACATTATACAATGGAGCAATGGAATAATAGAAGCAATAGCAGAAGTATTGAAGAGGCCGTCTGGCAGGTCAAGTGAAACAGTAAACACTTTTAGGAATAAATAAACATTTATTTCTTGCAGGGTATGTTTACAATCAGGTATCATGGCTGTGTTCAACTCTGTAATGATATCTCAATATTAATATTTATATTCATAGCTATCCAATGTATAATCTACCTGTGTATCTGCCTGCCAACATATTCTAACTCACTAGCAGTTTTTTTTCTGATAATGAAAGATCAGATTATAATTTCTTACATCTGTACCAGAACAAGGTGTTGGTTGGGTAACATTGTGAACTTTATAATGCAGAAAATTCTAATTTTGCCATAAAATTGTCATCAGTGCATCTCTGAGGCTGATAAATATCATTGTGTATAGTATATAGTACTTGATATTAGCGCTGGTTCAATCCCATAATGCCTGTTGACTAGGCATTGGAGCCAGTATGTGAATTGGGGTCGGTATAAAAATGGGGTTGGTATATGAATTGGGGCCAGTACAGGCATTTGGGCCATGTAGGCATTCACAGAGTCCTGAGCACACACATTGGGGACTGTGATAGGCATTGGTGTCAGTATATGCATTGGGGCCAATGTAAGAATGGGGCCAGTAAAAGAATTGCAGTCAGTACAGGCATTGGTGCCAGTTCATGTATATGCATTGGGGCCAATATAAGAATGGGGCTAGTATAAACATTGGGGGCAAGTATAGGCATTGTGGCGACTGTGAGGCGGAGGGGTGTGAAAAGCACTCCAAGGGGATTCAAATGCACAGCAAAAACCCTGTTTAAATCACACAACTTTGTCAAAATCCCTCATGTCAGAGGTGTTCCTCAGATCCCCTTTCAGAAACTCCACTCCAGTCAATTTCACTATTTGGAAATTTTCAACTATCTAAATTTCTCTACGATCTCTTTTCATTCGTTTCACCTACTGCTGAACTGCTTCAATGTATTTAGTCCTGTTTTACACAAAATTACATGTTCTATTATCGCCTTACAATTTAAATTAAATCATCAGTTTCCTTAATTACATGTACTATACCAATCAATAAAACTTAAAATTTCACAACTAGGTATTAAGTAATTTCATTATCGGCGACAAATGTGCGAATAATAATCATTTGAGTAGACAAATACTTAAATGGAAAATTTCAATTGAAAAGACTTCCATTCTTTAATGTAATTCATTTTCGAACCACCTTAGCAAATAGTTCAATTAGTTACAACCAATTTCAGCTTATTACTACACAATAGTAGCTTGTGTCTAATAATCTCGAGACTTACCACATATAATATTTTCTCCAGATTCCTATTCAGAATTAATTTACCGATTATTATCAATGGTTTTTGGATTACTTTCTCAAATCAGAGCCATTATTTGTATAGCCACCACTCTCGTAATCAGCGTATTTGTTAACATATAAAAACCTAACTTCAACGAGACCTATTTTGCGACAAGTACTCCATGTTTTGACAGATTATCTGTCAAATCTTTTTTTTAATGTGTATGAATCATCGCTGACCTATTTTTCAATGTTTATTCATAAATTCAGTGAAGTTGGATGGGTAATGCAGTAAACCAATAATAGAGTATTTCGAAAATCTAGGATTCAAGGATCCCGGCGATATTAGGTTTCTTAATCACAATTCAACTATCCACCAGCCAGCACTCGTAATTATGCTAATCAGAAGAAATGCTGATCGTGCAAGAAAAAGACACAATGCTCTTGTTATATTAATATGAATAAGATCAAATTAAATATTGACACTTTCATTCACAAACCATACAAGTTGATACTTTTATACTATTTGCATCAAATTTGCGTAGATACCTGCAGAAGTTGTATTGAAATCTGATAAAATCTAACTTATTTTAAACAGAACCCCTGTAGATATTTTAAATGCATAAACTTTACGGTAATTTGTTATAGTCAAGCAGTATGATAGTTTAACACTTCGATAGCAAAATATGAATGTTTATATGTGTATGAACTGAGGTTATAAGATAGAGGAAGGTACTGCATGTAGTTAGAATTGGACTTTAAAAAAACATTGTATATTTTTTTAACTATTTCACACACAGTAAGGAGTGGCCCATCTTTGACCATGTTCAACAGGTGGGTGCAGGTAACATCAATAGAACTTGAAAATATTCAGACTTTACACAACTATTATGTGAATTTATTTAATCAGAAAGGCACATTGGTATAGAGCAGAGAGCAGAGAGCAGAGAGCAGAGAGCAGAGAGCAGAGAGCAGAACAGAACAGAATTAGTCATTTTAATTAAAAGATATAGATATTGCAAACATATATATTTAAGCAACTAGAGTAAGTGCTGGCAACTTTAACTTTGTAAAAAAATAAAAGATTTAAATATTATTACACAATTAAATCTTATCAATATTCACATTTTTAAATTCCACATACTGTTAGGTAAGATACATTACAACAGGGTTGCCTCTAAATAGCAGCAAATTTCAATAGAACTTGGCACAAGTTGATTTTTTCCAAACAAAAACAGCATGAAAAACATACAAAAAAGCATTCAAAAGGTGAATATTTTTCATAGTCTTAAATAATGAACCACAATGTTAATGGTTGTGTTTGGAATATTTTATAGTTTATTTTATCAAAGACTTTAGAAATGTAAAAACTCGGCCCCAAAAAATATAAATACCGAGCACAGACAAACATCACTTACATTTGACTAATTATGTATTTTTTTTACAAATGTATTTTAACATCACTCCACAGGTGCAAAGAAGTTGAAAATTCGAAATAAATTATTTAACTAATGAATCAAAATAAAAAATATAAATAATTTATCATGCAAAAGTCAAACTCTTGATGCTGTTACATGTTACAAACATCTGTGACAATTTAACATTCAATATCATATCTACACATGTTCACAGCTTCAAATTTAAGTAAAAAATGAAAAGTCATGAAAGGTTGCAAAACTATTAAAACATCATTAAGCTTGTTCCAAAAAAACCGTCATGAAGACACTGAAATATAGTTAACAATTTAATAATATATTACTTATTTGTAAATTGATGCTTCTATGATCTGTAGCAATTAACAATTAGCAGGTGACAGGTGCCTGCCAATGGGTTATGTTACAAAGAACAAAACTAATGCAATATATACCAAACATGATCAATTAGATAAACAATATCACTGTTATAGAAGCTATCTAAACAGCTTCTTACTAATCCCACCTTGAAATAAGAGGCACATTTTTTTAGAAGTAGGAAAATTAGAATTCTACCTAGCGCTACATAGGGAAAGTAGCCGTTCTTAAACATAGGAAATGTAGTCCCTATCTCTAGATAGGTTAAGTGACTGATCTAACAAGTGCTAGCTTTGCCAAACGGAACGCTATTTTGTTGTAAGCAAAGTATTGTACGGACACCTACAGTTTCTACCTGAGTCAACTTTTCTGGCGTACATCCCTACCTCCAAAAACGTGTCCAAAGGACTTAATAGACATTTTAACAAATATGAATAATTTTGTCGCTTTCTAACCGAATGGCCAGGGTCATGGGACTATACTTCTGTGCAACTATTGCCTTCAAAAATTCAAAGTGACTTCAAAGTCATATATGTTTGACAGGAACTTTTACGCCAAAAAGTGAGGTTTTAAATTTCAGTAGTTAGGGAAGAAAAGGGATCTTCTTACATTGCCTTAACTCACTACCAGAGCTTATATTACTCGACAATCTGACCTTAATGTATGGTGCAGATAAGGGCTCTCGTTTAAGTATTTGAGCAATAAAAATCAAACAATTCACTACAAGTCTATAGTGCATTGTCATAAACATTTCAAATCATGCAAAAGAAAATAAGATAAATTGTCACAAAATTACTGCGTTAAAAAAGGCCAACTGATGTCAAATGTCTCTTGAACAAATCTCATCATGTATTTATCTCTATTGATGTAGGCAGCATTTTTATCAGTAAATTTAATGCAATAATCGCTTCAAATGTCATGTTTCATTTCACAGACATCAAGAAACATAATCATATATCATAAGCCAATTATTGGCAGACACTTGTAAACTGTTAAATTAGTTGAAAAAGTTATCATACAAAATCCACCTTCCGAACTATAATATTTCTCACAAATTTCCAGAGTTCAGTTTTTGTAAGATTATCAACTGATTCTCACCGGAGAAGCAAAAGGTAGAGAGTGTATTCCACTTTGTCTAATTATTCTTAAGCATATTACCTCAGACAAGTAAAAAAAAAAATTCCCACTCAAGTCAGGCAATCTTTCTTGTCCCTGTTTTAAGACGATCATTTTTTTGTAGTGAAGTGTTTTTCCTTTCTATTTACAAGCCATCAAACTCAAATTTCATGTGAAGTTATCAAATTATTCGCCTCCTTTTCACTTAATGATTTTAGTAATAGAAAAATCAAAGGAAAAATGTTGTTTTCAGTGATGTGTTCTGTCAGGAAGGTACAGTATAATTTACATGCTCAATTTGTAACACATTGGGGGTAACACTACTGCCAGATCATTAAAACAACATTAGGGTATCACTGAGTCTCACAGAATACAGGTGATGGTTTTAACATGCATTAAATATATCAGTTTCACCCCCTCCCAAATATTTTTTCAGTTAGCATTAGCATTTTGTATAACAGATGTGACATTTATTTTATCAGAATGAACCTCATATTGTATGATGTACTTTTCATGGAACAGTATAATTTATGACTGTTTAGCCTCACTGTGTCCTTACGAATGTTGTTGTTGCTGTTGTTGTTGTTCATCATTTATTTTATCAGAATGAACCTCTTATAGTATGATGTACTTTTTATGGAATATTATCATTTATGACTTTCATCATAATTTAACCTCACTGAGTCCGTATGAATTTTGTTGTTGTTGCTATAGTTGTTGTTGCTGCTGATGTTGTTGTTGTTGTTGTTGGTGTTTTTGTTGTTATCATCATTGTCAAAATTATCTAGAAAACAGTAATATTAGGGAATAGTATCCAATAGAATTTGGTGTCTTTTTAAGGTATCAGGTGTAGGTTTCAATCTGGGTAGATTATTTCCTAGTTCACACGTTGTAATCATTTCTTTGAAAATGATGAGAAAAAATTTCTTAGAAATGCAAAATTACTCCCACTAATTACTAACTATGTAGGAAGTTAATTTCATTTAGATAGTTCAACATCAAAGCTTCAACTTTATGTGTGGTTGGAAAAGTACAGGAAAATTACTGAAAACCACAAAATAAAGATTTAACAGATTAGAGGTACCCATCTTTTAGCGATAATTAAATATCGTTTTTCAGGACTTTAGTGCATGGCAAATTTTAAGTTTAAACTACCGTAACCAGATATAATTATCACAACTAGTCACTAAGCATTTAGAGTGAAATACAGTTACAGTCAAACTTTTATTTCAAATTTCATTTTTTCCTTATGACCATATTAGGAGTGTTCCTTTACATTAAACTTACAGTTTTCATTTTACATCAGTTGTGAAACAATTCTAAACTTATACAAATCACTCTCAGAGACTGCTTCATGAGGTTCAAACATCACAATTTCTTCTACAATAGCAAAGGTAAATAGGAACTTCAAACAAATGTAAACCTTTTTGGGGGGTAAATGCTAAAATGGAAGAAAATGGTTCAATCCTTGGAATGGCCATAATTATATTGAGGCTTAAGATTATTCTTCAAGAAATTTTTCATGATTGTTCCATAATGGTTAGATCATGGATAATTCATGAACTTTGTAATAGTTCATGAACAACCAATGGACAGCTTTTCAGAACAGTTCATGTCCAAAAGTTCATGAACACAAATCAAGAACTAGAAAAGAACTGTTCTAGAACGGCTGGAAAAGTTTATGATTTCATGCTCTACATTTCACAGGGGCAGACAGTTATCAACTAATTCAAGGCTTGTGAAGATCGTGGAAGAATCCCCGAGATGGGATTTGAACCAAGAACCTCTGGAACACAAGTTACCTCCCTTTTTATATCCCTTCCTTGGTGTTCTTTACAGAAGAGATATAGAAGGGAGATACCTTGTGACAATCTCCTGTGCTGTGGAACTTGAGTTTGGCGCTCTACCTGAAAGACCACCATGCTTCCCTTAATAAATTCTGACAAGTTTCAAATGACAATGAAGACAAACCTGAGAGAATATCCGTGATATCACCATTCTATTAATTGTTCTACAATTACCAATTAGTGAGGTCTTTACTGTTTACAGCTGCAAGTTTACAGGTTAGCATGTTACGAAACAAAATTAGGACGTTTTTTTAGAAATCTTCCTTACTGAACTAAATGCTTCAACCATATCAAGTGATAAATGCACCTACTATTTAACAATTAAAAATAAATTAAACAACTGTACATAACATTGAACTACCAGGACCACAGTCTACTAAAAACACAGTCACAGTCTCAATTTAATACTTAATTTTCAATGCAAATCATTCCAAGGAATTCAAATCATAATACTCAGCAGAACCTAATTTGTGCTGAAATGTATCGGATACTTCCCCAAGTCATTTTCAGATCAAACATACTTTCAAATAAATTGTTTGTTTTTGTAGTAGGCTTATTTATAGTTGACACTGTAGCTCCTACAATTATAAATTATTCAAGTTGTTATAGTCCATTTTTATTTACTTGAGAACAATCGCAAAACTGTAAGGAGGTTAGTCAATGAAAACATGTTTTGGAAAATATTAACCAATAGACACAATGAACACAATAATGTTATTCTCAACTAATTTCAAATCGAAAGTAAATAATTCAAGTAAAATTCGAGCACAACAGAAATCAGACCTCATACCAGTAGGTAAAACTGAGCAAAAAGGAGGATCTCTTAACTGCCATATCTTGTATTCTGACAAGGCATTTAAGCAAAAACAGCCTGATGGTTGGACAAATTGGTTACAAGTGACCTGCTAGTAAACGATAGCAGACAACACATAAAAGATATGTCTGCAGATGATGAGGAAAACATACAGGTAGATGACAGGTGTGAAAGAACTGTTACACTTCACCTAACAGATTTATACTTTCTGGCTAATTACTTCAAGCTACCTGTTGCCATCCCCCCTGCTTGGTCACAGAGCACAGGAGCACTCTGGTATAACAATCAAACCTGTAAGTTCTAAAAATAGCACAAAACAATGTTCTTCACAAGAGTCACCAACAGAGTTCATACCAAAAATCACTGAATGATAACAAGATGAGTGTGTTATAAATTCTTAGAACTAGCATTACAAAGGAACTATATCAACATGAAATAGCAGGCTATTTGTTTTTATTAAATCAGCAATTTTATTGCTGCTTGCAATGGCATTCTTATGGACGTCATCTCCTTCCAGTGATGTCTTTTAGGGTACAAGAAAGACATTTTTCTGGTAAAGGCACCAACCATCAAAACCTTTGAATATCCAGCATAATTTACAAACAAACTGTTTGCAGACTATTTGGCTTATTCAAATATTTGATTTAGATATTTTGAGTAACAAAAGGTTAAAATTAATGATCACCTGGGAAATATTGGTGTTCTGTTGCAATATGGAGTTTTAAGCCACTTTTTAACGACATTTCAAACGTGTATGTACACTTGTAACAATATATCTTAATAAGTATTTAAAAAAAAACCTGGCTATTTAAATGCTAAAACCTTGCATTTGAACAAAACAGTGGTTTAAGCCCGGTTTCAACTACTAAAAGAACGAGAGTACTGTAACCAGGGAAGAACATAACACATGTTAGGAGCATGTGGTTGCCAACAGAAACATTCAATAGACCTGATTAGTGTGGTGTCCAAAACACAAATGTGCAATCAAAACATTACTTTTAAAATGTGATGCATGACATTATGTAATCTGCAAAATCAGCTAAAAGTGAATTGCATTTGTGGTAATATACCGACAATTTTGGTTCAAAATTTTGGGTCTGTGGAACACCAACTAGACCAAAGTTCACAGGTACAGTTTTTCAATCTACGGAAATCTGTATGTATTTCCATGATAACTGTAACCAATCAAATAGACAGTGATTTATAGGTCTCATTATCTGACCAGCACTTAGCAAAATTTGGAATATAATAACAATGTAAGCTAAGCCTACAGATCTGCAACCTGTATAAAACATCCAGAAATCAGTCACCAAAACATTTATAGTGTGGTAATTGGCAGCAAGCACATGTTCTCTGATAGGGTATGCCTGGAAAAAGATGGATTCCAGATAATTGCATTAACAGCCTACTCAAACACCTTTTGACTTCTTGTGTCTTTGAGAATATGGTTTTTGCATCTGGAAATCATGAACAAAAAAACTGATCTACCAACACTGATATAGTTTTACGAAACAAGATTCGAGATAAGTGCTGCAGATTTCTAATGGTTCGGTTATTCATATGTATTGATAGAGATATATTCGCACTGAAATACGCACTGAAATACGGCTACTGTAAATTTACAAAATAATTAGTTTTGAACCATAACCTAGTTCGAACAATGATCTAGATAAAACACAGGTTAATCTTCCTTATAATGGGTATTTAAGTCAAATAAACAAGCAAGGTCGTTCAGTGACTTTTCCTGACCTATAAGGATGGGAGAAGAACCATCAACCTTCAGTAAAGCCAGCTGGATGGCTACCTGGTAACCCCACTTACACATTTTACATACTGCATAGAATTCGAACACACAGAGGCTAAGGGCAAATGATTTGCAGTCAGTGACCATGACCATCTGACCACAAGAGGCAAATTGGATAATTTATTCGGCTATGTGGTATTAACAGAGATTTCAGTACAAGATGTAATGTTTTACAGAATAAAAGACAAAATTTCCAGCCAAAAAACTTGGCAAAACATGTGTATGACAACAGGTTGAGAGTTAAATGTCTCAGTTTTTTGTAATCCTGACAGTTTTGTTGGCTTGTTATGTTCTACAAAGTACATTTAAGAAGCACTTACTTCCAAGGGTTTATGATGCAGTATAACATTATCAGATGAAGAATCTATGTAAGCTACCTTTTCACCAATAAAATCAGCAAAAAAATCCACTGGCAGATCAAGTGGGAAAAAAACCCCCGCTACAAATCAGCAAAAAAACAAAATTCGACAAATTCATTCACCAACTGTTTTCTTATGTCAGCAAAAATTTTAAAACCCACAGGAAAAAATCATGTTTTTAACAAATAATTTTGCTTTCAATCCAGACCATCATTTATAATCCTTGCAGTACGTATGAGGTAAATTGCATATGAAAAGAATCCAACAGAGGGATTTAACTACATAGAAATCATTTTAACTGTCAACCGTATTATGTGAGTGCAAACATAAATATGTACAAAGTAAGTTATATAGAAAATATATGAATGAACCATTGAAAGTTAGACATTAGCATACACAGCAAAATCTGCATCTTTCTAACATGTTACAAGCAAAATATTGTTTAGTATATAATCCTATACTCACTCTTTTATGAGTGCATAAATATAAGATTAATTTCAGTCAATCTTTTTTTTAAAAACGATGCTTCAAAGCCAAAATGAGTGAGAAAATTCATTAACACTAATGTGTCTGAAACATTATCTCCTTGCAGTTAGAATTTCTATATCATAAAATGTTTACCTGAATTAAGACTTGGTGCATCACATTAACTCTGTACATGTATACTGAATTTAAGTAACATTTAAATTCAACTTTTACTAGGTTCCTGTCCTGGTAACTATAATGCCACTTAAAACTATTGAATTGTAAGCAACAATAGATAAAATTCAGTGGCCTTAACAAAAGAATTAGGTCAAACAAGAGATGTTTGTAAAACATTATGCCCCCATATGACCTTGACCTTTGACCCTGTGACCCCAAAATCAATAGGGTTCCTCTGCTACACAAGATGAATGTGTGGACCAAGTTTGAGGATGATAGGTCAAGGGGTTCATGAGTTATTGATCCAAAACGAAAAGGTTACGTACGGATGGACTGTCATACGGACTGACCGACATGCGCAAACCAATATGCCCTCTCTTCTTCGAAGTGGGGCATAATAGAACAATTATTTCTACTAAGACCAGAAACTACACTTACTGAATTTTGTTTCAATGATATGTTCATCAAGAATTTGGCGCCAATCTATTGTATCTCAGGTTTGGTACACAAGCACCTACGTTAGTCTTGCACCTAACCTCTGATATATGGGTAAAAAAGACGAATACTTGGGAGCAGGGTGATATAAGGTGAAGAAAACAGAGCAGAAGTTTCGACTTCATGAATATTAATACACTGCAATATTATTAATGTTTTATGTATGAATTATGCATCAAATAAAATTTATAGCATATTAAGGAGGTTTAGATAGGATCTTGTTGAAGTTTGTCTCGAGAGAAGAATAACTGATAACGAGAGAATACGATACCATAAGCAGTCATTGCGGTTATTAACACGATCTCGTACAATGATGGTATACATGTACTCATTACTAGCACTTCATTATAGACACAAATGTAGTAAAATAATAATGATCTGTGCTGAGTGTAACAATATCTTGTTCAACGATCTCGTACAAAGATGGTATAGTAGAACAAGTGTACACTGTTCTCATTAAAACAAGGACATCATTAGACACAAATGTAGTAAAATAATAATGATCTGTGCTGAGTGTAACAATATCTTGTTCAACGATCTCGTACAAAGATGGTATAGTAGAACAAGTGTACATGTACTCATTAAAACAAGGACATCGTTAGACACAAATGTAGTAAAATAATAATGATCTGTACTGACTGTAACAATAGGAGTAAATCTCGAAATGTCGTCTGGTGCAATTTTCTTGACCTTTTTGTACTAACAATAAACAAGAAATATCTTTAAAAAAGATGGTCGGCGCAACTTGAAGTTTGCAAATTGGTTGCACTCTCTCGGTTAAATTTTGTTGTACAACATAAAAAATGCCTAAATGTCATTTAATTACGATATACTACAAATACTCCGAGACCTGTAAGGGGAGATTATTGCGTTTGAGACTGCATCAATCATAACTTCTTGGCGGTATTCGGCAGAGCCAATAATGCCGAGGTGTTCCGAATGAGACGGCATAATAAATAACTCTGTAGTGTGATCATAGACACAGTATAGTCTGTTTCAATATAGTTCAACATAACTTATTGCGTAAGTCATGAACTCACACATCCATGTTAATAAACTTGTAACATAGCGATTTATCTGATATAAAGAATATAAATGTTCGCGACTGGTACATAAAACCAAGAAAGTCTTCTTAAATCCAACACCAGAGAATTCCCCGTGGTGATGAATAACAAGGCTACTTACTGGATAAATCTTGAAATACACTATAGAAAATGTTAACCAATCTGCTACAAGGTTACAACTATTTTTAAATTGAAGAGAAATTGCGCGAAATTGCGCGAAATTGCGCGAAATTGCCTTGGTGGTTAACATAAGATTTGATTGGTTTACAGAACACTGAATATGTAATTAGCAAAACCATGTTAGTACGGCTGCGCCGAAAAATAATGTTCAAGTTTAAGATACATAGAATGAACGATGTGGCATGAAATGCACAAGAGCTGCTTGATTTGTCACAGTTTAAGGGAGCACTGGTTGGAAAATCAGCACCAAAGGTATGGAGAAGACAGACAAAATTTGAAGTAGCCAGCTGTCATGCCTATCTAGTATGGACATTATTTGATAGTGTCAACCACTCTGTATGTTTTTTTTTCAACCTGAACAAAAAAATTACAACTGTGGCACCAAGCAGACGGCAGCATTTACTGAATAAGGAATAAAGTGTATGCGAATGTGAAAGTCTTTAATGAATGAACGACATTGAGCAAACATATCCAGCAGAAATCAAACATCAAAAGTGACTGAGGTTTTCACTGATTTTCCCATTCATTTGATTTTTATCTGACAACTCAACAAGCATCAAAATATTCCACTCTTGAATCACTTAATGTCCTATAAATCTAAATTAATGTGAAAGTGGTGTTATCATAGCCCCTGTAAGGAGCATGACTTTACTCATATGAAAGATAAACAGTAGTTGTATCATAAGACAGGAAGCCTGTAGGTTTTATCATAGAAATTTATCTATTTCATACCAGAAATGTTATAACGCTATGCAGTAGTACTGTGGTACAAGCATGCAAGTGGAGATAGATATAGGAAGGATATATAACACAATAATTGAGAGATTTATCCCATTAAAGTATTGCTATACTTGTTGCCCTTGGTTACCTGGTTCAATAATGGCTCAAATCATAGGTATCCGTGGTGAACAAACCTGAATAAAGATTGTAAGTTTGACATGAGTGAATTAAATCTCTTAACTTTTCAGTGATTTTCACATTTTTTCTGGGTGTTACGTATAATATTATATAGTAATTATTACTAGCGCGAAACATTTAGGAGTTATCTCTAATCATACTTACACTTAAACCTCAAAAAGATTTATCTTGATAACCATTAAAACATTCGGAATATATTTTGAACAAAATTGTAAAACATATTAGTGTTTCTGAAATAAATTAATAAGCAAGTTAAATTTAATTAATGCAGCAATTTTATTAAATAAAATGACAAAATATATAATAATTACATATTTCAGAAAAAAAGTTAAAATTAAATGCAAATGCAGAAACATACAGAGTGATTATAGAAAGGACTGACAGGCCTGAACTAAAATCAACAGATCCAATTAAGAATTATCTTTTAATTAACTATTTGACACAATTAGAAAATTAAAATAAATCTTATGTGTGTGATGTTGTATTTAAGAACATAAAATACAAAAACTCTTATAATTTAATTTATAATTAGAATTAAATTAAAAAGAAAGAAAAAACTTTATCAACCACCTGTTGTCAATTATGAAGCAAACTAAAATCATTTCACATTTTAGTCACATGGATGTAAATTACCGACATCTGACTTCAAAGACAGAAAAGAGTGAAAAAATATACATTGAATGTTTTTTAATGAAATTAATACTACTACGCTCACTTTCATCCCATCAAAGCATATTTTTCAAAAATTAAATCTTTTCTGAGTTAGAAATTCTGTTCCAGCTGACATGTTTCAGTACTTTGATTTTTCTTGCCATGAGAAATTTTTAATTGCTATAATACATAGTCAATCAGTCCAAGCTTTTGCCACATACTTTTAAAAAATACTGGAAGAAAACTAAGATGCAAGTACTATCGTACACAAAGACTATGGTTATTTACATAACAATAAAATCTATACCTGGTTTCTCTTGGAAAGAATTTTGTTCCAGCTTTCATTGTACTATTTTTACAATCATATATAACAATGCTATGCTTGTTTCATGCTTCATGAAGAACAAGATGAAAGACGTTTATTTATTTTGCTGTTGTTTTTATGGTATTATTGCATTCTTTTATTTGTTGTTTTGCGTTGCTATAATATAAATGATCACATGGGAACGAGGAGGTTATTTTCAGGCGTCAATAAAAATCCGTCTGCCATGAGATAACCAACAATAAGATCAAGCATATTCCTCCTTAAGTTTGTTGGCTTTTCTGAACTAGAACAATGGTATAAGATGAATCAAATGTGTTAGTGCAAGAAAAGTAGAGCTCACTTAGAAAAACGTGCCATCATCTTTACAGTGAGTAACTGCGGCTTTAGATTAGGTCAAGTTTTCTGACCTACATAATGACAGACTGTATAAACGTATATGCCATGTGTAGCAATTGTTGCCACTTCTTCAACAAGCCACAGAAGGAAATTGCTCATTATTACAATAATATATATCCTTTCATATATTTGACACTCCTTAATTCATGGCATACTGAAAACCTCAAGTCAAATATAATGCTTGTCAGTCAAGATAGGGTCTTGCAACGACTGCATTAATAGGGATTAGTGAGACAATCACACCTTCAGTGACAGTCTTTCATCATAGTAATTGTTGACCCCTCCATTCTGCCTCCAGACATTCAAACTTGAATGACATCTCATGACAAGATTCTCATGAAAAAAGGGACACATTGACAACACTGTAGCAGGTAAAGGTGACCCCTTCACACAACGCTCTCGTCTCAGATACCAGAATACAAGATACGTAACATTACGCAAGATTAGCTTGGAAAGAAAAACAACAACGAATGTCTGGTCTAATTTGATCAAATAAAACAACAAAGGAATGAAACAAAGATTAAAGTCAAGTATGTCTTGTTTGTGTTGCATTTTGAGAACAAACAAGGGTTCATTTGTTTTGGCAATATTGATATTTTTCGATCAAAACTAACCTTTCAGAATATTTATCATTATAAAAAACAGATTAAACATTTCAAACCCTTTAATGTTAGAAAACACTAGTATCAAAAATGTTTTTTACAGTTGAAATAGTTGCAATAATTCACATAAGTTAATTTTAATTGAAACTTTAGAATCCTATTTAGACTCACTACCAACTACTATAAAATGTATTTCAACTGGTCGAACTTGCAACGCTTATTCAGTTTTTTATGGTTGACAGTAACTGTTGATCTAACCATTAACAACTGTTCTTCCTCATGTACATGTATTATCTTCAGTCACATTGTCATGGGGAACATTGACCTCAATCGGGGTCTGAACCTACCGCCTCAAGATTGGGAGTTAGGTAGTTTACTGAGTAAGATAACTGGAATGGTGCAGAGATAGTCAGATGTATGATATGCTGTCCATTTACACAAAAATGTGAGATACAAAGAATCACAATTGTTATTCTGGCAACCAAATTATGATCAAACATATTTTCATTTAAATACTCCCAAGATGCAACGGTACTTGAACAAGATGTATATATTGATCAAAGACATAAATTGATATTTTAGTAATGATTATTCACAGCAGCTGAGATATGTTGTTTGTGTTGCCACTTGCCAAATGTTCTTGCACATTGGGTAATCAATCTTTAAATCTCCACCTTAAAGTAAAGATTTCTGTCGAAACAGTTATCTTCTCAACAACAAAAACTGATAATATCATAATTTTGCATTATTTTATGTAAGATATTTAACAAGAAGGCGCTGTCATGCAGTAAATCAAGGGTTTATCAGAGAATGCTGACTGCACACATGACCTATCTAGTGTAATCTCGGGTTCTTTGATAAACCTATGTTTCGTTACAGACCAGAAATCTAAGCCAGCAATCCATCATGTTTTTGCTGCCCTTAATATGCATTAATAGTAAATCCAGAAAGTCAAAAACAGGATTTTAAAAGCATACATATATTAATCTTTCTTGTCATCAAACTTTCCGAGATAGTGACTAAACACACACACCATATTGCATACATGATAAACTTACAGTTTTGAATGTTTTTAATACTTCTGGTTTATGTCCATGAATTAGTACAACAAAGGTGTACAGGACATTATGTCAATATTTTGGGTTTGCAATATTTACGCTTGGAACAATAATCAAGATATTTTGGCAGCATTGCCACCAAGGATCGAAAAGGGGAAGAGTGTTGTTATGGATAAGATGTTGGCCTCTCAACTTGGAGGCTGTGGGTTTGAACCATGAAACATTAATAACAAGATTTGCTCAAAAGGCACCAGGTTTTATTTTTCACAAACAGTTTTAGACCGCAACTTTTACCAGCGTTTTGTTACGATTAAATCTAAAAGAATGGTAAGTTGTCTGAATAATTGCTGTTACCAACTGTACACTATTACCATTTTTTTTTCAATATCTGTATAACAACTTAGGAGCAAAAAGAACATTTAACACTTAAACATCTAAGTCTGAATTTCAATCTTTGACCTCCTTAAGTGCCTAAAGTTTTGTGGATTGTTGTTTTCCCGGAGGTCTGCGTGGGGAGGCACTGTCTTGTGTATGTGGCGTTCCCTGTAATTACGTATTCTCTCTCTTGTAATGTTTATGAATAAGGCCCTAGTGGCAGACTCCAGGAAGCAGACTCAAGAGTGATTCAAGTAAGCAATGCTTTCATCAAAGTCAGCTTTAAACAGATTGGTATGTAAATGACTCGTTTTCCTTTGTATTCTTAAATATGTAATGTTGTTAATACCGATCTGATATGTCTGAATGTTGGTTAAGTTTGTCTCAAATAAGGCTGTTGCAGTTTTCATAAAAACCGCAAGGTGACACTTTGATATTTCAGGGCAAGTTTCATGGTATTTTGATGTATGACACATATTGTACAGCTGCAGTATGGCATCTTAGACGATAAGTGTCATGTTGGATTGTACCGCAGTAGACAGATAGTGTGATAAGATTCCTGGGTACCGGAAGCCATAGTCATGTAATACCAGAACAAAACATCGAGTAAGTCGGACACAATATTGAAACTGACAATGGTGTTGCACCAAAAAATGATACTCACAATGGAGTAGAAATATGCCTCATAACCTTACAACCCAGAAGGGTGTGGTGAATCCAATAAAAATAGTATGTTTCAACTGTAATAAATCCTTCACGCTTTTTTCTCCTTTGAAAATTATAGTAGTCAAGTTCTATCCATTGATTCGGAGGTTTATAAAGTAAGGTACAGGGACAATTTAGAACACTAGAAGGATAAACTTTGAATATGACTTGAAGTATTACTAGTATGTAGAATGTGCTCAGTTGACCTTGGCCAGTGTTCCTGGATAACCTGAACCAGTATCAACATCTTCCTCTGCAAGCAACATAATTCAGAGGTGGGGGAGAAATATTGGAACAGAATAAAGACTTCATCAGTTACTACATGATTTTTTAAGTATCCATTATTTTTGTCATGAGGGTATAGAAATGTACATATTTTCTGTTACAGATCACCATTGTTACTGAATCCAGACTGAATCTCACAACAAGACCCGAGTTACTGCCCATAGGGTAACAACTAACTCCATTGTAAACTGAAACAGAAATCTTAATAAACCCATAAACCCATGACAATTTTATGATATTCTTGACTCACAAAGATATATTTTAAATGAAGAAGTGACAAATTTGGTTTCAGATCATTTATATTAGGACTAACACAAATAGAAGGACTAAAGTATTTCTGCACTAAGACACAGGTGGCCGGTGAGTAGCCATGACATTTAAAACCCGCATTGAAAAAAAAATTTACTATAAGAACAGAGTGAACAAATTTTTTTTTTTCAATGCGGGTTTTAAATGTCATGGCTACTCACCGGCCACCTGTGCACTAAGATACAAGCAATCTAGACCACAATAAATATAACATAGATAGTTTCACCGAGGTTTATCAAGCCATTAAATCCTATTATTCCCAAGTACTGTAAAGGTTACTGAACTCTTTTATTTAAGTGTCATGAGAATTGATTTACATTGTCTAATCCGACTGTTAAAAAATCTTGTGTGGTTTAAAAATACCGGTAGAAGAATTTTTTGTTGATAATTTCCCAATGACAAATAAGGCAATATGTAAGGTTGCTAGACCAAATCAAATTCATCAATAAAACCATATAGGGATTTGTAAGAATATCTTTTTATTATGTACAGTAAAACCTCAATAATGCGACCACCCTTGGGATCATTGAAGACTGGTCATGTTATTGAGGTGGTCTTAATATTGAGGTTGAATAAAGAGCAGAACAGTGAAAATGGACTTGAAAATTGTGTTCTTAGTTTTGAGGTGGTCTTATTATTGAAAGTGGTCTTTAAGTGAGGTTTTACTGTATATTCAGTAATTATTGGAACAATATCAATATCAGACAATAATTGCCCTATGTGTAAAACTGTTTACAAATCAATTGAGATTAAAGCAGCATAGACAGTGTCCAATGTCTGAAGTTTGAAAACTGTTTATGAACAATTCATGTACTTCCTATTCATTTAGTATTCATGAACAATTCATGTACTTCCTATTCATTTAGTATTCATGAACAATTCATGTACTTCCTATTCATTTAGTATTCATGAACAATTCATGTACTTCCTATTCATTTAGTATTCATGAACAATTCATGTACTTCCTATTCATTTAGTATTCATGAACAATTCATGAACAGGAACAGGAATATTTCATAAACATTTCAAGAATAAGTTCCATTTCTGTTTTTCATGGATTATTCATAACCTATTTATGAACTGGGATCATGAACAATTCATGAATTGTTCATGAATTGTAACTCTTCATTTCATATGTGTGGAGACCAGCAGCAAAACTTGAGCATCTGATAGGCTGTGTCTGAGCACAGTCTTAAAATTAACCAATGGTATGGCTGCATTCTGAGACTGATCACCGAACTCATTTTTGAAACCTCAGACCGAGACTATTCAAATCACGGTTATAAATCTCTCATTTTCCATGAATATGAAACAGCCGGGACAAAAAACAGTTTCTTAATTTCAATGTTTTACGGTATGTTATTCTCATGAACTGAGAAGAGGTTTTCTTTCATCGATTTAAACACTTTTTACACTTTTAAACTCAATATTTATCTGTCAAAGAGAATTTAAATTGTCAAAAATGAGTCAGAAATAATGAAATTGTTTGAAGTGAAAGTTCTGCCCACCAACTGTGAATTATCTGCTTTAATTAAAGTGTTTTTTTTGGTCATACACTGTTAACAAGACGAGATAATCCTGTCAATCAATGAATACTATACAGGGTGTGGGTAAAAACCGTAACAAGCTTTATTATTCTTCCAGTACATGATCGATTCATCTTCCTTTATATTCAAAATATTACCATTTTATTTACAAGACTCCTAA
This sequence comes from Mactromeris polynyma, assembly GCA_032209605.1. NCBI lineage: Eukaryota > Metazoa > Mollusca > Bivalvia > Venerida > Mactridae > Mactromeris > Mactromeris polynyma. Next base: position 2,984,897 of record JASFXZ010000016.1, on the reverse strand, counting down.
GTTAAGTTACATTGACCACATATTTCGTTGACATTATGATTAAATTGACATTATTAATACTCATTTTCATAGTATAAACCACTTATGGACAATTTTCACCTCCAAATTGACACAAAATTGCTGCAAATTTCACAAGTATATGACCTAGAGGCTTTTTCATCATTTTATTTGTCTAGTACTGATATTAAACAGACTTGAATTACTAGCTTTAAAAGGTTGAAATATTATAGCAACCCATATTTATGACTGTGTTCTACGGGTTTAATTTATTTTGGCAACTTTTTTCGGCGCAGCCGTACTTTAACATGGTTTTGCTATTTGCATATTCAGTGTTTTGTAAACCAATCAAATCTTACGTTAACCACCAAGGCAATTTCGTGCAATTTCTCTTCAATTTAAAATTGTGTGTAACCTTGAAGCAGATTGGTTAACATTTTGTATAGTGTATTTCAAGATTTATCCAGTAAGTAGTGTTGTTATTCATCACCACAGGGAATTATCAGGTGTTGAAATTAAGAAGACCTTCTTGGTTTTATGTACCAGTCGTGAAGATTTATATTGTTTTAATCAGATAAATCGCTATGTAACAAGTTTATTAACATGGATGTGTGTTCACGACTTATGCAATAAGTAATGTTGAACTATATTGAAACAGACTATACTGTGTCTATGACTAATCACACTACAGAGTTATTTATTATGCAGTCTCATTCGGAACACCTCGGCATTATTGGCTCTGCCGAATACAGCCGAGTAGTTACAATTGATGCAGTCTCATATGCAGTTATCTCCCCTTACAGGTCTTGGAGTTTCTGTATAGTATAGCGTAATTGAATGACATTAAGGCATTTTTTATGTTGTACAACAAATTTTTAACCTTCAGATTGCAACAAATTTGCAAACTTCAAGTTGCACTGACAATCTTTTTTAAAGATATTTCTTGTTGATGACTTACTAATGTGCTACTGAACACACTAGAGGTGGGCTAGAAATTCAGTGCCATAACTGTACAGTAAAACCTCAATAACACGACCATCACTGGCACTTCAGAAGGTTGGCCTTAGTTGAGAGGTGGTCTTATTATATCAGGTTAAAATATTGTATAAGAAATAAAAACTGGTCGGTGAAAATATAGTCTCATCTACGAAGTGGTCGTAGTTTAGAGGTTGTCTTTACGAGAGATATTATTGTACTTACTGATACCACCAACATATACACAGTTGAAGTTTAATATCGACTATTTGATTTACTTTTAATACAATTAATTGCAATTTAAGTCTAACCAAGTCGAGGATGACAAGACATACGACAACACCTACAAGCATATAAATCCTTAGGCAACCCCGTGTTTGCGTAGCGTGGGACTAGTGCAGAACTATCGTAACTCAATTTTGGTCAAGACGTTGTTAAAATATTTTTGTGTCAAATCCTCTAAACGTACGATGGGTCAGTCAATAACATAAATTGGTGACATAATGTCAATAAGGAATTGATAATGTCTGTCGGTATAAATCTGCAATAAAGGCAAAATCTATGAATTTATCATTCTTATGATAGCATTGATAAAATCCTAGTGCAATATGTTGTTAAAATGACTTAATTTGATTCCAGAGTTATCTCGATACAAAATTATACAGTCTTTATGATTTATATGGTAAAGTCAATCAATTGTATTCATCATATAATATCAGGAATCTATTTCATTTCCTAGCAACAAATACAACTTTGACTGCTTAAATGTATTTTGAGTTATTAATCCATCTTTTATGGCCAATTTTAGAAATTTTATAACCATGATTTGGTTAAATTAGCAAAAAATATTATTTTTACAAAATTGAATGAAAAATATCACTATAAAGGTCATTCTGACAAAGACCGATCAAGCTGTCCAGAAATAATCAAAATATTTTTTTTTTTGCGCACAGACATCAGCAAAAGCTGAAATGGATAACGAAATGTTTGCTTTATGTTCTAAAGTGTGTACATAGTTTTACTAATCATTGCATTAATTGCCTGCCATTTTTCCAACTTTGACAATTTTCTTAAAAAATATCCGTTTTCATTGCCATGGATCATTTCTCACATATCAAAGTAAAAAAAGTCTATTTAAATAATCAACTCTCAATGCTACTTATAACATTTACAAGGCAAGTTGGTAGTTAATTTTAAAACAGCCTATACCCGTGAACCAACACAGTAAAATCTCCAGCTGATCTGTATGTAGCACATCGACCTCGTAAACTAATATTTTACATTTACCGGGTATACTTAAATATAAGTAATGAAATGTCAAGATTTTGTCAAGATTTTTGTCAAACCACTCAAAAGAATCCTTTTTATCAATATTTTACATAAAATATTTGCATGTAAAACATTTTTTTAGTTGAAGTTTTATGTAATTATTGAGTCAGTTTCAACCCAAGCAATGCAGATCTATTTTCCACAAGAAAAATTATAGAAGGATAAAATCAGTAATTTTCACACGCCGAACGAACGCATGTAAAGTCTCCTGGTATAAAAATTACTACGTACACTTCAATTCTTAAGAGGCAGATTGATACATGCCATTGAAAACGAGATTTCTGAATTGATGCCCCAATTCTTACTTTGCTGCTTGCGATGTGTCCTTTTAAAAGCTGAATACTACACAAACGTCAAGAGAAAAAAAGAACCAAAACGAAAGGTTGCACCCCCAAAAAAGTCCAGCTTCAAAGAGAATGCCAATCAAAAAAGTAAACAAATTTAACAAACGTCAATCATTCAACAAAAGAACTGTCCGTCATATTTATTAGCAGACGATATCGCAATCAAATATGTGTCATTTCGTACACCACGACGAACGTAAAATCCAGTCGTGTTTTACAGACAAATTTCAAAAGTGGTGCAAACAACGGCATAATATTAACAGGTAGATAAAATCGCTAACAGCTTCATTTAAAATTCTAATGAATAAATTGCGGCTTACATATTATATCAAGTATATGATACGTAACATAAAATTTCAATACACTCCGTACTCTCAATTTATTTGCCAAAAAATTGGCAAAGGTTAGGACTTCAACACTGTTTGATATGAATGAAAATCTCTATCCGTACACTTGCATACAATAACATACTTAAATCGTACTACGAAGGGTCGGTTCACGCTTCCTAATTTTCACAAATAGACCTCCATATTTAATACGACGAACAAAATGCATTTGGTAAATTTACATTGTTGTTACTAACTGCATGAGAAGGCAGGATCATTATTCAAACTTATCTTCGAACTAAACCACTACTGGTGTGCAGAATACACAAAACATAAAATGACAAAAGCTATTCAACTCTCAAACATTACCATACTATACATCTATCATAAATGACAAGCGACTGGGTTCCATGTACATACACTGACTTATCGCTATTAAACTCAACAACTACGTTAAGTGACATATATCTAAACTGATCGGGAAAATATTTCTCCATTTTGCATTTTCATGCACTTGAAGTATGAAATATACAGCAAGTCAGAACTCCCGAGGATAAACCCCATTCACCTTTAAAACAATAACAAATAAATCCATCAAACATTACTGCTGGTGTAGATTCAACCTTTTTATATGTCCCAATTTGTAAAACACAATACACTACGCTTCTAATTTTCAAACTTTTGTCCAAAAAAAAAACAGCAATAAATCTTGCCTTGAAATATCATTGTTTCCCATTTCCTCAAGTTAAACAATAATACATTTAGCCCACTAACCAAACAGAACACTTACAAAAATATAAATTCAATAAACAATAGAAATGGTCTTTTAAATTGTTTACAGAGCACAGGGAAACATTCTCTGGAGAGCCTCGGGCTGCGATCACTTACTGACGATCTAGGATTTGCTAACAAGCGGTATACAATGATAAAATCTTAATTGTGTTTGACATTAATTTGTCACATTAACTTCGTGATTTTTCAGTCAGCATCCTGAAGTACTCAACAGCAAATAGCTCAGAAATAAACAGTATCAGCGTTATACAGCAGTTTAACCATACATCAGAAACCCCTTTACTGCCAATGACCATAGGGAACAAATCGTATAATTAAAATATCTTTTATTTCTAGCTGTAGTTGAGTTAAAGCACTTAATCGTGTTCCCCTCCCACAAGTCTCGGCTGAGTATTTCCTATACAAACAAATTCAAGTAACCAAATATTCGGCAACCAATCATAACTGACTGTTATCATACTTTATACAAAAGCTACTACAAATCTCCTTAAACCCAACACAGCACACGACACTTATCTAATTTATTAAATTGCATCGATAAACTTCTAATGCAGACTGCATTTTCATGCTCAATGAAAACAAAACCCATCCTGCACAGTGTAGACTTCCTGATGACGAAGTTTACTCGGAAAATATTAACATTAAAATAGCCAATTAACACTAAAATAAGTAATTATGTAATGAAAAGCATACCATTAGTATCACAGCTATCCACCAGTGTCTTCCTCTTGCCCCGTGTTCACTCAATGTATGCATTTCTATACAAAATTTGATAAACAATCAGTTGTGTCTCATTTATTAATCTTGGTAAAAAACCGTTCACATCAAGTTACAGCTAATAGTATTCACGATTTTCATATTTGTCATTAATAATCCTTCAAACGTTTTTCCCTTCAATGTTGCTTGTTTAATATCCAGTAAATAAATGTTAATAAACCACTCTCTTTATATAATTATGTACAACACACTTGTTCTCTCTTTCATGTAGTGTTCAACTTAAAATTAATCTCAATTTGCATCAAAATCTACATTTAAAGCAATTAATAAATTTACAACAAATCTGTCAATATCATACAGTCAAAACGTTAAAACATTCATCAAAAATATTTTTTCAGATGCAAATTAATGTTTATAACAATTTTAAACTATCTTTCAAAAGTTGTTGAAATCGTCTGTCTCTGTCAAATAAAGTTCACGTCTTGCCTTTTGCAATTCTCTTTGATACCTTTTTTTCCAAATGTCAAGAAATGCACTGATAGCAAACTTTAGAAGTTATAACTTTACAACTAATTTAACAACTACAGCAACTGAAAAGTCTTCAGCAAAATGAAAATCTTGCATAAGTCGGTAGAAAAGCGTCTAAGCAGAGATAAGTATTGTATATGTTTTATATATTCCCAATGAACAGAGCAAGATCTACAGACCACACTATATAAATACTAGCATAACTATTGTAATATTGTCATACTCCCTCTACCTTTGTATGAATGAAATCCATCTTAGCCAATCAGAAATCAGTCGAGTTTACGACTGACTGCCATTAAATCCATTCATATAAATTTACGCACTAAAAAGGGTGATCGAAGTATTAAACTAAACCCGAGTATACTTATACAAACTGTTTACAATTTTATCTCTATAATGTTCACCGTAGTGTTTGTGGTCTATCAGTTTTATAAACCAAAATGTATTTATCTTTAATACAAAAAAACAAAATAATTAAGTTTATTAAACCTTTGCCAGTGAATCACTTTTAAACTCTATTAAACTTGTTACCATTAACCCTTCTCGTTTCTCTCCCTCTCTGATTAAACTATTTAAACCTAGTTCGTGGTACATGCATTGTAATCTTCACTTCCAAGTGAGAAACAAACTTAACACAACTGCCAGATTAATGTAATACAACGCAACAGGATAGTGTAGATCTGTGTGGGCTGATGATTTTAATAAAACAGAAACACTTATTCTAGGATATAATTGGAAATGACAAATATATATATATGTATATATATACTGGACATTTGTCCTCCATCTCTGAACTCTGATTTATGTGGAGAAGTTGTCAGTTGCTTGCGGAGGAGTAGGTTAGTACTGGTTGGTGACTTATGTGGAGAAGTTGTCAGTTGCTTGCGGTTGAGTAGGTTAGTACTGGTTGGTGACTTATGTGGAGAAGTTGTCAGTTGCTTGCGGATGAGTAGGTTAGTACTGGTTGGTGACTTATGTGGAGAAGTTGTCAGTTGCTTGCGGAGGAGTAGGTTAGTACTTGTTGGTGACTTCGGGGAGCACTGGTCGCCGGATATTACGAAATAATGTTGAGAAACTGCGTAAAACCCGAAAACAAACGAACAAACACACACAATGCATACTAGAGCCGCTTCAATAGTTTGTATCATATAGTTTGGCTACACACGATAGTCTTATAATATATCGTATACATTTTGTATAATTTTATGTATTAGGTGTATGCTTAAATAGTCTCTTATACTTCTTTGAATTGCTTTGTGCAATGTTTTATGTTTTTATAGTCTTTACTATTTGTATATCTATGTTTTGTACAAAGATGAGACTTTAATAAATAAATATATGCATGAAAACATAATTCGCAGTATTACAACACCTGGCTTACCGTTATAAAATTTAAGTGTTATCTCCGTGTTCAATACATTCTCATACCCTCTGTTTATTATCAAAGTAATGTAGATTAAATTATGAGTAGAAAGGAAAATGAACATGTGGGAGTGTAGCGAATGGGTGGTCATCACACACATGTATATATATTGCTAAGAATAAACTCCACAAACATACATGAACTGACTAAAGACACTAACTGCAATGAGAAAAGGAAGATGTATGCTTTGATAACTCTGAGCCATACTCAGAGGAACGCTTGAAAGAGCACCTAGCTCAACCTTACATATACATGGAAATCCTGCCATAACGCTTACAGTATTATTTAAAATCATCCAACAATAAGCAAAGTGTCATATTGCAAAAATACCATTGAAAAGTTTATTCTAGTTGACGAATAAAGGTGATACCATAACGGGCTCATGCTGCTATTGACGATACCATGCCAGTCCACCGTGTCCCTGTGTATTGACGATACCATGCCAGTCCACTGAGTCCCTGTGTATTGACGATACCATGCCAGTCCACTGTGTCCCTGTGTATTGACGATACCATGCCAGTCCACTGTGTCCCTGTGTATTGACGATACCATGCCAGTCCACTGTGTCCCTGTGTATTGACGATACCATGCCAGTCCACTGTGTCCCTGTGTATTGACGATACCATGCCAGTCCACTATGTCCCTATGTATTGACGATACCATGCCAGTCCACTGTGTCCCTGTGTATTGACGATACCATGCCAGTCCACTATGTCCCTGTGTATTGACGATACCATGCCAGTCCACTGTGTCCCTGTGTATTGACGATACCATGCCAGTCCATTGTGTCCCTGTGTATCTCTACGAGTGATACCAACGTGCTCCTCTGCAAGTAATAAACATAGTAGGAGTATGATAAGTCATCTTACTTGATAAGTCATCGAGTACATATTGGAAGGGCTTAATTCACGTGCTCGTACATATGATGTCTTCTACGCTTTTGTGATTGCTTCCATGCATTTAATTTTTCAAATCTTATTGTGCTTTCTGGGTAGCTGTGAACTGTGTTTGTGGCATTTCTTCTCGACCTCTTCTTCTTCTTTCATTTTTACGGTAAGATACATTTTTTTATTCAAATCACCACTGGGAACAGGTGCAGTCATTATATAGATAAATAAAACGATTAAGGATACACCATGCTCTTCAGTACAAAACATATTTCCTGGCTTCCTAAATTGGCTTCAAATGTAAGATACGGTAAGATGCACATTCTCTGTTCTATGTTTGACCATAACATAATCCTGTACTGTTTGAAAAGCAACTTTTTCGCTCTGATCAAAGCCTTTAATATGTCCTCTGAAGTGCATATTACATAAAAAAGTACAAATCTGTTAATTGTGTACACAGTTAATTCAGTAAAGTCTACAAAGGGGACATACATTACAAGGGAAATGTTTAACTCAACATGTAAAGGTAGGGTTGGGTTCGAAAAGGGGCGTGTTGAGAGAGCACAAGGACCTTGCACCAAAATACACTGTAAACAAGACCTAGATATTTGTAATACAATGTTGGGGGCACCGTTAGAACACTAAGGCTGTATGTAGGATTGTTGAAATGTATGTATGTACTTTGTCCCCTCATTTATATTTGCGAATACTTTAGTTTGGTTTATACTGCATACAGTAAAATGCACAAATTTAACATAAAACGTACTTAAAGAATTAAGAACAACTCATGAATATGCTATGACTGATCAATTTGCACAAAATGATTACCATGTTATATAGCTAATTTCAGTAACTTAACGACATTTTAATGCGGCAAAATTATAGTTTTATGACAGTATGAGATCGGGTACAAGACGCCGTGGGTCTTTCATGGAGTGGATAATAATGCCACCCGGGGACCTGAAGAGTCGTAATATAACTGTGAAGAAGATATGTCACAATATGTCACCTGACTTCATGTGTCAATATTATGTATTTGTACAATTTGAAGAAACATCGTAAATTAGCCTCTCCTGTAAGACTCTATAAAAGTAATAATTTGCTCACATTGAATACTCACAAGTTGTATGACAATGAGGCACATGTTGAGGTTAACCTGACGTACGTGATCAGAACTGTAAATTGAAATGAACTGTCTGACCAAAGAACAATCCTAATTTCTATGAGTATTCAGTTTCAGGGAAAGCTGAATGAGACAAATACGAGAGAGAGAGGGGGGGGGGACATATTTGGAAAGTATAGTATCGGTGACGATATGAATGAAGAAAGCAAGCAGGAAAATAGATACTTTTGTTTCCTAAACCTTGTATTCTTTAACTTTCAGTGGTATAAACATGACAGATCACTATCATATATTTCGGAATTCAACTCATAAATGTTTCAATTTTTAACAACCTCGTGCACATACTAATGCGGCATATTTTTTGACAGAGTGAAACAATAAAGAATTTGATTTTCTGGTTAAATGGGAAGAATATTATAATACATCATATTCACAAACAGATACATTTTAAATACAAAGTAACAGATGTTCCACATGCATATTCTACCTGAGTATATTAGCAGTAATTACAATACAAAAAGCAAAATAAACTATTTAATTAGCACAGAAAATGAAACAGACAATGACCTTAACCCAAATGACAAAGAAATATTAATGTTACAATTGTTTTCTGAAACTGTTACACTAATGCAAAATATGTGGTATGTAAATAACCTGCACAATATGAAGTTTCATTGGTTGTGCAAGAGTTTCAACAAATATTTCAAAAGTATGATCATTTGTTCTATACCAGTGTCACTGGGTGTCCATCCAGTTCTAACAACTTCAACAGCAACTATCACCTTCCCAGCATGAATAAAATGTGAGCGAAGAATGTTATCAGGTACTTTGAGTTTACACTTTTTACATTGATTGTGCATTAAATTATTAATACTACAACTTGCGAAACCATTGCGATGTAGATTGTAACAATCTTAGGTTCAATGTTTCTTTGATTACAGAGCAGAATTACATGTATCGCAATTGTTTGGTCAGAACAAAGGTATAGCGCAAAGTGTATTACTTAGATTGTAGTTATCAAAGGATGACCACTGGAGGCACAGACGCAGATAGGAACAAATAAACAACGCTTCGTCTATCAACAAGACAAACACAACACAACCAAAATATTGCTTGTAGGTTGATAGCTTTATATGTCATTAGGCTAATGATGTTTGGAATAATTTTCTTAGCACACAACTGTAGGAAAGTATAATTGGACAAGCTGGCTGGTATTCTTTCACACAGAACAGCTGCTTTCAGCAACACTGTGTATAACAGTAAATGTATCTTAAACAAGGTTATCAAAGAGGCAAGCTGTTTAATGAGCCGACAAATAATGCATGCTTGTATGTATACAACAACACACACAAGTAAATCGCAGACAGCTTGATAACTCCCAAACCAAAACAAAAAAAGCGGCAGCACAAATTCTGGTTGTTGAAGCAGACATGAAAATGTTGTCAGAAATTCACCTCATTTTGGCTCGTTTGTGTAAAAAAAAACGAAAAGCTTTTGTCGTACTTGGTACAAACATATAGATATTATGTTAATTCAGTTTCTGAGAAAGTTTAAGTCCCAATGAGAATTGAACACGCACGCAAGCGCCCGAGTCCGAGTGCAGTGCTCGTTATTTCGAGAATGCCAGCGAGCTCATGTTACTGTCCTCCTAAGATTGTAGCTGAAGTTACGAATCTTGTGAGAAAATAAAATGACTACTTAAATAGATATTTCGCCTACTGTTTATCAAGCACGATACTCCAACGTTACATAATATATTTTACCTAAGTGGAAAAGAGTTAACTCCCTTTTGCCCTATACTTTTATACCAGTTACTATGTAGCGCTGATAATATTCGGGTAACTAACAATAAAGAAGCCAATTCCTTTCAAAAGTGATTTTCCATCAAGTAGAATTCACAATAGCAACTGTAAGAGTATATACTGGAGTGATTTTTAATAAGAAGCAGCATTATATTCCAATTGATATCCAGTACCATGTCCTATCTTTAAAAAAATCATATTTTAAGTATCAAAGCAGATATTGGTAAAACTCTGAGAGGTTCATTTCTTTTTACTTCAAACTATAACTATACAGAAAAATGATTTTGTCATTGAGTCAATAGCCTTACATTTTGAATCTTTTTATTTGTGAATAGCTTCTGTATATTCCTTTTGAAACCTTACATAAAAGATCAGGCAACAAAATTAACAATATCCATTCTGCCACACCCAAAAGGGCGACGCCCATTTATTGCATCACTGAAATGATAGTTCTTTAGTAGTTGAAGCGTCAATTAGTTCAATAATTGTAGATGTATCAAAAATATTGCAACCAATTTAAAACCTTGCCCTTCTAATTTACAGTTGTTTCAAAAGCGAATGAACCAAGATGATTTGTGTATTCAAGCAGAATATATCTGTACTTTGTCCCTGGGGTAAAAATTGTCAGGACAAAGTATAACAGATTGAAATCAACGTCGTTGACGTAGAAAGTCTGGTCTGGCAACAGGTAAATTATAGCTGCATATTTGAATTTAGACATATGAAACAGAAATACGCCTTCTCAAAAATGAGACAAAGACTGAGATAAAAGTACACATTTCATTTCTCATTGCAACGGAATAATAAATGCATTCAGACGTAATGCCATTTAATATGCATTCAAAGAAAAGCACTAAAATGAAAGGCTATTTGCCATCTTATGCTAACAAAGTGACCTTTGTTCTTTCAATGTGTCTATAAACTGTTCATAATCATTAAGTTCTGAAACTGTGGGCTATAGTATATAGGGAAGGTTTCATTTACATAGTTTCCAATTTAAATATCGAATCAAAGCACTATATTCCTAATTGCGTCTTATTTCTGGCAGTGCCTTAAAAGTCACATATCTCCTTCTGGAATCGAAACAAAACGTTTACAGTAACCTCAATAATACGGTAACCCTTGAGACCCTTGGAAACTGGTCTTGATATTAAGATGGTCTAAATATTGCGGTTGAATAGAGAGCAAAAAAGTGAAAATGGACTTGAAAAATGTGTTCTTAATTTCGAAGTGGTCTTATTATTGATGTGGTCTTTAGGTGAGGTTTTACTGTAGTAAAATTGGAACTATGGCAGGCCGACTTATGCTTTAAATGCATTAAAAAGGTATCAACTGAAAACGACATGCCGACTATTTAAATGTTGAAATCGAAATCATGCCACTGACGTCTCGTAAAATTGAAAATGTAAACGACTCGGTCCAATATCATAACGTATCAGTTTGTACCGTAACACCATTACAACATTTATATCGTATCATTGTATCCTAAAATTGTTATCTGGCACTGAAAAGGCTGACATTTTTAAGTACCGTTGAAACAAATATCAAGTGATTGCATCTTTTAGCTGTAACTGTCTGAAATATATTCCTGTAAATAGACGTCGAATGCTTACGTACTAGATAACTACTAGTAATTACTGGGTGCATGTTGGCATCTTTAAGCAGTAACTTTCTAAAATAAATCCCCATTAATATAAATATACAGCGAATGCTTAAGCACAAGTGAAGCAATTATTGAGTGTATTGACACTTATATCTCTCTAAATAACTTTCAAGTATTTACTTTAATATTTCTGAATTTCTATATTCGCAATCTGATGACATAAGGAAGTGTTGATTGCGACAAACAGACAGAAAAATAAAAGTAATCTCTTTTGACATACGAGACTTGAAAGTAAATATTAGCAAAGGAAGAAATATGGCAATGCTTATCTTATAAAAGGGGTCAAGATTATGATGGGGACAGGGGCAGCTCTACTCAGACAGCACACAAAACATTAAAGCAAACTGCAGCATTATACCGGAACATTTAGAATATAAAAGTCCTGAAATCATTGAAAGCTTTGAATTAGTTACTGAAAGGAACGGCTGACATACTATATATCAAAGAAACTTTTCTGACAGATATATAGGTAAACCTTTATCAGGTTGAAAACAAAATTTAACAAAAAATAGCATTTAACTGTGTAAACAATCGGATCACCTCAGCTATATTTTTGTTCAAAGTGAGTGCCGACATGAATATATGTAGTCTCTATGGAAAGTATGACAGAGATCTTATAAATATTAGGAATACGAGGCACACATAATATTTAGGTAATGCTGAATTGTATTTCCCTGGACAGACGTCCTAAATTTTACAGTGTAGGAAAACCGCATCACGTACCGAGATCTTAAGTTAATTCATACACTTACCTTTGAGGTCTCCTTCCGAACTACTACGGAAATTGCCGGATGTGGCGATTGTTGTGCAAATACGAGTACAGTACAACCTCTCCTCAGCAACATCCTTTGGGAGACGTAACGTATGGTTACTGAGAGGTTACTGGCGTGGATAGGTCAAATTGTTTGTGATCTCTTTCAACATGAAAATTTGCTCCCATTTTAAAATTTATTTCGTTTTTGTGTTCATCGCCGTTTTTCAACAATTTTCAGTCATATACGGCGGCCAGTGTCCTAACCAGTTCTCCTGGAATTAAGTATCAACTAGAACTAATTTGCTCTTTCGCAAGCAACTGACAACTTCGCGAAATGTGGAGGACATGACCATAGCCAGTTTTACGGAAGAACATAACCTGCATAAGTCGGGCATCGAACCGGATCTGTCGGATGACAGTCTAACGCTCTGCCAACTGAGCTAGCCGGGCGGGCTTAACATTGTTTTGAAGAGGGATATGAATTGTGAATATCTAGTATTCAATTGTAGATATCTAGTGTTAGAATTCCAGATATCCACCGTTCGAATTGTGAATATATACTATTCGACATATAGTCTAACGGAGGTATTTTAAAATCGTAAAATGGCACCCCAAACAAACAAGACGGGTGTTTAACAACTGGCATTTAAACACAATATACACTGTTTAACTTAAATAAAAATAATAGTGTCCTTCTTATACAAACATTCTTGAAACTACTTAAGGGCACGACAGTTCTGGTTTGCCAATCATACTTTTTAAAGGATTAGCCACCTGCTAAATCCTTACAAATCAGAAGAAATATTAAGTACATATACAAAGGGAGGCATATTAGTCCAGGGGTAGAGCGTCTGGCTTCTGATCGGAAGATCGTGGGTTCGAACTCTGACTTAGGCGAGATTGAACAGCGAACACAATCCCTAGTAATGCGCGAATACTGGTAGGTTACGCACGAAGCACTCATTGGGGGTGGCTGACTTGTTTAACAACATATGTATGAAATAAATAAATTTAAACTAAGCACATAGGGCCTATACGATCAAAGAGTGACTGTACCTAGTTGTTCGAACAAATATACGACTGTATTCATTTAATCAGAACCTATCGTATCATTGTACTACCAATACATCGTGGTACAAGGTCGAGTGGTTACAGTCCTTAAAATACTTGCCCCTCACCACTGCAGTTCTAAATCTAACGAATTGTAGAATTTATATGGGAGGAAACTATCCGGTTGATTTACAGAAGGTCTACGATTCGACCCGTATGTCCGTTTACACCTAAAATAATACTAGAATGGCCACCTGGGGTCTTCCGCCCCCCACAAAAGGTGGCAAAACCACTGCATGACCTTAGGTATGGTTGTGACCCCATTACAAAAATATCATGGACAAACCTATTAATTATTTAGAAGCATCGAAAACGTAGTACATTGTATATATCATCAGTACATCGTTATTGAGATTAAAAAGTTGAATTCACATGAAGACGATGGGTTTTGTTTACCCAGGTTATTATCTGTCTATGATATTGTCTGGTCAGGTGACAAACCGTAAAAGAACATGAACTAATGATAGCTATTTACAGATCAATCGCTAGATAAGTGGTCAAACGCTGTAAGGCAAATACCTGGTCAATGACATGGTGGCTACCTACAGGGAAACAAAGCTGTACACAATTAGCCATCCACTTCAGCGGCTAATGACCACTGGCTACCTGAAATATGATAATGACGACCTTCATTCTCAAACTTGTACATTGCGATTTGCAAAACACGTTTGTCAACTTGATAGTGAATAAAGATAGTACTGCAATAACCAAAAAGAACTTTTTATTATACATTAAGAGAATTTTGGTAGAAATAGTTGTCTCCGGTAAATGTAATTAATATTATGGTTCAGAATTTTAGAAAATATGCCGGCGTTGCAAACCTTGGTAATTGCTGCATAAATCCCAAGTCATATGTAAATGTCTACAGGTCAGAGAGAAGCCTTCTTGTCAACAGTAACACATAAAAAGCGTAAGCGGAGAGCGTCATGTCGTTTAAGAAATATTGTATCATTTTAATAAATATTTACATTGTAGTAAATGTGATATAGTATGTTTCTTGTAATATGGTGCCCGTCCGGCTAACTCAGTTGGTAGAAAGCTCTAGACAGTCACCCGACAGATCCGGTTTCGATTCCTGGATTGTGCAGGTTATGTTCTTCTGTGACATTGGCTACGATCATATCCTCCACATGATGATAAATTACCAGTTGCTTGTGGAAGAGCAAGTTAGTACTGGTTGATAATTTAATTTAGAGGAAAATGGTTAGGTCAACTGGCCGCCGTATATGACTGAAAAATTGTTTAAAAATTGCCTTGAGCCATGAAATCTTGTAAGTGGGCAATAAGATTGTTTTGTCATTTATACATGCACTACCCGGGTCAGTTTCAAATAGTTTTAATAATGTCTGTGAACGTAATATGACTTTAAGAAACAAGTCATCTAAATAACGCACTGATTGAAATAATTGAAATAAGACTTAACACTCTCTGGACTGAAGGATTTCTATTTTATATTCAGTGGATAATGGCATTATCATCTGGAGGTATTTCCGTTGAATTTCAGCCATCAAAAACAAATGATCTCCTTCTTAATGAATAAGCTTATTATTACAAGCAATAGTTCAACAGATTTGTACTTAGTAATTCATCTTAAACAATGGTTTATCTATTCTGTCAATGAACTTTTTACGAGTACAGCATATGACCTTCAACACCAAAGCACCAACAATATTCTGAGAACAACAATGGCGGCATAATAAAATAGACAATAAACTAGTCTATTCGCAATGTTTATATCAAAGTTTCCATCACATTTCATTATTATTTAATATCATGATATATGCCAATCATGTAACTGGAAATACTTGTGATAACATTATAAAATAATACAGTAAAACCTCAACCTCAATAATAAGACCACCCATGAAACCATTGCAAACTGGTCTTATTATTGAGATTGTATAAAGAGCAAAACAGTGAAAATTGTGGTCTTAATTTTGAGGTGGTTTTATCATTGAGGGGATCTGTAACTGAGGTTTTACTGTACATACAAAGTATAGCATAAATATAAGACTAATGGACAGAGAAAGTTCAGATTATTTCTCTCACAACATATTGCATTTACTGAGAGACATTTAAGAACGTGTTGTTACAGCAACTAAGCACAAATCAAAGAACTTTGAACTGATCATGCTAGTGTAGGGTACTGACCCTTGCCAAATTTATGAGAAAAAATGCAAGTAAATGCTATGTGTTTCGGTATTTCAAACAAAATGAATAGACATAAATTAACATGTTCCAACCAGATAAACATTTTGATTCTAAAATTCCATTGAAAACCGCTCACAAGAACTTATGAATCACTCTTGTAAACACAACGTTTGTTACTAAGGATGAACATCTTTTGTTGGGAACAATTAAGACATGCTTTTGTGACAAAATTATGTAATTTTCTTTTCCGCACGACAATTGCCCGTTTCACTGATTACATTATGTTAATTACTTGTCTGGCGTATCAAGGTCTCTTAAAACATTTAGAACTGTGCTTTAAGAGCTAAATTGTCATCATGACAAAGGCATATTTTTTACCACCAGCAAGCATGGAGATCATTCCCCGGGATTCCGCAGAAATTCTATCTCCTATCGAGCATTCATACAATGGGGACGCACTTGAAAAAATGGCGATAATGACACCTAGACAGGATATATCGGGCTGTACATCTACCCGTCTTGACATCGAGAATGTGGAATTCTTTCATCAGTTCAATAAACCCAATATATCTGACTAACAGGGCACCAACAGTGGGTAAGAACACCTGTAGTTTACTGTAATTTACTGCACGAGGTAATTGAGTTATCCAGATTGTTGTCCGTGCATGACATTCAAATTAATAGCATGCAAAGATTTTCACATAAATTTTCCATTTTACGATACCTACTATGACGTTTTAACAAGTTTTAATCAAACATAAGCGTAAATTAACAAGTGAGATAACAGTTTTCATAAAGAAAACATTACTGCAGTACTATTTAGCTTAAACAATTAGCTTGTTGTACAAGATTTGAGATATTGTTACGACAATGGAATGCACTAAAGATGATGGTGAGTTGTGTTACTTGGAAACCACACAATCATTGTACATCAAGGAAACAGCTGTAGACAAGCCGTAGGTATGCTGACCTTTGATGATTTTGCTGTTACTGCAGACGTTCCGTGATGTTTTTGTCTGTCATACATTCTAAGTACACTGACACAATGATATTTAAGCCTATTTCATACAGAAGTACATTTAAAGGCAGATTTTCTATCTATATATGTTAAGTCAGTAATAATTTTGAGAAAACTGGCATGTTGATGCCTTCATACAGACGTACTCCAGATCGTTGCATTGTTACAAATCTTAAATGAAATATGGAAACGCAAAACGTGAGTCCGATGCAGATATTTCCTATGCTAGCGCTAACTAGGCGCGTATGTCACGATGCAGATATTTCCTATGCTATCGCTAACTCGGCGAGCATGTCACGATGCAGAAATTTCCTATGCTAGCGCTAACTCGGCGCGTATGTCACGATGCAGATATTTCCTATGCTAGCGCTAACTCGGCGCGTATGTCACGATGCAGATATTTCCTATGCTAGCGCTAACTAGGCGCGTATGTCACGATGCAGATATTTTCTATGCTATCGCTAACTCGGCGAGCATGTCACGATGCAGAAATTTCCTATGCTAGCGCTAACTCGGCGCGTATGTCACGATGCAGATATTTCCTATGCTATCGCTAACTCGGCGAGCATGTCACGATGCAGAAATTTCCTATGCTAGCGCTAACTCGGCGCGTATGTCACGATGCAGATATTTCCTATGCTAGCGCTAACTCGGCGCGTATGTCACGATGCAGATATTTCCTATGCTAGCGCTAACTCGGCGCGTATGTCACGATGCAGATATTTCCTATGCTATCGCTAACTCGGCGCGTATGTCACGATGCAGATATTTCCTATGCTAGCGCTAACTCGGCGCGTATGTCACGATGCAGATATTTTCTATGCTATCGCTAACTCGGCGCGTATGTCACGATGCAGATATTTTCTATGCTATCGCTAACTCGGCGCGTATGTCACGATGCAGATATTTCCTATGCTAGCGCTAACTCGGCGCGTATGTCACGATGCAGATATTTCCTATGCTAGCGCTAACTCGGCGCGTATGTCACGATGCGGATATTTCCTATGCTAGCGCTAACTCAGCGCGTATGTCACGATGCAGATATTTCCTATGCTAGCGCTAATTCGGCGCGTATGTCACGATGCAGATATTTCCTATGCTAGCGCTAACTCGGCGCGTATGTCACGATAGATAATAAAGGTATCAGATGCTTGTATTTGTGGTTTTACGAAACATTCAAGAAAAGTGACAATGCATTGTTACATCTGTATGAAGGCAACTTTCACCCACTGATTTTCTCATATTTATTACTTATGGCAGTTTGTCAAATAAATGCGATTGTGTACCTTTAAAGAAGCCACATTTATAATATATTCAGTGTATCATCATACAATTGTTTCTAGTGTAACATTTCTGAGGCGCATTTTCCAAGTAAATTATATCACCATGATAAACAGAATAAGAAGTCGAAATTGAAATGTCAACCCCAAATGCACAATGAGACATTGAAAATATACACTCACGTAAAGCTTACAAGGCAAACATTACGCAAGGAACGAACGCAAATGATGGATGAAGACGGGAGTACCGCCAATCTCCTACACAGTGATCTCCCCTTATATATATCGGTATTGCTGTACTGCAAGGGAATGTAACCGGTGCGTGGAGTTTGGAGTAACGCCTTGGTACAAAATGTATCACTAAAGTGGAAACAAAACTGTATGATACGATTTCACTTCTTTGTTTCTTTTTTTCCTTCGTTGTTTCCTTTCATCACTCAAATTCATTACAATGAAGCAATTGCTGTAGTTTCAATCTTGATGGGGAAACATAATGGTATAGGTATAGAGCTTCATACGACTGAGGCGACGGTTGGGGGACTGAATCTTGCCATGACATAGGTCGTTGGGCGGTCTGCACTTTTCCTGTATTAAGTACAGTACAACCTTAATAGTAAGACCACCATTGTGACCTTGAAAACTGGTATTCTTACTGAGGTGGTCTTAATATTGAGGTTGAATAAAGAGCAAAACAGTGAAAATGGACTAGAAAATTATGGTCTTCATTTCGATGTGGTCTTGTTATTGAGGCGGTCTTTATGTGATGTTTTACTGTATTAGGATGGGATGGTAACCGGGAAAGCAGTCATCGAGAGTGATTAATTCATGGCAGTTATTACAACTTTGTTTCACAATCGACGTAATATTATTTAGTTTCAACTGGCCTGTCAGCGAAGCCAATATACTCAGGTTACATTCCAGACCACGGCATTGCAAGGCAAATCAATTATTAATAAATAGCTGGATATCAATTTGCGGTCAATCGATACACCCTTCCGATATATAAATACAAAATGTGTTATCAGAGTAATTACGTGTGAAGTCCAGTGCTGTATTGTAATAAAGTTATTATTGTTTACTCAAATATTCCTAGCCAGATATAACTTTCAAATTAATACACCCAATTCGTCGGTACACAAGAAACGCTGGTATACATATGTAATTGAAATGAATTGATCCATTGAGTAGAACAAACAATGTATTGTACATGTAATTACTGATACCAATATCAAATTAAGTCCAATGTTTTCATATAAGTGCAGTCTTTATACATGATAACAATGAAAATGTGCAGCTGACATCTTATATAGGATTGAACGTACAAGTCGTACATGGAATGCCACATACAAAGTGCACAAGCAGACATAAAATAAGCAATTACAAAAATAAAAGATGTATTCAAATTTCTTCTGACTACATAATTGTAGCAAGCCAGCTATTTTTTTCAGTTTTAGGGGAAGTATTGCAGGTCCTTTTGATAGAGGAAATTTACATGATGAATCACCAAATTTGGGTATCGTTAAGGCTAACACTTTAAATAATTGACTGAAGTAGAATTTTCTTTCTAAGTAGGGGAAATTTATACTTTATCTGTGGGGAATGGGCCCTAGTATCGGCCCCTTATTTGCCATAAAAATGGCTACACGCACATGTTAGCTCATATAAGTAATATGTCGGATACATCGCCATGTCAGCAAGGGGTGTTTCTTTAGTGTGAGTGTTTGTCTTAAAAATGTTGTTTCTGCTTTTTTACATTACTTTTTTTTGTGTTAACATTCGAGCAAATAAAACTGCAGTAGAACCTCAATAATTAGACCACCATTTGTTCTGAATAAAGTCAGTATTAAGTGTGATGTGATCTGATTATTTGAGTCGAACTACGAAAGAAAAAGAATTCTTATTTCGAGGTGGTCTTGAAGTGAAATTTGGCTGTACATACAAACATATGGGGGACGTATTTTCACATTTAAAAACAACTGTTGGCGGTGTGCGAGACATTAGGCAAACATTAATGCGTATCTCAATCAAAGTCCAAAGCCCAAACTTCACAGTTGCATTGGTATTATCTAAATCATTCGACATTTTTTAAGTATCAGATTTTCATCTAAATAAAGTGCAAACGTGGCATGTTGCAATTATCCTTTGGCATTTTCTTGTTAAATATTGAATACAGGTAAGAGATGTATTCAGAAACATTATGACTTTTAATTATAAAACTCTTTATAAGGTAAATATGAAGAAACTTGATGGTTGCTGAGATTATAACTACCCATAGTGCAATGGTTACTGTATCTAGCATGTTTATAATACATCAGATATCATAGAAAATGTATCTAATTTCAATATCTGTCTACCTACCACATCAGTAGGCGATGATAGTAATGTTAATATTTATTAAACTTTTAAAAGTATTTCGCATTAAACTGTCATAACAATCAAGTGTGTCAGTTTCATAAAAACAGATAATTTATCACATATTGTAGGCAGTTTAATAATGGTAATAATTAGCTTTCATATAGAAAAATGAAATAAGATAAGTGATCCCAATGAATTGTACACACAGATAGAATCTCAGCCATACAACTTTATACTCGAGTCCATTTCTCATACTCCTACCGTCTAGTCTGGTTCTCTGGTATTCGATAGAGCCTTTAGGGAGGAATCGGGTGGGTGGTCTAATGGTAGAATGACAGAGTCCTGGTCCAGGGGGAGTGGCAATAGCGCGAGAGATTGGATTCTTCCACGATCTTCGCAATCTGTGCATTATGGGGAGAACAGGTTAGTATTCAGGAAGTAGTGAGCGACAGTGATCAATATAAGACGGAAGAACTTGTTAACAAACTATGTAAAATAAATAACAATATTGAACAACTATGTTGGTTAAGAATGTGATAATACAAAAGGGACTCAGAAAAATGTGTATGACTACTTCAGAAATATGAATAGAATGTAACTACAGCGGAACCTCAAATATAGGACCACCATCGGTACTGTAGATAGTCGGTACTGTAGATAGTCGGTACTGTAGATAGTCGGTACTGTAGATAGTCGGTACTGTAGATAGTCGGTACTGTAGATAGTCGGTACTGTAGATAGTCGGTACTGTAGATAGTCGGTACTGTAGATAGTCGGTACTGTAGATAGTCGGTACTGTAGATAGTCGGTCTTAGTTGCGAGGTGGTCTGATTATCGAGTTAAGATATCGAAGTTAAATGAAAACCTGGTCTCATTAATAACGTGGTCTTAATTTCAAGGTGTTAGTTACTTCAGTATGTTAGTGCATTGTTTGGTCTGTCCACGTATTCAAAATTACAAGAAAGTGCAATCTCAATGACGATCACATTTGAAAATCAGTTAAAATATTTGATATTTCTTTCGAATGATTTAATATAAAGAAAAAAAGTTGAGTTTTCTCTCAAAATGTCTCAAATACAAAGTTCTGTGACACATTTAATACTTTCATACGTTCAGAAAGTGTATATTTATTATAGTGTCATCCGGCGCGTATACAGGCATACGCACGTCTGCCAATGCGTACAATGCGAAAAAGTGAAAATGAAAGTTCCAAAAATGCAATAAAAACGGAAGGCTGAAGGGGGATGTGGTTATTGGCAAATTCATCCGAATATATCAGTTGTTTGACACTGTAATCTAAGTATTATAATAATGACAAAAAAAATGCCATATTAACACTGAAATATAGCATGAAAACGCACCTTTGCCTCCTTATGTTCATACTTTTCTAAGGGGAGGCCACTAAACTACCACCAGCGGGAGGGGCCCCCTCCCACACATACCCCCGCTCGCAGCGTTGCTGCTCGTTTTGCACCTACGATGCTCACACTTAAAACTCGTCCAGGTACGCCCATGGTCACCCCTACTTAAAGGGTCAGCCATTTCTGGCTTATGAGACACATACCTTCGGAGCAGATTTACTTCCCGATTCATATCCTTTAATGCCAGACACAAGGCAGGTAGGCGCACGGTAACCATTATTTAACTAGCTGGCAGCTCACCAACCTGCCATATCAGAACGGACCCCTACCGGAATTCCAACCTTCGACCTCCCACTCCTAAAGCGGATGCCTTAACCACTCGGCCACGGTAGACGGATCCATGAGAACAGATTTGAGTGAAAACTGAAAAGAAGGAATGCTTGAATACATGACACGTGTTTCGAACCTCTTTGATACGTACTTCCTATTGAAAAGAAATATAACTCCAAGAAGTGTACACATATCTTAACAAAGAGTTGTTTCCCTTGAATGGACAAAAAGCTATAGTGCTCAATCTCAAATTTAGGCGCACGTATTCCATTTAGTATAAAAATGCATACGCATTCAACGTGACCATAGAAGAAAATACTTTTAATATACACAATGTACATGTGTAAATGAGATCTGTTGTGCTATTTCTAACCTGAGGGTCAATTTTCACATATTTAATTTTTAACATATTCTTACATTTTATTCTCTGCTCTTTCAAGAAACCTCCCTTTTTCAAATATTCATCCCCCTTTTGTTGTTATGACGTCCTACAGAACGTAACATATTTAAAAAATAAAGTGACGTCTATGATGTCAATTAATGATCATAGAAATTAAACATCGTATATGTAACATATATTTTGTGATGTATCTTTTCATTTGCATTTCCGAAGTTGTAATTTATGGAAAGTGTATATAAACAATTAACACATAACTGAAGTGTATGATTAGTTTAAAACTCAAATAAAACAAAACAACTTCAGCTAAGTATACCACAGGATCACACACAGTGTGAATGTCACTCTACCAATATTGATGGACATACTATATTTGTAAATGTTTCTCTTGTTGGTCAGACATGTTTGTATAGATAGAACTGTCGTTAGACAGACATATCTGTGGCTTTTACTGTCACTGATAGTTCAATATTGTTGCGATCAAATTGAAGGTCTTTTTAGAGCACGAACGTTGACGCCTCGCAGTCATGTAATTGCTAGGCAACAACTTGCCTCGCCATTCCTCTGAAAATTTCAAGAGGAGATTTGGAATATACAGGAATTTACAATAATATTATTATATGCTTTGCTTAAATGAACATGTTGTTCTTCGTAAACCATATACAGTTTTAAACACACGGTTGCAATAAAAAAGTATGATCAGCCGCCAATCGTTCCGATCACGCCGGAACCCGGGATTGAACCAGGGACCTTTAGATCTTCAGTCTAACGCTCTCCCAACTGAGCTATTCCGGCTGACAATTTTCACAAATGTGAAATAGTATTTGTAATGTACGGAAGACAGGTGGTGACATTCACAATTTATGATATCTCTCTTAGGAAGACCACGATTTCAAGATTTCCATTCAACTTCACGAATTTTCAACTTCAGCCTCACGAATTTAAAATTTGATCTCACGAATTCATAATATTTATAATCTTGAATTCGTGAAGTTGAAATCGTGAAATAACGAATTCAAGATTATGAATTCGTCAAGATGAAATCGTGAATTCGTGATATAATGTATTCGACAAAATTTAGAGGATCAAAAAATAATAACTCTTCGGCGAGTTACAACGTAAATAACCTCCGGCGGGACTCGAACCCGCAATCCCCGGCTTAGGAGGCCGATGCCTTATCCATTGGGCCACGGAGGCTTACGTTGACAGACATATTTATACTTAAAAACGACAATGGTTGTTCTAGGTTTGCACGCCAGCTTATTTCTCTGTAAACTTTCAAATATCTTTATTAACTAACTAAAAAGTGAGAAAATGCGGAGCAGGGAATGCAACATCCTTATTTACTTGTTACAAATTCTAAGTACCTGGCCCTGTGTCAATCTAATCACGTCTGAATATAAAACGCTTCAAACGTTGCTCTATTGCTTGTTAAAAATGTCACCAGATAGCACCCTGAAGTGTTTGTCCGAGGTATCATGCCCCTAGACCCCCCGAAGATTACCAATCAGATAACGGGACTTCGACCCCCCAGCAGCTAGCTTTCCTTAGACAAACCTTAGACGAAAAGGAAGAGATTACCGCGAGATATAAAATAAGGTTTAATAGATTTCTGATAATGATAGCATTGTGAATATATTCTATTATGTTAATTTGTGACAATGGTGAACATATGCAGCTACGGATTGTGTAATTCAAACAGCAGATATCCGGAGAGACTATTTTTTTATATTTAAAACATTTATTTATATCGGCTTTACTGGTAGGGGGCAGACATTAGACATTAATGAAAAGTATAGCCCTTAAAGATGAAGAAACACAATGTAACAACATAAACTATGTTTGTTTTACATACATATGCAAGCAACGACATACTGTTAATTTTTTTACACTAATTAGCTAGATTCTTGCTTAATTATGTCATTCGAATATTATAATTAGAAAGGTTTATTTCGCCAAATTATCCTTCTCATCTTCTGGTTTTAAACACACGGTTGAAATAAAAAAGTATGATCAGCCGCCGATCGTTCCGATCACGCCGGAACCCGGGATTGAACCAGGGACCTTTAGATCTTCAGTCTAACGCTCTCCCAACTGAGCTATTCCGGCTGACAATTGCTACCAATGTGAAATAGTATTAGTAATGTAGGAAGACAGGTGGTGACATTCACACTTTATTATATCTCTCTTAGGAAAGACACGATTTCAAGATTTCCACTTAACGTATTCATGAGTTCACGAATTCAACTTCAAGAATTTACAATTTCAGCCTCACGAATTTACGATTTCGACCTCACGAATTCTTAATATTCATAATCATGAATTCGTGAAGTTGAAATCGTGAAATAACGAATTCAAGATAATGAATTCGTCAAGATGAAATCGTGAATTCGTTAATTCGTGATATAATGTATTCAACATAATTTAGAGGATCAAAAAATAATTACTCTTCGACGAGTTAAAACGTAAATAACCTCCGGCGGGACTCGAACCCGCAATCCCCGGCTTAGGAGGCCGATGCCTTATCCATTGGGCCACGGAGGCTTACATCGGCAGACATGTTTATACTTTAAAGTCACAATGGTTGTTTTAGGTTTTCAAACCAACTTTTTTTCTCTGTAAACTTTTAAATATCTTAATTAAAAAGTGAGAACATGCAAGCAGGAAATACAGCATCCTTGTTCACTTGTTACAAATTCGGCCATCATGGTTTACTTTTCCCGACTCAGACATCCCAGAAACAATAGATCACTCAAACAATAAAGCAGTGGTCAGTACGTTATGATTTTACTTATTACATATTGATATTGTAACAGAATGAGACTTGTGTTAGTGATAGCGGGATGAAGTATAGAATAGACAGAACTTTGAAAAGACTAAGTTTCCCTAGAACTCTGTCTTATAGAAACAATCGTGATAAACTGATAATCGTGGAGGCATTGGTTAATGGACCTGTAGGAAAGATACAGGAGATTTGGGAATATACAGGAATTTACAATAATATTATTATATTCTTTGCTTACACTGAACATGTTGTTATTCGTAAACTTTCTTACCATATACAGTTTTAAACACACGGTTGCAATAAAAAGTATGATCAGCCGCCGATCGTTCCGATCACGCCGGAACCCGGGATTGAACCAGGGACCTTTAGATCTTCAGTCTAACGCTCTCCCAACTGAGCTATTCCGGCTGACAATTGCTACTAATGTGAAATAGTATTAGTAATGTAGGAAGACAGGTGGCGACATTCACACTTTACTTAGTATGGAACGATGTATCGATCTTCCGATGTATCGCGATTTTTTGCGTACCGATATATTTTATTGAAAGTTCTAGTTACGAACCAATAATATCGCCGATAGTTCTCACAAATATCGATGTTTTCGATAGTTTACATTAAACTAATATAATACACTGTACTTCTTTTGGTCAGTTTATATCTAATCAAAAATGGATACTATACTTGTAGTTCATATAGGTAAAACTTCAGTAAATAAGCATATCAAAGAATAATGTCTCTAAATCAAGTGAAAAATACTTTTAACAAGTAGGAATTGTTTACAAGTTTTGTCCATGACAGATTATATTTCTAAATGTTTCTCTTGTTGGTCAGACATGTTTGTATAGATAGAACTGTCGTTAGACAGACATATCTGTGGCTTGAACTGTCACTGATAGTTCAATATTGTTGCGATCAAATTGATGGTCTTTTTAGAGCATGAACGTTGACGCAACAACTTGCCTCGACATTCCTCTGAACATTTCAAGAGAAGATTGGGAATATACAGGAATTTACAATAATATTATTATATTCTTTGCATAAAATGATCAGGTTGTTCTTCGTTAACTTTCTTACCATATACAGTTTTAAATACACGGTTGCAATAAAAAGTATGATCAGCCGCCGATCGTTCCGATCACGCCGGAACCCGGGATTGAACCAGGGACCTTTAGATCTTCAGTCTAACGCTCTCCCAACTGAGCTATTCCGGCTGACAATTATCACAAATGCGAAATAGTATTTGTAATGTACGGAAGACAGGTGGTGACATTCACACTTTACTTAGTGTGGAACGATGTATCGAACTTCCGATGTATCGCGAGTTTTTGCGTATCGATAGATTTTATTGAAAGTTCTAGTTACGAATCAATAATATCGCCAATAGTTCTCACAAATATCGATGTTTTCGATAGTTTACATTAAAGTAATATAATACACTGTACATCTTTTGGTCATTTTATATCTAATCAAAAATGGATACTATACTTGTAGTTCATATAGGTAAAACGTCAGTAAATAAGCATATCAAAGAATAATGTCTCTCAAACTTTTATTCGTGCGTATTGGGACTCGTAAAACAACATTTTTGAATCGGTATTACATTGCAACTGCTTGTATTAAAGATGATTTTGCAAGTATAGCAAAGGACTGGACGATGTCTGTTCAAATATTTTACAGACACGTGTTTAAGTCAGTCAAATCTGTTTATGTCTATATGTTTCATAAATAATCTGTTCGTGTATAACATGTATGCATAATACGCAATCAATAGCAGACGCTTGGCTACCTGTACTGTAACGAATGTCGTCGTAAAGAGAGTTGACTGTATTTCTAGCCTCACTAAGATAACGCAGCTAGAATATCTATTTAATATTATGATATATATTTGGAGATGCTATAAACAGTAGCAACAGTATCCCAATAGTATGCTGCACCATCATTAGCATCGCAATATTAACAGTAAATTACAATATAATTGCTGGACATCACTAGTCACCATCATTATAAATAACCATAACCAATCTCTTTGTCGATGGATATTTTTGTATAAAGATTTGGTTTAACACGTTAAACTATCAGTCACATATAAAGTACATGCGCAGTGAACAGACGCATGTAATACTCAGTATACCATGTTCGGCCCGAGATAAATATATCGTGTGCACTGACTGTGCATTTGTGTTTCTGTGGCGGTTTAAGGAAATTAAACGATACCCGACGTATAATCAGAGTGGTTTAATAGTGCAGGGTCTTTCTAAGGTCACTCTGAATGTCCTTGATCAGGGGCAGGTAACCCAGACAGTTGAAATAATAGCTTGTTAGGCAAGAGTGAACAACCGTGTCACTGTGTACAAGTCTATTTGCATACACTTAATGTATATCCTCGATATTACCTGCGGATGATTCCGAACATGCATGTACAGTATTGATCGGATTGTATGTGCATGATATAATCTTGCAGTTATGGATTTATTAAGAGTGTTGATAGGAAGGATTTCTTAAAAGGTGGTCTGAAGAATAGTGAATTCAATATGAGTGACTCAGGTGAAGAAACTACAGGTAAACCTACAGGTATGTGTCTTAAATATGTACAACCTAACGATACTATATTCCAAATCTAGGTTGTGATATAAATATTGGATTTAATTTAAAATCATCCTCGGGACCCAGGCTATTCATAACATATATGCATACCGGGTATCCTACTGTTATGAATAGCCTGGGTCCCGAGGATGATTTAAGTGCAGTTAGTCTGGTTCCCTGTGTACTGTCCTGAGAAATAGTGAATAACTATAAGTGGTATATGGGCAGGTAATCCAGACGAACAGGTATGGTTGTATACAAAGTGTTAACGAGGTGGCCATGTTTTGCAAATTATTGACCTATATACACCATGTATATACATACAGTAACGATATTCATTACGAATTTTAAATCGACAATACTAGCGAGTGTGGTTTTAACCAGCAATTATTTATTTTGATGATATATGTGATTTCTTTTATGATAGACCAATGGTGTACACAATTGAATTGACAAAGAGCGAATTCTGACAGAAATGTTTTGCCAAAATATGTTTATTCATGAAACTTCCTTTGTATGAATATGTTAAATCATCTGTGAGCAATATTACTGTAGCATCCAGCTCGCTCATCATTCAATTGCAAACCACGTGATCAATTTGACACACGGAAAACGAGGATATTCTAAGGAGTTTTGGAAAAAGGCCCCTGGCTATATTGGGATTGTTTTCATAGTATAATTTCTATAGTCAATATTGGGAATATGAGTCAACATCTCTTGGAAAATATAAAATTTTGATAAAGATTGTTTAATACTTCATTTTACTCGTGTGACTGTCTTTAACGATATTGAAGAGACGTAAGAAAGTTTCCGCATACAGCTCGGAAGGCCCACAACATAAATCTGGGACCTAGCATAAATGGCCTTCAAAATGGTGTGTGTAGCATGGAAAGAAGGCAGCTTTTCTGAAAAGTATGCAAGCATGGTCTTATTTCAATATTTTTTTTTCGAAATTGTGTAAAGGGAGCCTATGTGGAAGTGTAAATGGGGCATAATTTCGACACCGCGAGACAGCTAGAAAAAGCCACGAATACTGCAGAAAATCTCAATTCCTCAGCTTAAACAGATTTTGATGATGCAAAGTGCGAAACACCAGACATTGTTATAGCTAATCAGAGTTGAGGACAAAACCCATCCCAGGCGGAACCCCTTCCGACCATTTTTGCTACGGAGGACAAATTCCTTCCGTGAATATTTCAGGTAGGACTCCTCCATGATTTCAACTGATAGGACCATAACCTCCCACTTTGATTGAAAAAATGAACATGAGAAACAATATGTGTAGCTACTATTAAACTGCATGTTATGTGTCTACTCAACATGCATGCATGTGTTGACTGGCTTGAAAAAAGTAATACATGTTTAATGTTCGGAATGAAAGGCACGGGTTAAAGGATGTCCAGTAATTATCATATTTAAAATTCACGACACAAAAAATATTTTTCAGTTCTGAGAAGACTTGGTTTCGCATACTGCTTCCGGTTTGGTACTGGAATAGTGCTGGTAATTCTTGGTGCAATCGCTAGTGGGTACCGTGGGGAGGTGAAATCATCAGGAACCCCTTACTTTCTAGGGGCTTTTCTTACAGGAATAGCGGTAAGCGTTTGCAAAACAGATCAGTGTTGTCTGGACCATTAAAATGAACTTTACCTGGTCTTAAGTCAAATGCTTAAAATGTTCAATTTAATATTTGATTGTGCCTTTAGGTTGCTCGTGTTCGGCTTGTTATAAATTTGTTAGAGTCCCCTGCATGTCACACTGATCATAACAAAAACTGGTACACATTCGGAATGTATGGACATTCGGGATGTATGGGGTGCCAATTTACCATAGCCGTTACGGTGTAATGTTTGTCACGTGACTTGCTACACTTTATATTGTTCAACAAAAATGAATGGCTATGTTGAGATTGTGTGTATCAATATAGATACAACAATTAAAATCTGTTCATATTACGGAATGTTTCTGACAGAGAACAGTAAAGGAGACAATGTTTCCTTAAATATATGAACAATTGCTTTTTTAAATTTGCATAATGCAAAGACACATTCTTTATTTCCAGATGTCAATATTAGGTGTAGTCAATTTTCATTATTGGCGTCATATAATTGGAGGCAAAGCTTCATTGAACCAGAAAATCCAGTGTGTAAGTTTTATCTTTAATTTTGATGCTATGTTCTCATTCTATTTATTAATCATTTGTAATCAGTCTGAAAGTGGCACTGTAGTGGATAAACTGTGCCAGCCACTAATTATAAACGCGGGGGCTATGGGTTCAAACCCAAGAAAACTCGTGACCCCATCTCAAAAGACACCAGTACTATTTTTTCAAGAAACAGATTCCATGGTGATTTAAATATAAATATGCTTTGATCGCAACGGAACTTATTATAATATTATTTCCCCTACATACACTTGTATCACAGTGTCAGTATATAAACTAACATGCAGTGTTTCAAAAGTTGTGACACTGCTGAATGTAGTATCCTAGTCCCTTTCCTTTTAGTTTTTTATATCTCCGCTATATCTACAGCTTCCTCGTTCCCATCTCCTTTTCTTTCCTGTATCATTTTAAATAACACTCCTCGATGCTACTATTTCTTACTTGTATTATACGATTATATTTGTAATAAATAAAAATAAAGCAATGACTTTAATGAACTATACATAAATGTCTTGTTGTTTACAAATATTCATTATTAAAGAAGATATGAAACTAACTTTCTCCCGAAACTTTTCGAACACCCCTCGTACACATGTCTGATTACATATTTTTTGTTTCTTACAGCTTCGCATCGAAATAGTCATCTGTATCATTGCCGTCATATTTGGTTTTACTGGGATGATCATTGCAAGTGTAAATGGAGTTCAGGCACCTGCGTGTCAGTCCTTATTTGGCAGCTGCTCCAAACAAGTGTACCAAAGATCAAACAATTTTAAACTTGCTGTAGCTATCTTACTTTTGTTGATACTAAGCATATTCATTAACATCGCCTATGTAGTGATACACTGGAACACTTTTAAACATGATGGCATCATTCCCTGCAAGTTCGGAATACTAAAATATTTTAAAAATCAGAGAAAAAGGCCAACAAGAGGTAATGCCTCATCAGGATTGGTGTTGGAAACACGTCATGGACAACCGAAACCATTCCAAGGTGCAGTTTTACGCCCCGGTGGGTCTAGCGCAGCATACCATGCGGCTAATCAAACCAGTGTTCAGGACCGTCCTATTGTTTTAAATATGCGCCACGGTCAACCAGAGCCATTCCAAGGTGTTGTTTTAAGTCACCCAACAACCAATGTAATGGTACATGATGCCGCTGCCCAAGAACAACCTTTGGTACAGAGAAACCATAACCACCAGATACCTGTAGGTGGCGGGGGTTCCACTGGGTTCATGTTGAGTACCCGTCATGGGCAACCACAACCATTCGCAGGAGCAATATTGTCAACAGAAGCTCAACAACCATTGGTGCAAGGAAATGCTAGTTTAGTTTATGAGCTTCAAGAACAAAACCGATTACTTCGGGAGCAATTAGCACTTCAACGAGAACAACAAGGACATCACCGTGTACCCAATGCGCCGTTACCAGAATCTCCACCAAGTTACGAGTCATGTCTGGCGGATCCTTCACAGGTAATAACATGCAAGTTTGTTGGTACAAAATCTTTTCTGTTTCTTTCTGAAACGGCAAACCGTATGACCAGTTTTCAATACTTTGCTGGCACCCATATGACAGACATTGTACCAGTGAGATATTACTTGGCTGTCGTGACCGCTTCATTATCTGAACGATTTGCAATTTATTTTATCATTTACCTTCTCCGCAACACAATTAGTATTCCAGTGAGCAAATCTGACCTTAATGGCATTGAAATGACATCTTGTACTAGCTGAAATTGTCGGACTAATATTCTTACAGCTTTCTTTTGCCTTGGTACCTAGTCTTCAATTGTGACCGAAGCTATGGAGCAGGGAACCAAGCTTATACAGATCGATCAGTGTTTGATAGCTTTCTTTGGAAATTATTTTGGAAAATCTGGTGGTTCAATGGGCGTGTCGGGGAAATTTATAAAATAACTCTCAGATATTAATTACACGTTAAACTTACCTAATGAAATTTTATTAAGGCATAACCATTGTTACTACTGTTAAAATGTCCTTGACACGTCACAATACATTGAAAGCCTTTTACATTCGGTAAACATTCGTTGATGGCTCACCGATTCCGAACACACTAAAGCCAGGTTTCAATGTCACACCTACTACTTGTGTGTTCTCTTTTTTATTCAACGTCAAAAATATTTAATATTCCAAAAACTTACTTTTCATCTTCATTGTGAAAGTTGTATGTTTATGTGGCACTAGTTTCAAGGCCAGGCGTATGTGGGGTTTAGCGTCTACCCATACAAATTTGCAGGCGCTGAAAACAATTCAACATTTTTTAAGTTTGATAAAAACATCCGTGAAAAAACGTTACGCGATGATGAAAACCATGTCCTTTAGTCAAACTGGTCTTTACGCAAATTTCATAATGTACTCCTTCTTCCTGTTAGCATGCATGATCAAATTGGATAATACCTTCTATACCCATAGCTAATGGTGTCTTGTTTGTAAAGTAGCCGCCAGCTGCCTATAAATTCCAGTTTATGCCTTGTATCTATTGTGTCTAAGCAATACTTGAAAAATTAGAAATATGAAGTCCACTGTGCTGTTAATAAATATGCATTGTTCAGTGAATCCAATTCATGCAATCGGTGTGATTTGTGAGATACTGAATACAAGCAATGCGATGTCAAGTTAACATAGATCTCTTGTTCAATTGAGAATTATTCTGAATGGTTCACGTCTGTTTTTGTTTTCAGATTAAATACTTAGAGGAACATAACAGACAGTTACAGACTCTATGTCAACAGCCAGAACAACATCTTTCAGAGAATCGACCCATAACTCGTGGAAATAGTGGGAGTCATTTGAATCCATCAGCTCCACCGATGTAATACTGTTACAATCAAGTGGTTCATTGGGCAGAATCCATCAGCTCCACCGATGTAATACTGTTACAATCACGTGGTTCATTGGGCTGTATTCATCAGCTCCACCGATGTAATACTGTTACAATCACATGGTTCATAGGCCTGAATCCATCAGCTCCACCGATGTAATACTGTTACAATCACATGGTTCATAGGCCTGAATTCATCAGCTCCACCGATGTAATACTGTTACAATCACGTGGTTCATAGGCCTGAATCCATCAGCTCCACCGATGTAATACTGTTACAATCACGGGTTCATTGGGCTGAATCCATCAGCTCCACCGATGTAATACTGCTATAATCACGTGGTTCATTGGGCTGAATCCATCAGCTCCACCGATGTAATACTGCTACAATCACGTGGTTCATCGGGATGAATCCATCAGCTCCACCGATGTAATACTGTTACAATCACGTGGTTCATTGGGCTGAATCCATCAGCTCCACCGATGTAATACTGTTACAATCACGTGGTTCATTGGGCTGAATTCATCAGCTCCACCGATGTAATACTGTTACAATCACGTGGTTCATTGGGCTGAATCCATCAGCTCCACCGATGTAATACTGTTACAATCACGTGGTTCATTGGGCTGTATTCATCAGCTCCACCCATGTAATACTGCTACAATCACGTGGTTCATTGGGCTGTATTCATCAGCTCCACCGATGTAATACTGCTACAATCACGTGGTTCATTGGGCTGTATTCATCAGCTCCACTGATGTAATACTGTTACAATCATGTGGTTCATTGGGCTGAATCCATCAGCTCCACCGATGTAATACTGCTACAATCACGTGGTTCATAGGCCTGAATTCATCAGCTCCACCGATGTAATACTGTTACAATCACGTGGTTCATAGGCCTGAATTCATCAGCTCCACCGATGTAATACTGTTACAATCATGTGGTTCATAGGCCTGAATTCATCAGCTCCACCGATGTAATACTGTTACATAATGTTTATGTTCATTTATATTTATAACTTTAATCAGTTTTTTACTAATTTGATTGGTGGAGAAATCTGTTGCTTTACACCATTTATTTACTTGGGCATATTTAGTGCGCCTGTAAAACATGTTCAAATTTTATTCAACATTATAGCGAGGTTTTAGGCACAATCTACACCACATAAGTGTGTTGACATGTTACTTTTATCATATGTACAGAATGATTTGAACATAATATGATATCTGTATTTACGTCTTGCATTGTTGTCTCTTATAATTCTTAAAGAATGGCCATGTCCAGAATACGACTCGTATTTGGAGATAAGTAATCTTTGAAGCTAACTCCATGAACGCAACAACATTATACATTGTTCACCATACCGATATGTTTTTGTAATGGTGCTTTAATCAAGTCACATAAACAGCCAGGGTCAGGTTGTGGTTATGACTATTCAAACTATTAACTTCGGGGGGAAGAAGACCC
Organism: Mactromeris polynyma; assembly: GCA_032209605.1. Classification (NCBI taxonomy): domain Eukaryota; kingdom Metazoa; phylum Mollusca; class Bivalvia; order Venerida; family Mactridae; genus Mactromeris; species Mactromeris polynyma. Next base: position 2,950,387 of record JASFXZ010000016.1, on the reverse strand, counting down.
CAGGCAGACACCTGGGCAGAACCTCCGACCTTCTGTAAGCCAGCTGGATGGCTTCCTGACTTACAGATTCTATATCCTGTATGGGATTCAAACCCATAGTAGTGAGGGTCAAGAGATTTGAAGATTTATAGATATTTTAATGCTGTATTTTTTTTCTAATGATATTTATAATCTGTGCTTTATATAACTAATTATGTGCATATGTATTATAATATTGTATTGAATGAACATACTACATTGTAATTGTCTGTTATAATACATATATGTATGGTATTGTGTAACCATTTAAATATTTTATTATGCTGTATATGTATACATAATGTCGTTCACAATAATGAGATTTAATAAAACATATTTATTCTTAAAACCCGTTATCACATGCATTTAATTATTTTAACACTATTATTCAACATTTTGTGGTGATTAGGTACGACGATTCTCCAGACAGGTAATTCATTGCATAGATTTTATGATATATTGTTATCGTGTCCTAGACATGAATGTTACTTGTACCTTATGGACAGACAAGACCATTCGTTCTGAAGAAAGTCTGTGTTACTTGTAAGGTGGTCTGATTATCGAGATGAAATATTAAAGAAAGGTTAAAATAAATATTTACGCCTGCAATAAGGGGAAATATTTCAGTTATACATGTACATGTATTCTCATTCATTTATGGTTGTTTTGGAAATAATGTAAGTATTTTTATCAACCTGACCATATTTTTCACCATCCCTGGGGCAGTTTCTCCAGACACAATGTTAATACATGTACTGCATTTTAGGAAGTTAGTGGTAAATAAACATAATATATCACAGTTTACAGATCTATTAGGTTTATTTTCATATACACTTAAATACAACTACAATTAGCATTCTACATCTGACTACAAGTGTGTTCATGAAATAAGTATGATACAAGAACATTGTATTCTCTATACTCATCAAATGTTTACAGAAACAAAAGCACACAGTTACTGGCAACTTCAAGGCACAAACTTGTACCAAAAAGCCTGCCTTTGTCTTTGACGTTAACTGGTAAGGTAATGATGACAGATACTTGGCCATATAATCTACAGTCTCCACCTCAGTTTTCTCAACTTTCACGACAGATTTATTATTCACAAAACTTTCAATGAAAGCATGAAGCATTGACGACTCATTTTTGACAGACCGCAGCTTTATCTCAACTTGTGTTACATCAGGATGTAGTTGTAGTAAAACATCAGGAAAATCATGCTCCACAGTGTTAGTGATTTCATACACGGAAGAATTTTCACTGTCTTTAACAACATTGTCAAACAAGTTACTTGTGTCAGACGAAGACACAAACAATGCAGCAAAAAATTCAACGTAACTTTCGTGTTAAAATGATTTGTGTTCTTTTTTCCCGAAACGCCCAATCCAAAAATATGCAAGTACTCTAGACATATCCATCAGTTTTTTTGTCAAACCATACCATAATCAAATGCCCTGCAATTACGGGTATACTCAATTGGTCAGCATTCTTTTACCTCTATCATGAAATCTTCAGGATTTTTGTTGTCCCCCGTAACATTATTGATATGATTCACTATTCCTCTAACACAGAAACGCTCGGATGATTTCCCATGAATCCCTGTCATCCGCACTTGATGATCAAGGACATTTCTCGGCAGCCAAACATTTTCCATTTTATATGGTCAACAAGTTGTGACGTAGATACATCTGGATGATATTTTTCTTGGTAATTTGCACTCCTTTCTATTGTTTATGGTTTCCAATCATCAAAACCATCTAAGATAACCAAGCACTCCATTTCCTTAAGTATGTTTTGTACATTACCTCTCGGTTATCTTTAAATTTAGTGGAGAACAATTGATCTATTATCATATCAACTACATCACTGCGCCAATTCTCCCTCAGTGATACATAAAAAAATACAAGTCAAATTTAGCCATGAAATCAACAGATTGCGATTTACACCAAAGCAATGTCATACACTTGCACAAAGATGTTTAACTGACATCAGCATCTCACAAGCCTTATCTTCTTTACAAAAAATGTTCTTGTAAGATAAAATTGGATAATGTTCCTCGTTAGCTAAGTCGCGGTGGTAAGGAACCTGGAACATAGTGGGAGGTTGGTAAATTGTTAATAGGTCAACCTCCTCTTCATCCTCACAGCACTATGGAGACACTTGCAATGTACTACAGTCTGTCTAGTAAATTTCCATGAGATGACCCTTGAAATCTAAATAGAAACAAGAAATATCCTTAAACAAAAGTGGCAAACTGTCACAAAATACGCCTGTCATATGTCAGAGCTCATTGTTAAAACAAGACAAATTTTAGGTAATTTCTAAAATCAAAGGGTGATAACTCCCGAGTGACTTGAGCGATATGGCTGGTTATCGAAGTTGGCCGAGATATTATTCCCACCAACATTTTCGCCAAGTTTGGTAAAGATCGAATGAAAACTCTTTGACTTAGTGAGCGGACAAGGCTAATTTGGCCAATTTTGGATAATTCAAGGGCCATAATTCCGAAGTGCCTGGAGCGATGTGGCTGGTTATCATGCAAGAATAGAACACAGCAGATTGTCACAAATTATTTTCCTTTATCCAATTCACTACAAAAAGTATAAAGGGCAAGAACTCTAGATGGGATAAAGGGAAAAAACTTGTGACAAGCTCCTTTGGTATAGAATGAGGTCTATATATAGTTAACAAGGTTTCTCAATTATTTGACCAAGTAACCCAATGTAAGGATAACAAGTTCCATCTCATAGAAAGCAGAAATTTCACAGCTTGAAGGTTAAAATGAGCAAAATAGTGAAAATCGACTTCAAAAGAGTGTTCTTAATTTTGAGGTGGTCTTCTGGTTGAGGTTGTCTTTAAGAGAGGTTTAACTGTATAAGTCAATGTGGGGAAACCACATTGTGTCCACATTGTACGTATTGTCATTTTGCTACTGCAGACAGACCAATCAAAAGTTATTTGAAGCAACTCAACAGACAGGGCATAGACCACTAGATACATATTCACATCTGTACACGTTTCATTAGCAATAATTCATATACATGTATATATACAAATGTAACTGTATTTATTAAAATTCTGATTAAGTAATCAACTGTGACATACAATTGCTCACCTGTTTCATTTCATTTGGAATGTTTACATTTCTGTAGGTTCTCTTCTATATTTTCTAAACGTCTCATAATGCTTTTTTGACATACTTTCATTTCAGACTGACCATCTTTCAATTCAAAAGACATGCCAGTAGGGTAATGTCGAAATTAGAAGATGTTGTTTTCCTGTCAATCAGCGGCAGAAACTTCTTCTATGCATCAGTAATTATATAGCCGATTGTACTGGGTTGGGTTAGCATTCAAGTACTGCATGAAGTCATTACCCACCATATAATCAAACAACTGCCTTAATACCTTGGGATCAATCTCTATCAAGTGGTATTGGTACCTGAATATAAACTTATCTGAAAAGAATAATATTTAAAATATGTATATTATATACAGTCAAAGAAACTTAATATTGTACCAATAGTAACAACAAGGACATCATTAGACTCAGTATGGTATGACAATTAGTTTGAATATCTGATGTTCTATCTAGCTCATTTCCCAGGCAACAGAAGCCTATTTACAAGACTAGAGGTGAGTATTCAAATAGATTTAACACTGTTTTTTGTCACATTCATATATACCATTATTAACAAGTACGAAACAGCAAAATACATTGAACGAGTGTTAATGTAATCAATTTACATTTATCTTAAGTTAAGTGTAGTCTGGAGACTTTCAACCCCAGTGCTCTTACCTCATGCACTGATTTAAAAAAATATTGATTTAGATTTTAATACAGTAATATTTTTGGCAATTAAGTTACACAAACAACCAGGGTCATGTAGTGACTTTTTCAGCAAGGTAATAGGGTGGAGGAACGTCCCAGGAGCCTCTTCTAGCATTATTTTGGGCACCTGGGTGGAACCATCAATCTTCCACGAGCCAACCAGCTGGAGCTTCCTCTTAGTCACATACAGTAGTGAATACAGCTTTAAACATACATGTAATTGCATAAGAGACCAGCATATCCTTACCTGAAGGGTTTTGCTCAATGCCAGCTATTATCAAGAGTATCCTTACAAAGCTTATAGCTCCAATCAGGTTCATTATGTCAATGAAATCAATGGCAAATGGCATCAGCATCATACCACCACCTCGATTTGTGACAAATGATCCAAATCTGCACCTGTATGTATCAACATCTACACCCATAGTGGAAACTGAAAATAAAACTGAATGCAAATGATCATAGTAGGAAAAAGGAAAACTGACATTGTGATAAAAGAACTAGTAGGTGTGTGCCTGAAAAGTTGTTTAAAGTAGAGTTAGCCAAATAACAGTGAGTGTAGGACAGCATTTTAATTTTTTGTCACAGTTCCCGAAGTCATAAAATTAGCCGTTCTTATTTTGATACACAGGTTATAGACACGTTCTGATACTTCACTCATAAATAATACACTTATTGTATAGTTTATGTAGTAAAGGCATATTATGAGTGAAATAACATTGTGTTGAGTAGATCTGCCTATATTATGATATAAGCCATTTGAGCACAGGTGTAGGAGCCTGTACCACAGCGGTCCCAATATTTTAGCAAGCAATGAAAATACGGCCGCAAAATTGTGTTAAAATAAAGTCATGTTTTGAGGAACACGAAAAATCGTTCAATGGCACTACCGGTCCAATATGCTAACCACTACACCAAAGCGACCTGACGTCATTTTCGTGTAAATTTAACTTATATAAAGTTGGGTAAGGTTAACTACACTTAGGACGAAATTAGCTGTAGCTGCAATAAGTTTGCTTCAAATGAATGGGGCGTGACAGCGTTATTAGCATATGTACAGCAGGTGTCTAGCTAATTTCTATAAACATTTTCATAGAAAATACATTATAAGATTTCGAAAACCAGTTAAAATGCTAACACATCACTTATGAAAAATGAAAAAAAATTGAGTCACTGGCTCCTGGCTGGCAATCACAAGGAAGTAAATAATATTATAGATCTGCGCTAGCGTTAATCGAAGCCAAAAGAACGGTCTGCTTTGTTACAAATAAATGACAAGATTGCTGGAAATAACACCACTTTTCAGGGAAAATTTAAAAGTTTATCAACACGGGAGAGCACTAGTCCAATTTATTAGACATGACCATTTAAACATTAACATTCATTATGTTGTTATTTACAATTTACTTTCACTTTGTATGTATCTACATAACGGGAAAATGTCAAAATGTGAAATAAGTTATACATCTAGGGTCTTATTTATAAGGCATCAGGACATTTCGACCACTAGACATTTCGACCCCTAGTAGATTCGTTAGACATTTCGACCCAATATCAATACACTTCAACCCCTACTCTCTGGACTCTTTGACCCCTAGGCCTACTTTATAACAATGTATTATTAGAATCCGACTTTATGTGTCAATAGAAATTATTTTGTAAAATGTAGGCCCCAAGTTGAAATAGATGCTTAATAATGAGTTTCTTTTCATTTTCGTTATTTTTTTTTCTTTCTTAATCTTAGGCTGAATAGTAATCTATAGGTAAATGCTTTTATCTATGTAATGTGTTTCATAACTTTGTTTGTCTTTTTATTCATATTATTGTCATTACGTATATCATTAATTTATCCTTTATTCACACACATAAAAATTTCGATAACTACAAAACAAACTGACTATGTAAACAATTCAAATTAAGAAAAAAAGTTCATTTCACCAAAGACCTAATTTAGGTCTGTGATTTCACAACTGATAAAAACGCGTCCATTACCACAGAGAACAGGACATTTATCAGACTAGCAAGGAGAGTAAAAACTACCAAAAAAACAATAAAACATTTAAACTTTGAAGCATTCCACTACCATCATAATTTCATATACTATATCACGGACCTATATACATATAGGTCCGTGACTATATAGATGTCTATTTAGTATATGATGGTAGTGGAATTTTTAATGTGCCGACCCCCTTTGAATAAACCTATAGTTACATCAAGGTCTTTGATCATAAGGAAATACAAAATCACAAACAAAATGTCTATCATTCATAAAACATAAAGTTATGCGAAATATAAATCAGGGGTCGGAATTTCTAATACAAATCTGGGGTCGAGATGTCCTAGGTGTCGAAGTGTCTTAGTGTTCGAAGTGTCGTGGGTCGAAGTGTCTAGGGGTCGAAATATCTTGGAGCCATTTATACGACCTTGACGGACACCCCCCTCGGTAGTCCGCGGCCCAAAAGCTAACTACGCGCCTGAATTGAGTCCGGCTAATCAGCATTTAAATTTTCACTTTGTTGAACAAATTCTCGGGCATCCATCAAGAAATCACCACGATGCAAAATCAAATGACTGAAGGAAAGCTTGTCCTGAATTGTTTGACAATGCATTCTCGATATAAAGAATCGCATATACCTTCTTCTTCTTCTTCTTAAGGATTACTACACTCCTTCAAATCACTGAAGATTATGTGTAGGCACTAGTTAAAAAAAAAGAGAAACACTAAAAAGTGTATATACAAAGTAACAGCCATATTACATGTGCAAATTAAAATATTTTTTTTTTTTTTGGATTTTTGAATAACAAATTTATGTTTAAAACTTTGTACATTGGTTGTAGTCTAGTAGGCAATGCATGATACCAAGACAGGCACAGTGACAATGGTCTTAAAAGCATCAACTGTGTCTGCTTGGTGTGCAATTTGGGGCAATATGTTCCACTGACTTATTGTTCTTGGATAGAAAGAAAACTTGTATTGGTCATTTAAGGTACTAATATGTTTAAAGCCATATCCACTGCTATATCGAGTTCTTTGGTCAGTTGGAATAAGTAAGTTATTTTCAGGGTATATGGCAACAATATGATGGATTATTTTGTAAAACATGATAAGACGAGCTCTAGTTCTTCTGATTTCTAGGGATGGCCAGTTAAGAGTATGTAACATGTTGGAGACTGAACTGGTGTTATGAAATCGATTTGTGGTGAATCTAGCGGCCCTTCTCTGAACTTTTTCGATTTGTACTTTTTGGCCTTTGGCATGTGGGTCCCAGACGGAGGAGGAGTATTCCAATTTTGGTCTTACAATAGCTTTATATGCATGTTCTTTGACTTTGGATGAATTTATTTTTAGGTTACCTTGCGTCTTGGTCTCTCAAAGTTGATATTAAAGTCATACCTTGAAATAACTCAAATAATGTATTTCGTACCGACGCCGTGTCGGTTCTTTCGATTTCTGATCAAAATGGCGTTCTTTAATGGAAACCAGATCACGTGATGCCTACGTCATTTGATGGTAGAGTGGAAAAGCCGTTTTCCGGATTAAAGCGTGAAGCCCCAGTTGGGACTAACTATAAATATTGCAACGTTATGGCCAAATGCAGCGGTGGTCTTATTACTCAGTGATTGGCGGAGATCATCAATGTATGAGCTGTCACACAGCCGTCCGAATATAGGCTGTATAGTGTTGATATCCTCTTGCACGAACCTTGTACATACCTGTACGTCTGGGGCTAACATAATGCATCATATATGACATGTATTTAGTTGTTCTGTCTGAAAATGTAAAAGAAACACCATCATGATTGGTATAAGTTCTTTGAATTTGTTGCACAATTAATGTCACAATCAATCATTTTCAACTAGATATGACGTAAGTTTGTCATAAAATATACCACTGGATGGATCTCATACTGTAGCAGCTCTACTAAGACCGATTGTTCAACTGTTGAGTATGGTGGCATACTTCTGCCACCACTTAACTACATAATTTACTGGAAAATTATTGGTTATCACGTTAAAGAATCTACTTGATTAACTTGAAAATTATGTCGTTAACTAGATGAGTATCGTGATTAATTTTCATACCAGATTAATAATTAAACACGAAAAATGTCTGCTAGTGTCAACACGGCCACTTACCCACTTAATCCCCTAGGTTTTCAGAACAGACAATCTATTTAAGTCTACCTTTGTCATTCTCTGCACCCACTGCTAGAATGCATAGATTAGTCTGCATATATACACTAATGTGATGCATTGGTCGTTCTGTGTATGTATTTATTGGTCTACAATGGTTATTCTGATTATGTACTATACAAAACCACATTGGTCATTCTATGTAAGTATATTACCGGATTACATTGGCTATTATGTAACAGTAGGCCTATAATTATGTAATCTACATGATTGCATTTGTCATTCTGTAATATATACTCTACAGGGTTATTTTGGTCAATATGAATATGTCTAATGGAATACTTTATTCTGCATATGTACGAATATTTGATTACATGTGTCGTACTTATATCTTTACTATACTAAATTGGTCATTCTGTACATAAACGGTATTCGACTTCATTTTTTAATCGGGTTTTACGCCGTTTTCAACATTTTTCAGTCATGTACGTCGGCAGTTGATCAAACCAGTCAAGTTCATGGACATGTCCTACCGTCACAAGTGGACTCCTACAAGAAACTGTCAACTTCTCCACTTGTGTAGGACATGACCTTAGTAAATGTCTCGGAATAACATTTATAACCTGCCCAATCCAGGAATCGAACTCAGATCTGTCGGGTGACAATTTAGCACTCTACCAACTGAGCTAGCCGGGCGGACTGACCAAGGTAGAACAGTAGTGAGCGTACTCGTATACAAAATGAGCAATGTAGTGAGCTTTAAAACCCGACTTATATTATCAGAGTATAACATTACAAAATAAACTGTTAGTCAAAGTGTTCATACCTAATGTATGGACAATAAAATGGTAAGCTACAAGCATGTTAAAAGTTCTAGCACCGTTTCATGTGTTCATGGACATATTTATTTAATACATAAAACATTGGTGATGTGGATATTTTTATCATTACTCATTTTGTGATTGTGAACAAGTAATATGTTACTTAATAACTCAAATTCGCGAATTTCACTTAAGATTCGGGTTACTCTTTATCTAGTTATGGTTTGTGAATTTGAATTATTAAATTACATAATAAGTGGTCAACTAGATAAGATTCGTATTACCACTTACATGTAGAAGCCAAAAATGCATTTATAAATAAGTGGTAACACGAATCTTAAAGATGTATCTGGCTCGTCTGAACATAAAATGTTTGAATTGGCTTCATCCAGTATTCTTGTTGCATTGGCTAAAACATCTCTAATAAGAACCATTGCAATGTATAACCGATTGAAAATATATTTGTTTACCTTATTAGTAACAGACAAAACTTGTAAAATAGCAGTTGATTGTTAAAAAAACTGGAAGTCTTTTAAATTTTATGATGTACAAACATATTTTTTCACCAAATACATTACGATTCCATTCTTTGTAAATGCATGTTTATCGATGTTTTAACTATTAGCCCGGCAGATTAAGTCAATATTTAGAGAAATCGTTCAGTTTGTAATACAAGCATCAAAATTTGCATGGATACTCCCCTTAGGATACTTGTTTGAAAAAACCCGTTAGCCATCTTTTTTTTCAAAATGGCGGCCATTTTCAAGATGGCCGCCAATCCCGATTGAAATTTTTTATTCTTAATATAAAAGTTGACTTAGTAGTTCCATCTTTATGGTTTTGGGGTCAAATAGTACATTTGTTTTTATAGAGAAGCCAAATATATAAAATATAAACTATTATGAAGCTCCCACTATCATTTACGGGAGAAAGAGAGTGAGTGTCAAAGCACAACCAGGGCACACTGGTGACACCACTGCTGTGAAACTCAGCATGGGGTTCAGTGTCAGCTAAATATTCACTTTAGTATACTTTAGTGTCCCAAATGCTATCTAACAAGCCCCATATACATTTACCTGTAGTCTTGTTAAATGCAGGACCAGTTAGATAGCCGCACCTGAATTGACAGGATGTGCCACCGCGGGAGAGCCGAGCCAAGGATAACGGGGCATTAGTTATCCGGATGGTGTACAGATCGCACGGGACTTAATTGATACTGGATTCTTTCACCAACATCCACCCTGCTTTCTTCACGAAAAAGAATCCAACTCCATCCAAAGTCAATATACCACTGGACTTCGATACAAATAATTTCAAAATTGATTTGACAGTTGAGCATGAATGGCTTGAGAAGGTCAGCCGAATAGAGGCATCTGATGATGAAGAAAACATTAATTGGTCGGCCCATCATGCCTACAAGAAAAGAGGTCCAGTATTTCAAATAAGTATTACATCGCTGTTACCTCTTCTTCGTGACCAAGCCCATTCAGTGGCCACAATACAGCATGTCATGGATAAGATCAAAGACACGGTTGCATACCTTAATCCATTTCAGACTCCTGTTATTGCTGCTGACCAGCCAATCTACGCATTAGCAAAACAGATACAGTGGCATTGGCCCGAAAAGTATGGTGAAGACAAGTTTGTCATTATGTTTGGGGGTCTGCATATTGAAATGGCGGCATTTAAGTCCATTGGAACACTCCTTCAAAATAGTGGATGGACAGGAGCCATTGTTGAGGCAGGGATTGCTTCATCGGGGACAGCAGAATCCTTTCTTTCTGCTTCAAGTGTCACTAGGACACGGCAAATGCACCAGGTTACAGTTAGCACTCTCTACAAGCTACTTAAAGAAGCCTACAGGTTTTACTGTTCAGAGGCCAATGAACAATCACAGGATGTGCTAAGTATCGTAGACTGGTGTAAAAGACGCAAAACTGAAAGTCCACAATTTCAATTCTGGAATCTAGTGTTGACAATGGAATTAACAATCTTGTCCCTGGTCCGATCATTTCGAGAAGGAGACTTTACTTTATACCGTCAATCGTTGTGCGAGTTGATACCATTCTTTTTTGCCAACAACAATGTGAACTATGCACGATGGCTCCCCATTCATCTCAGAGACATGATGGTACTTGAGCATACACATCCTCAGCTGGCTGCAGAATTCCATAACGGAAAATTTGTTGTTCACAAATCTAATCGTGAATTTTCAGCGTTGGCTATTGACCAAGCTCATGAGCAAGCGAATGCTGTTATCAAAGGTGATGGTGGTGCCATTGGTGTGACAGAAGACCCATCTGCACTACGACGGTGGATGGTAGCCGGACCTGAAGTCAGTCACTTGGTGGCTCAGTATGAATCGGCATCTGAAGCCAAGGATACAAATAAAAATACCAGACATCACGAACAGACAGAACACACACAAAAGGCTTTCTTCGATAAAGTACAGAAGCTGTACACTGTAATGAAAGATATGGGCAATCCATTTATGGAAGAGACTGAGGATCTTTTTACACTGGATACAAAATGTATTGCCCATCCTAGTGCTGCTGAAATGGTTGCTTCTCATTATGACAATGGTAAAACTCGCTTCAATATGTTCCTGAATGGATACAGAGGAGTGTTCATTTTATAGGAAATTTGAGTTATTAAGTAACATAATAAGTGGTGAACTAGAAAAGATTCGTGTTACCACTTAAATCTAGTGTAATACATCATAAAAATGTAAGAGGTGGCAGTTCTGGGCACTATCAAGCCTGTTTCTAGTTTTATGATATTTAACTTACCGAAAATGTAACACGAATATAACTAGATAGCTAGATAATTATCGTAATAATCAAGTGGTTAACACGAAACAATTCGCGAACGCTATCATGCTAACTGGTGGCAGTAACATGCCACCATACATATCAATCATCTAACTTGCGCATCATATGATATATGTTTGTATCCATTCATGAACTATCACTAAAATGTCTTTTTACACAACGATTCGGTGTGTATTACATGTTAGTGTTACGTTATTATTCTTACTACTGTATCTACCATTCATACGTAGTTACTTATTTGTTTCATTGTGCTTTCACCTATAAGTTATTAGCATGGGTCATGTCTGACCTATTTTAAACTTTGTACACGTTATATTGGCAACTTATTCTCTCTCTTTTATATAAATGAACGTCTTCTTCCATCGCGTAGATTGGGTAAATATTATGTACTACTCATGTTCAGTACCGTGTAGATCATTTTATTAGTGATGCAAGCCAATGTTCAGAACACAAACCATACAATACATTATATATACAATTGTGTGTGTGTGTATGTACATGATACAAGAAATTCCCAAGACATATTCGTAATTCATATCACAACAGAATCATAACATAAATGACTAGTACATGCAGATATAACAAAACAGCCTGTGGAAAATATACCACCAATGTTCAGACGATATTATGTTTTAACAAAATGATGACAGCTTAATTAGAACAGATTTCAACAACACATCGTCAAAAACTCGGTATATGACTGAAGTTCATATGTATGAAAGGATAAAAGTATCATACAGGATATTGTCTTAAACAATCGATCGACAGAGGTGACCGAGGTCATGGCATTCGTAATTCGTCAATGGTTTCTAATGTTCAGACTCTTATTGCTAGCATCTTATAGTTGGATCGTTTTGAAATTACATAACATACACAAACGATGGATATGAATAGGCAGAGGATTGTATTTTACATACATACATATGTTGAAGCGTAAAGCCACACGAGTATGAAATGACATTCGTCTTCAATGTCATTTAGACAGTGAGGACATAGTCTCATATATCTCTTTAATTATGTAGTCCAGAATGGCGTCCTTTTTCAACCATTTATCTATGCGAAGAAGCCTTTAATGGAATTATAGAATATCTAAATTTCCTAATGTCAAGCACATATGCGTAGTCTTTTCTTACTGTGCTTATATATGTGTTTGAATGTTACTGTGCAATATTGATTACTAGGTGTATTTACAAAAAATAAATGGCTTAAATATCATAACTATTGTATAATGTTTATCCAGTTTATTGTATGTTTAAATATATTTGGTTTATTTAAAGATCTAGCCCTTTCTATGTAATGTGTATAATCTGCTTATTCAGATAAATGCAACCATTGAAGATTTAATTTACTCAGTTTACATCTAATCTCACAATGATTCTTCTTGAACATTACACAGTTAATACCTTAAATTAATATCATATGAATAAGTGGCTTTCCACAGATATGGATACATTTCCAAAGGCCATGCTAACATAATGAGAGTTCTAAATTCTGATTCCTCCCATGAATTTAATTAAAACAATTTCAAAAGACGTTAAAATAAAATGGTTCACTTAAATCTTCTTTAATAACCAACACAGTTCATATTACAAAGTTTGTCGTTTGACTGCGGTAGGCTACAAAAAGTATATGTCTTATGGAATTATGTACGGTAAAACTAATATGGAATATATCTGGCACCAACCAAATGCCATTTGCATTTCTAAAAGGATTTCTCATCATTTCTGAAAGCTTTTATTCAAATTCACTGAACAATATTCAAAAAGGTCAATGCTATGTTTTATCTTTTGTTTGTTGTATAAAGTATTGCCTTTATAATTATGTGAGAAATTTCCATTATAATACAAGAATAATCTTAGACTGCATTCCTGCAGGATATAATTGGTCGGTTATTTGACGTTCCTTGCAACTAGCTCTAGACACAGCGAAACCTCATTAGATATATGTACAATGGCCACTTTTAGTTCTGGAGAAAGTCAGTCTAATAAGATGACAGGGCTCTAGATTTTTTTTAATACAGTTGTCCCGGACTAGTGTACATATTAATTTCTACTTGTCCGACATGGGAAGTTAGTTGTACACGCAGTAACAGTTAAGTAGGCGTACATAACATACTTGTCCCGGACTAAGTCCAACTAAACTGTTGGTAGCTCGAATCAAGCAATTAGACTTGTCCGGGATGTCGAACTTGTGGATTTCTAGAGCCCTGGTTGGTCTGATTTTCGAATGACTACATGTATATGGAATAAAATAGAAATAACTGAAAACTGGTTCGAGAACTTGAATGCAGTCTTATTCATGAGGTGGTCCTCGTTTTGAGTTTGACGTTGAGTGACGTTTTACTGTAATACAAACATAATATTACATGGCATGTTGAAAGATCAATCAAGTGCGAAAACTTTCGTTTATAAAATATTATAAACCGATCCAGTTCGGTGGATAATAGTCGTCTCTATAAAATTGTTTATCTAACCAACTGTTTGGTTTCGGGTAGTTCTTAAAGTACACAGTTGTTCCCCCTGACAACCAAGCACCCCACCATCCGAAAGTCCCGGATGTAACAACCACGTGATCACATAATGTCATTAATGCCATATCTTCCGCCACCGAGTAAAATGGACTAAACAATACGTCGTCACCTTTGATATTGCCCTTGCACCAAAGCATGCCATCACTTAACACTACAAAACGGACGTGCTTCCAACGTTTTCTATGGAAATCCATGGCTCTGTAAATGAAGTCTAAATCTGCCATAACATATCCTTTCACGTTAGCTCCTTTATCCATAAAATCCCCTCTCCGGATGTGTATACACACAGTAGTATGACCTTGCGATGAAATGTTCGAAATGTATGCTCGTGCTTCTTTTAAGTATCTGTCCTTCACCTGAAAAGCTCGTTTGATTATTGCTTCGGCTTGGTCAAAATATTTCCATGACTGAAAGTATCCACGTAATGTCCAGTTGGTGGCCCTGTGTAGGTCAAGGATCAAAGGTGTGTATTTGGCACTACGATGGTAACCAAATTCTCTAAAGTTCGTGAAATTATATTCAGCCAAGTTTGGTAATTTAAAATATCGTGCCAATGGAAAGCTTGGCTCTATAACAGGCACCATGTCAAGAACGTAGGCGGTACCTAGCAACGCTGCTACCTGAAACATTTGGTTCCCTGTTCGTCCCAAAGCATTGTTTAAGGTTATGTAAGAATTGCACTTGGCATTTGTATATAAATTTCTTGTATGAGCCCCTATTGAATATGTGTTACCAATTGCTGGCAATTTCTCCGGATCACAAAACAATCGGAAACAGTCGGATTTGTTCGCGCTGGAACTTGTAGTGCTTTCAATTTCATCGTGATCGAAGTCCATTTCTCCTAAACTTTTCACGTTAACCATTATTGTGCCATAACCGTGAACACGACGCCCATGCTGACGTTCATGTGACAATTGAATACCGAGGATCGTTGAGAAAAACTTAGCAATCTCGGATAAGTCTAGCACGCAAATAGTGAGTACAGTGTATGAGAACAGAACCATTGCCATACATACTAGACATCTTGTAGTGAGTAATGGTCTCATTTTTTTGGTGGTATCGTTGGCTAATTTCCATAAAAACTACAAAATAATCTAATTTTACTCCCAAAATATCTTCAGATGAAACTAATGTGCGAAATCTCGAGGTGTACTCTAAATCGCAGCCAATTCTGTGGCCACACTTGCCAATGTGTCTGTACCAGAATCAATACAGAATTAGACTATAACTGAGGAAGTGGGAACTCTATATATGACTGAATGCAACTCATATGTCCTGCCGAAATTCCTCTACATCGTCCACTTTATCGTTTTGGTTTTGGTATGGGTAAGCACTAATTCCAGAAATACAGAAGCCTCTTTTATATCTGGATGAAGAGATTTATTTACCTTCCTTTACATGTCACCATTCCTCTATGGTCTCATTGCCGATCAACGCGACTGTTACAAATTTCACAACGCGGTTTTTATTTCTATATTTAGTTTTTGTCGTCAATCCAGCAAAGAGGCCGTAAAATTGTTTTGTTTACTAGCGAACAGTACACATGTAAATCCTGACATGATTTAAACTGTATTTGAGTTTCTAAGCAACTATTTAGAAACCAAATCCATTTACTGTCATCGAAAAAATCGTACCTTCAGCGTCCATATATGTTAGCAGTAAAACAATTCTCCAAATAGCATGGTCAGCTCGGCTCTCATTATCGTAAGCATGTTTGATAACCGTACTCACCATCGCCTGCACGAATCAGATTATGTCTGAAATTGCACATTGAACGTCTCATTATTGCATTGTGATTTTATCTGTCTCTATGGAACCCGAATTATTCCAATCTATTGTCACCAACTTCTCCAACCATTATTTATGCATATTGCTCGCATAATTGTGCTCTCGTATTTACTATGACATTCGCCGCAATATCCTCACAGACACACTGCCATGTTGATCACCAGTGAGATATTATCCATGCACAAAAAGTATTTGGAACAGTTCATGTCTTTCAGTCGTCTGCTCTGAATATTCCGAATATTTTATCGTCAGATTTAATGTAGTAGTTTAAACACATCAATGCCTTTAAATCTATCATTTAAAGTTAATGTTGTCGTTGAATGCCATGCAGTTACTGTTATTTGTTCTTTTCACTGCGAGTAATTATTCCAAGTCTGATGCTTCTGTTGCATACTGCGTCTGGAAAATAGCTGCATAATTGTTTAATCAACCGCATTATAGTATTATGCGTAATCTTCGTCCCATATTTACGATTCTCATGACAAATCCCTGAATTCTTAACTAGAAAGATTATCTGATAAACTTTCACAAAATTAAGTTACTTTCATTTTTGCTTTGTCTGGAAAAGCAATTTCCGATATGAGCAGATATAGTATTTCCAAAATCATCGCTACGGAACGTGCAATCTTAATGTTAAAATAGTATGACAGTAGAAAGGAAATCGATGGGAATTGTAGCGAAAAGGAGTTGGCCGAAGAAGCTATATGAGGAAATCCAAATGTTATAATCACTTTCCCAATACCAGAATGGAAGGCACATACCGTAAGGCGGAATTTGTATGATACTATTGTATCTGACAGTTGACAGTTTGTGGAAAATATTGTTGTACGCTCGATCAATACTGGCAGGGTAAAATGCATCGTTTCTTTGTATACATTAATTGTATTTGCATCGATATTACATAAATGAATTGAGAATGCACGAATGTCATTTGTCTATTTTATCTGAAAATCAAAATTTCGTATTCCTGTGTTTTAAGCTGTACATGACTTGTATGTACAGAAAAGCCGCTATAGAGTAACAACCTTGGGAAGATATATATTTCGGCTGTTGTTGATGGGTTGTTGCTCTAGAGAGGTGCCATTCTAGTATACATGCTGCCTTCGACTTATCATAGTCTGTATAACACGGCGTCGATTTTATTCAAAGAATATATTTGAAATAATGTTTTATTTAATATTTTTCAATGTTTCGAAGTGACTTAAATCTATGCCGCGTACAACAAGCGAACCGGAGCTAAGTGGTGGCACAGACGTGATGTTTTCGGGTGCTTCAGAGTACGAGGTGGACACCGGTCATTTAGAGTCATGGACGGGTCAATCATATAATTCTGTTTCAAATTGCAAGGAAATATATACTTTTACATGCTCCTACACATAATCAAAATTTCTGACACTCAAGTATTTTCATTGCTCAAACATATACAGTAACCCTATGTATAGGGAACATTCTTGGAATATGAGAAATATGTTCTTTTATATGTTGCTCGCTATATTCATAATGATTGGAGTGCAAAATGCACATTTCGGGATATGAAAAATGTTCCTTATATTCAAGTGTGTTTTGTATTGGTCAGTGTTCTTTACAAGCAACGTTTACTGCAGGCATCGAGATACAACGAACAATGTTTGGTTATGAACTTTGTAATCAAGTTTCGTGCAGAAATATTTTTTCGGCGTAGCTGTATAACTTTAATTCTGACCTATATTTTAGACCAATTCGAAATGTTGTATATGAAGCGCTTTGTTTAAACAAGCAGCATATAAGACGATTTGATTGGGTCATATTTTAAGCGGAGAGGCACCAAACGGGTTGTATCGAAAAGACAAATGATTATAACGTAATACAAGAAGAAACGTATTAATTAGATGAATTGAGTAATTTATCGTAGAAAGATAGATATCGAAGTGTCCCCCATGCCAAATCAGGGTTCCGAAATAGAGAGGTTCTTGATACGAAAGTTTGAAATAATTTTAATAGATTATTGCGCAAAATGTTATTTTTCAATTTATAGCAAGTTGTGTGTCCTCTGACTTTTTATAACAATATATCGCAATTAATAACATTTCGTTTGTCAAATGTCTGAAGACAGTCCATTAAAATTACGCGAGAACTATTTGCATATAGCGTAATAATATATTCATTGTTTACGGATGTTCTGTGGCTTAGTGCGCAGTTCTGGCAAGGGAATACTCTTACAGGAGAAGAAAAAAGGAAAAAGAGCAAGAAATATCTTGCAAAAGGATGGTCAGCGCAATTCGAAGGTTAAGATTTGTTGTGCAATGCCGAGATGTTACGATTGCGGGTCACTCCAGATCCAAAATGGATTTCGATAAATTTACCGAAATTCAGTGGATTTCGGTAAGGTAACGTACCCTTTATCGAAAGGTTAACCAATCCGCATCAATGTTACAAACGTTGTTCTGTTGAAGAGAATTTGCCTAAGTAGTTGACGTAAGATTTGAATGGTTTACACAACACTGCTATGCAAATAACAAAACCATGTTAGTACGGCTGCGCCGAAAAACACCGTTAGTCATATCACACCACACGAATTACTAGTGCGTTTCCCAGGATAAACGGATATAAATCCTGGCTGTGCAACTATACTTGCCATTCTTACAATTATATATACATTTGTATTTGGTGACTCGGGACTAGGGTTCAAGTTTAGACTCATTGATATGAAATATTTCTATTTTGATATCTTCTCACTGCTGCTTCAAATGTACGAGTAGAAACTGTTGATAACTTACAATGAAACTGAGGAATGCTCTGATTATGTAACCCAATGAGAAACATTCATGTCTTAATATTAAATTGACATTATCCCTTTTCCGGTTGAACTGCAAGTCTAGCTCATGGTATGTGTGTTATTATATTACGTGCAGTAAGGGGCCATTGTTTTGCTCCCATAATTCAGACTCTTTTTTATTTGCCACAGAAGGCAGCAATGCATTTATGTTTTATAATATGAACACTTCCTTTTCAATGAGGGCGACAAATTTCCTTGTACAATATTTCCTCCGGTTTTCTAATCATGTGTTCACAAGTCTCAGACAAAATGGGGGGATCATCTTGTCCTGTTATTTTAGTTTTTGCACCTAAGATACAGACAACTCTGTTTTGTGCAATGGAAAACGTCTAATGTTTTGTTTTAAGTAAATTTCTATTTAACATACTGCAAGACATCATTCCATCTACGCCGTTTCTCTTTTTTAAATATATTTCTTATTTGTAATTTCCATTGTTATGTTATATTATATATATGTTATATATGTTGTATTATAAAAAGTTTGTAAAGTAGGGTGTTTATGCCAACGTTGAATGAGAAATTAACACAGTAATTTTGTAAACAATGTACTATAGCGACTGGTGGTGGCCACTGTGAAAATTGCAACTTCATCTCTATGGAAACTGTGAACTTGTAGACCAAGGAATAGTCAATCAATGAAATGTCGTGATCACAAAGTAGTAATGCTATATTTACGATCACATGTCACCTAGATACGTCTCACAGGTTCTGCAGTAACAATATCACCAGTACATTCAACAGAGCTAGAGGTAAATATACATTTATACATCGATATTACTTTTAATTCGACATTTGCATTATTTTTACCAAAAACAGTGGTTTGAAAAATATTTCTATATGCCTTCAACGTATGATTTTCATATAAGATGAATTGTGATAAATTTTGTGTCAGTTATGAGTACATGTAAATGCACATCAACTGTTAGTGTGTTCGTGGTATATTGTATTATGTGAGAGTATCTATTGTTGAAGTCATGCTAAATGAATTTTATTCATTTAATTTTCGTTAGTTCGCGTTATTGATATGCATATATACACAGTACATTTAAAACAGTTTAGGCCTTCAACTGTTTGTTAAGAATCATTTAAGTGATTTTTTAAACTCATTTTGTATGAAGATACCTGTTGATACCGTAATTGAACTCATCGAACATACTGCGTTAATATGGATACCATCGTGTAAAGTTATTTTCCTGTATTATATTCCTTTGTACAAAGTTAGTCTATGGAATTTGAGAAGTACATTGCGTGTTTTTAAATGACGGAGTATAGCCACGCCTTAATTTAATATAACAAGTCTTATTGTACTTGTGGTGATGGTGACTGGTGAAGCGAGTAAGGTATAATTAAAACAGACACACATATTGTCGAAAAAGGGCTTTATTTCTTAAAGCCGAAAACATTGTTTGACATTTTATACCAATACACAGTTTTAATTAGAACATATATGGGAAAAAAGCGCCGCCCCAACTAAAATAAACAGTTCGAGCAGCCGCCGGGTGCGGAAGGAGAAGTGGAGGTAAATTAATAAAAATTAAGAGGCATTCGAAATTATGTAAACTTCGTAACAAATGTGCAGAATGCGTATCAAATGTGCAGACTGCGCATGCGCCGAAAGTGTAATTAACACAGCGTCATTGCGTGATAGTCCGTGGTGCAGTGGTAACGCGTTGGACTAGTAATCCAGGGATCGCAGGTTCGATTCCCCGCTCCACCACTGACAGTACTAACTGTCTTTCGGACGAGACTTTGAAAAAACCGAGGTCCCGTGTACGATGCTATACATCGGGCACATAAAAGAAGCAGGGGTGCTTCTGGAACTGGGGCATATCCTTTATCTTGCACTATCCTCCAAAATTCTAAAATGACATTCTTCCGGAGTCGTCGCCCATTTCGAACCGGTAGCGACGATAAATAAACGGAAACATAAAATACGACGAGAAGTCAACTAAAAATTCATATAGACTTGAAAGCCGTGATTAGAATATTATCCCTTTCTGCAATAAAACATTTTATACAAATATAAAATATATTCATTGTCCTTGTGGTGATGGTGACTGGTATAGCTAGTATGGTGTAATTAAAACACACACACATGTCGAAAAAGGGCTTAGTTTAGCGACGCCTCAATTAAATATAACAAGTCGTATATTATTTCTGTGTTGTTGAGAAAATCTCATTTCCAAGTAATCCGAGACTTCTCTGACCCTATAGCCTTTTTTTTTTTTGCGGCTTAGGGTCAGAGGAACTCCTAAAGTAAAAACCCGGGGATTACTGAAAACCACACAGTCGTGTACAGTCGTGTACTTTCAACGGTGTATGTGGCGTTTGGTCTCATTTTAACGGAAAGTTAGCCGAACAAATCGGTAAATTGATATTTAATTTACCAATCTGCATCGATCACGTGACAGCCAGGTGCTTTGACCCAAATACATATTTACATGAAGAAATTATTTTTTTTAGCTTACTCTGAAAAGGATTGACCGTTACAACGTATTAAAGGTTTTCAAAACAAAGGTTACGGTTCAGATAGGTCAATTAATATATTGATAATAGATGTATATGCTTGAAATGTTAATCCAATGAATGTTTACATAGATATATTGATTTAAAGTTCCTCTCCCGCGCGGGAGAGGAAATCCCCGGGTTTTTACTATAGGAGTTCCTCTGACCCTAACCAGCAACATGAAATATCAAAAATCGTAAAAGGGGCTGGTTAAGGGACAGAGAAGGCTCGGATTAATGCCAAGGAGCTTTAAATAGCAATTACTTCTAACAAGTTACTGGTTTATGGAATTGGGATTTATCCTGTTTAGCTTGGTTGTTAGGTAAATTGGTAAATGACTGTGAAGTGCTCGGCGGAACGAAAATATCTGGTACCAGAATGTCAATATCGGCAATATTAGATTTACGTGTAAAACTTGGAGAACGAGCTAGGTCTCGTCGCGCTTTCTGCTGCTGCTAAATATGACAAAAATAGATACATTGTATCGTATTTCCGCTGCGTTCTAACCACTTGATAATGATATTATTCTAGATCTTCGATTACAACAGTTACTCCCATTTCTTTCGACACAACCCTCGATACCTTCATAATCATGTGAATGTAACCGTATTGGAATCAAAGCGCTGTGTGGGAGCGTAGCACAACACTTGCTATACGAGATATGTGTTCATAAGTGTGCAACTATGCATTTGAACACAAATATTCTCCATACACACGCTGTACTACTTTTGGATCATATATCAATATGTTTATGACAGTTTTGTCTGACAAAAAGTCACGGTTTTTATTTACTTGAGAATTTGTAAACCAATTGTAAGGTGATCAGCCAATGAAAACATGTGTTGGAAAATAATGACCAATAGACTTCGTGTTCACAACAACGATAGTTTCTAAACTGCACTTCGATTTTACCCCCTGAGAGTTCAGCATTTATGGGTTGGGTCAATCATCTTTATAATATACGAACAGTGTATAGTACTGTTTTATGTGAAGATTACAGAAATGGGTTGTGATAAATTGAAATGTACAATAACATGCATGACCTAGAAATCGAACTTTAGGTTTAAATCGACTGTGTTGTGTAACACTAAAACTAGGACTGTTATCAACTGTTGACCTCTGATGAACCGGACGTATCAGTTCAGGCTTCAACTTTTAGTGTTTATCGTCTGATTTATACTGAAAGATGAAGTGCTATGATTGTTTTTGTTTTTATTAACTTCTTAGTAAAATCGCTGGGGAGTAAAACAGGCACAGGATTGCATAACACACATTGGCATCAGGTACCAGCGTTCATATTTATCGTTTGCATGCATGTGTTTTATTATGATTTGAACTTTAATTTCTCAAAGGTTTTATTTTAAGAACGGAATGTTTATGTTACTGAAACATCTTTCTTAGAAGCCATCCAAGGTTTCTGCCACAGGAGATACGGGGAGATAACTGTAGAATCGATGAATGGAGAGAACTCGTGACAAATACCTGTGGTTTCTGCTGTGTCTTATTTTCATATACATTAATTAATAAGCGGATTTTATGTAACAATCACGTGTCAATTTTGGGGTTCAAAAGATTGAGTTATGGAATGGGTAAGAATGAAGAGAGACAAATTCTGGTAATTCAAATTCTACTATATTTATTTTGAAAAAAACCCACCACAATGACATAATAAGAAGCGGTCTGTTAAAACACTCGAGTTTATTAAACGACGAGATGGGACATATACTGTAACACGTTTTGATTGATCCTGGGTAACATCTGACTAAAGTGAAATTTGACGGAGATATGGGCAATTTGGGATATGTCCTTGCAAAAACTATATGAAGGCGCCACGTCCTGTGGTACTTTCCGGTTATTTGAGTACTCTTGTTATGTCTTACAGCTTTGCTTACCTAAATCTCCGAAGTGAACCGAATACAATTCAAGATGAATACGGCTGTTCCTGAAATACAACGAATGTTCTTTGTTTTATATCTGCTTGTAGGTAAGTTAATGCGGTTGGCTTTCTTTTTCATTTTCGTTTTTCACAAAAACAAGAATGTCTATCGGTGCAGCTTAATGTTCATAGTGATATGGGCAGTAGTTGCTTTAACAGCAGTAGCATTACTTCTCAACGACAACCCTACCGCCTCTAGTAATCAACCAATGAAAATAGGTTTTGCAAATTATTGATCAATAGACACTGCGTACACAATAACTGTATTCTCAACTAATTTTGAATAGATAATATTTGTGCATGTACTATGCATCAAGCCATTTGAGTAATAATGAATATAATGTAAGCGTTTCCTATTAATGAACAAAATGAACAAAATACAACAGAATATAAACATTTTCATATTTCAATATTCTATGCAATGATGAATGTGACGACCGTGGAATCAAAGCGCTGTGTGGCCATCCCTATATCTTAAGAAAGCGACACCTATCCCGTTATATCGACGAATATACTTACTATTTGCAGGAAGTGTTGGCCTGTTTGGCAATTTTACCATTTTTAATGTATTCCGGAAGTATAGAGGTCAGTCGGCACTTCATATTCAGCTAGCAGTGGCAAACATGATTATGCTAACTTCTCTTGTTTTAAGTGGACCATCAGCTCTCTATGGAAAGTAAGTTTCATATTAAATATCTTTTTTAAAATTTGCTACTCGTTCTTTGTAAGCAATCCTTATTTTGGTTTACTTTGTATTTTAGTAGGCCCTTAGAGTGATAGAGACATACACTAGTATTCCAATTTAGCTAGACTATTGTCCAATAACACTCACCAACACTTTGACAGAACTGTGCCCCTCTTTTTAATTAGAGTATTCTTTTTTTTCGGTGCAGACATACTAACATGGTTTTGCTATTTGCATATCAGTGTTGTGTAAAGCAATCAAATCTTACGTTAACCATCAAGATAATTTCTCTACAAGCGAACAACGTTTGTAACCTCGACGCGGATTGGTTAACCTTTCGATAAAGGGTACGTTACCTTACCGAAATCCATTTTGGATCTGGAGTGACCAGCAATCGTAACATCTCGGCATTTTTATGTTGCACACAATAAATCTTAACCTTCAAATGCGACGACCATCTTTTTTCAAGATATTTCTTGTTTCATTTGATGTGATATGTCTGCAGATATGATAGACAATTAACTAAAACTTACCACAAGTGTTGTTTTCGATTGTCTGGGAATCAAGTTCCGTAAGTCCAACCACCATTATCACAGAATTGTTTCCCCTCTCTGGGTTTAAGTTTGTGCAATTTATATGGAACAATGATAGACTGTCACCTGAAACTTCACACATGTAGTTGGAATTTATTTTTATAACTATGACAACCACCATTGCCCACTTTTTGTAGTTTAATCCACGCTAAAAGTGTTCATTTTATGTGATAGGCCTTTATATCATTTTATTCAAATAGCCCAATGTGCTGCTCTATGACAATAAAAAAATATAATACTTAATTAAAAACTCTTAAGCATCCTGATTAATGACTAAGCAGTTGAATAGTCGAGAGTGCTGTCCAACGAACAGTCCTTGTTATTGAAGTAAATGACAAAAGTGTTGCAAAGGAAATGCCACAAAACAGATCATCTTAAACAGATCTCTAGGTCAAGAAATAAAATCAAAAGGTAAACATAAGGGACAAGCGAGGCGAACAGGGAATGGGACAATGAAAATAGTGACATAAGTTTTGATGAAATATATACTGGACAAAAAGGAGCGTATTCGAAGTGAAAACAAAACCATTGTCTTCAGTAATAATTAGCCTGACAGTGATTGGAAATATAGTATCTGGCCCATATGAACGTGAAATATTTGACCGAGCTTCATCTAATGGTGTTGCTACATCGGCTAAAACATCTTCAATACGAACAATTGTAAAGCATTATCGATTTCAAAAAGCATGATTTATCATGTTACGCATGCACTAAACTGGTAAACAACGCTTGTTATAAAACCGAATTTATTGATGTTTTGCTACATTGTATATGAAAGACGTTTTCTAAATTTTTAGGTAAAAAAAGAAAAAAATGAGAATAATATTACTTTAAATAGAAATATGTATATATATTGAAATAGGATTAATATGTAACATTAATTCCTTCTCTCTGAAACATTAACTATAATCATACAATTGCAGATGGCTGTTTGGTGATAACATATGCAAATGGTTTGGATTTCAAGTTTTCTACGCAGGATTTGCGACAGCAACATTTACATGTCTGATATGTCTGGAGTCATACCTTGCCGTGTGTCACGCAACATTCTGTAAGTATCGCTCTTCTGTGGTTATCTGTTGCAATTTTGCAACAATTTTTTAGTGAAAGATACTATAATTGATAGAATATCGTTATTGTGAACATGAAGTCTATTGGTCAATATTTTCCAAACCATGTTTTCATTGGCTGACCACCTCACAATTTGTTTACAACCACTCTCAAGAAAATGAAAAACGGATTATAGTAGATGTTGTTTGGTATAGAACTACAGACTTGCTCTGTTCAACAACATTGTTATGTTGTTGTGTGTCGAATTACTAACCAAGTGTATTTATAAATAAACACTAAGTCTTGTTTTTGACCCTACGCCTAGCGAGAACGTCATGAAAACAACATGACATATCAACCTGATATCAGCTGACAAAGTATCACTTAAAGGTGTTTCATATGACGAAAACACTTTGTGAAGCATGTTAGTTAACTTAGTGAAAATTGATAGCTTGTAAAGCGACAAAGCTTACATAACATTATACTAACGTTACTGGAGAGACTTTAGATCTCTGGTTTACAGTTATGACGCATATTTATTTAGTAGAAAGGAAATAGCAAGTCCAAGTGTGAACTGAACACTCCGCCTTTTACAATGGAAGAAGCCATATGCAAATACTTTCAACTTGGACTTAATAGTATCTCCTAATTAGGACTTAGTAAGTCATAATTATGAGTTAGTATCTCCTAATTAGGAGATATTAAGTCGTAATTAGGAGATAGAATACTGGAAAATATTTTTTACTTTGGCACCTGGACGCTTCCATTACATATGGATATCGGCTACAATGATAAAAGTTTCTGCAAAATTTAAGGTGTATCACATTGCTTTTCTGGATTGAATGATTTTATTGAGCAGTTTTCCATCGAGCACCGATTAGCTAAAAGTGTATGTGCCTACTCCCTATATGTGTGCCTATCCAGGGAGGTTCTGATTTGTGAATATGCTTTTCTTGCTCTTCTTTCAGTTATATTTAATAAAAGTTTATATGTCTGCTTTTGTTACAGATTCCAAGTATTCAAAGACAATGTCGAAGTATCTACCTCCTGCTGTGTGGGGTTATTCTTTCCTGTTCTCAGTGGCTCCATTGCTGGGATGGAATAGGTAAGTGAATGCATTGATCATAGTAGATTATTGGGCGAAATACATGCATGCACATTTCAACCTTATATACACGCATATGCCGATTTTAGACAGTAATACGACAATATATGGTGATCATCTGGTTTGTCCAAAGTAGTTTCTACTAGTATGAGTTTGTTATGATATTCAATCTAATTACTGAAGTTTACTTTCTTTTCCGACACATAGGTTACCGTGCGGTAATTTTGTGGCCGGATTTTTTCCGACAGATAAATTTCCGACATAAGATTTTCCCGCCCGGTAAATTAAGCGTCGGGTTTAGTTAGTTAACTTCGCTCTAAGCGTCGGTATAGGTATATAGTAAGCGTCGGTATAAGTTATATAGTAACCATCGGAAATGTGAACTCCGGCTTTCCATAGTTACCGGCGTTCTCTTTAGATAACATCTCTATTGAGCTAAGCTGTAAAGTCCTTGCATCTAGTTTTACAGAATTCACTGAACATTTTATAAAGACTGCAGTTAATATGTTTGCGTTAAAGTTAGGGACAGCGTCTGCGTTTTGGTCAGATGGATTAAAGTGTGTACTAGTGCTCATTACAAATGCATGAAGACGGGACAGTGTTATGAAAAAGAATTCGAATAACCATTCTGCAGATTGAAGCAATATGAGCGCTAAATATATGTGGTCCAAATTCAGCCGTAGACACTTAAAATTAATTAATGTCTTAATCATTTAAGAAATGGTGGATATACAGTCGGACCTTGAATATTCGACAACCTATTATTTGAAAACTTGTTTATTTTTTCGAAATTAAATTTCGGACCCGATGAATTCGAATGAACGAGGTCCGACTGTAGTTTCCTACTTTCACTCATGACAGCTTCGTTTTCTCACCGTCGTATTTTATCATAAGCATTAAATTTTGTCTCATTTCAGGTATAAGGGCGATCATCACGCCAGTAGTTGTGGTATCGACATTACCAGTAACAAGGGCTTTAACTACAGCTATGTAATGACTACTCATACAGTATTTATTGTGATGGCACTTTTGGCGATATACTCCATCATTATGATGTACAGAAAGAAAGTGGACAAGACACAACCATATTTACCATTGTTAAACAATATAGAATTGAGACGAGTGAGTATGAGCCTTGTACATATTTATGTAGCAATGTTTGGCTTGCAGTAGTTTCAATAAGTTGGTAGCAAGTTTGATAGGTCATAAATTTGCTAAATTTATGTAAATTGATAATGAACTTGGGCATTTTTAGACAAATTTAGTAAATTTTAATCAACATATTTCAAATTCCAGTAACTAAGAAAAGATAAAGTATTAAGATTTTTCTGTTGCTATAGATTGTATTATAGCTTGTATTATAACTTATAATACAATTTATAATTAATATAATTTTTATTTCATCGTTTCTTTATTTCACAAATCAACTTGAGTTTGTAAGATCTTGCCGGCTTTTCTAGAGTTTGGTATGTTTCAGAACTAGGAAATATCATATTTGACTTGACTAATTGTGTAATGGAATTTATAGAAACATGTACATAACCGTACATACAATTGGGTAAACTGAAGTTATTTCATAGAAGTTTTAAGTTTTTCAATTGCTATTCACATCATGAGAAATTGATCAATTCAGGGTTCTAGAAGTCCCGGGACTAGTCTAGTGCTGAATTGGGCAACCAACAGTTGAGTTGAAGTTAGTCCCGGAATTGTCTGATTTTAAAGATAACCAACATCAACAATTGTTCAGTTTTAAGTCAAACCTTAGAATCCCACAAACACAAACATGTACTGTAATTATTAATTTTAAATTGTGGAGCTTTCATTGTGTATGTTTATTTGTTACTAAATTGACCGATATGCTCGGACAACTAGCTTCCTATGTCGGACAAATCAAATTTTACGATTCCATTAGTCCGGGACAGGCTTCTTCGAAAAAAGTTTCTAGAGCCCTGCAATTATAAGTGTTTATCAGTATTTATTTATAATGTATTGCTTTTTAATATTACGTTTATTTTTTCAGGTGTCCGTGATAATGTTCGTGTGTCTCAGTGTGGGTTGCCTCCCTTACTATCTTCGTACCATTTACTTTCTGGGAGGTTACCCCCCTTTGTTCAATAGTTTTCTCACGGTGGAGTTCTCACATTGGTTCATTAAGTTAGGAAGTTTGATGTCATGTGTAGCTTACTTAGTGTCAAGTGTCAGCTTCAAGAGACTTGTGATTAAAACAACAATGAGAATGAATGATGAACACACACACAAATGAACAAAACTGTTTCTACACAAGTTGCCTGATGATTGCTTGAAACACGAGCATAACAACTATTTCGTGAATGTGTCTAGTTATGTGTTGTACTGATAATGTTTGCCTAACAAAGTGTGGCAATTGTGACAAATGATCATCAACTGTCCCCGTGTTCACAAAGAATTAATTTTCAGGATCGAGATAAAGATCAAATATAGTTTCATTCAAATTTTGAAAAAAATACTACCCAAAGGTGAATCTTTTTCCAAAATGTGACAGATATTAAGAGGTATTAGTTTTCACACATTAAATGCAGAGTTCACGTTTATTAAGTAAAAGACGGAAATAAATCAGTTAAGACAGATTCTGGAAAATTGATCCTGATTTGATCTAGACCAGTTTCAATCATAAGTATAATAAATTAATTTCTCAACTAAATGGTAAAGTTGTGTATGTTTTCACAATGTTAATTTGAAGATGTGTTGTGTAAGAATATGTGAAAAACTGGAAAAAGCGTTAAATTGCATCATCATAAATTGGCATACAAAAGCATGGATCAACTTGATCCAGATCGGTTGATCTTTATGAACATGGGGCCTGGTAATTTATTCATTTAATGATTGCTCAGGGCCATTGCCACATACATTGCTTCTCTAATGATTGACGGTGTTGTTCTGTTGTTTGAAATTGTAGGAGTTTATTGTTTTTCAATAGTATTTTTGTGATGCACAGTGATCGGTAATTTATTGACCAAACCGTGTTCTTTGGTTACGTGGAGAAATAACCGGTTCTGTTCTTCTGTAAGCATCGCATTGTTTGCCGTTTGATTTTATAACATGATAACTGTGGAAATAAACTGGTCAAACCTTTATTCCTGCTGTACTTAACATACATTTTAATCAGCATTATTTCATATTATCAGTCCAGCCTGTGGGGGATATTTGTGCTAAAACAGAATTAAGTGTGACAGTTTCATTAATATCGATAAGTAGAGGGAGCGATATTCCGGGTGCTTTTTGAGCTTCTGTTAAATATGTAGCCATGGTTACCGAGATCAAATAAATGTCGGACAGTGCGATATTACCTTCGTACGAAAATGTACTTATATCCACCAGCTGGCTAACTGGCTATTCTTATATCACAGTCTGTGTTCGAAAGATAAAATGGCATTTTATTTTCGAACACAGTCGTATGGTGGCATATTACTGCCACCAGTTAGCATGATATCGTTCGCGAATTGTTTCGTGTTAACCACTTAATTATTATGATAATTATCTAGCTATCTAGTTAATATTCGTGATAAATTTTCGGTAAGATAAATATCATACAACTAGAAACAGGCTTGAAAGTGCCCAGAACTGCCACCTCTTACCTTTTTATGATGTATTACACTAGATTTAAGTGGTAACACGAATTCGTATTACCACTTACATCTAGAAGCCAAAATTGCATTTATGAATAAGTGGTAACACGAATCTTAAGAGAAAATCGCGAATTTGAGTTACTAAGTAACATAATAAGTGGACAACTAGATAAGATTCGTGTTACCACTTAAATCTAGTGTTATACATCATAAAAAGGTAAGAGGTGGCAGTTCTGGGCACTTTCAGGCCTGTTTCTAGTTGTATGATATTTATCTTACCGAAAATTTATCACGAATATTAACTAGATAGCTAGATAATTATCATAATAATTAAGTGGTTAACACGAATTAATTCGCGAACGCTATCATGCTAACTGGTGGCAGTAATATGCCACCATACAGTCGCATTATCAGAAGCATCTTACCATCGAATTTGACAAGGGAAGTAACTTTATCGAGATTTGTGCCGTAAAGTTGGGGATAATGTCATTACGACATTACGGAAACCTAGATTGTATATAAATTCTGAGCGTACTACTAATATATCAGTGGAGATACCAACGTGGTAATTCATGCTAACAGTTGAATTTATTAAATTAAATATAAACAAATAGGGGTGAGTATTCTTAGCAGCCAAAAGAAAGCAAATGCTACACTCAGAGAATATGCTCCAAACCCTCCGACACAATTATACACTGGCATACAAAAAAAACAGAGCTATTTATTATCAGAAATTGTGTCCACAATAGAGTAAATTAACTGAAGAGAGAAATACCCCCTTACATACATGTATTGAATTAATTAAACGGATATTGAGTTTGACAGAATCGTGATCAATTTTAAGGGTACAGCAAATGAACTTGATAATCTACATCCAGCAGGTAAGAAAATCGAAACTGATTGGTCGAATATTATGTCGAAAATGTTGAGAGAATGTGAGCGAGTAACACGATTTGCACGCGAAGCAATGTTAATTATCATTTAATGTGATTGAGAAAAAATAATCGAAGGATGGTCGAAGCAAATAATGAATATGTTTCTCTAGAAACAACAAAACACCTGCTTAATCATTAGTGGTAGAGCATTCTATGCGTATGTTTTAATCGATTTTTTAAGAAAACACTTTGATTTTCTTTGATTATTATAGGCTTTAAACATACTAGAGCAAGGATGTTCAATACGAGAAACGCGTCTCAGATCTCAGTTCATAGTAATAGACAGTTCGAGCACCAACTATAGTGACTATGGTGACTATGGTGAATATGGTTGATGATAGAATTTAGTCTTGTCTGGTTACCTTGTCGCCGGAAATTGGAGGTTTGAATACTATGAGGTAGTTCGATCAACAACTATAGTGACTACGGTTGGATGATAAAACTCAGTCTAGTTCATCTATGGTCTAGTTAATCTGGTCACTCTTAGAATTTGGAGGTTTGAAAACCCTATAGAGGTGTTCCGAATATCGACTATAGTTCAACCGTACTAAATCGGTGGTTGAGTCATAGTTGGTGTTCGGAACACCTCTATATAATATTCAAACATCCAAGTTCGAAGAGTGACCAGAGTAACTAGACCATAGATGAACTAGACTGAGTTTGATCATACAACCATAGTCACCATAGTCACTATAGTTAATGATCGAACTACCTCTATATATTATAGAGGTGTTCCGAACATTAACTATGGTTCAACCACCGATTTAGTAAGGTTGCACTAATGACGATATTTGGAACACCTCTATAGGGTTTTCACCCTTCAAATTCTAAGAGTGACCAGAGTAACAAGACCATAGATGAACTAGACTGAGTTTTATCATCCAACCATAGTCACCATAGTCACCATAGTCACCATAGTCACCATAGTCACCATAGTCACCATAGTCACCATAGTCACCATAGTCACCATAGTCAGTGATCAAACTACCTCTAATAAAATGATACAACTTTAAACTGCGCATGTTTTGTTTGTATCAGAATACATAAGAGGTGTAAAGATTTACGAATTTAAACATAGACATCCGAATACTGGACAAACATTTTGTAGATATCCGTATTGTGTAAACTTAACATTCGGCATGCACAAACCTGATGAATAGATACAGATAAATCCTATCTGATATACAACATACTTTAGATAGCAGTATCTAATACATGTATACATGTTGTGAGTTATGTTCGTTTGATTTAATTGTGGTTATAATATAAACGGAATAGCTATTATACAAGCGTATGTAACGACGTTATTATGTAAACTGTTGTTTATGCATTTAAACGATCGATCCAGGAAGTAATGTGACTTTAAAATACTAATTATTAATATGTATGTCAAAACGTGTGTATGTGTGTGTTATGTGTTTTGAAACATCCGCTTTTAGATGAGATAAAACAAACATCCGTGAGTTTTAGTTGTAATTAATAAAAACAACAGATAATGTGAAATTGCTAAATGTTTACTGTAATGTTACACCATGTACAAAGCCGTATCAAGTAGTAATGTTTCCGTTGTCTACGCAACGGTTTCGGGTTTTGCTGAGAAGAAATTCAAGTTCTGGTTTCCGGATTATTTGTTTGTTTTTGAAGTGCTGTGGACGGATAAACGGACTACTTTCATTAAAAGGAATTATGACGATGTTTTAAAACTACATAGCAATCTCATGGAGTATTTTAGTGAGAAGTATGAAGATGGGATTATGAAATAACCAGTATTTATACCAAAATTACAAGGTAATCATAAGTTCGTAACAGACAAGGGAGTCAGGAATCGGACAGCAGGTTTTTTTTAACTTTACACCGATTTATTAACAAGAAAATATATCTACTTATTAACTTATTAATCTCGTTCGATAACTGCTTGTTGGGTCTCTAACCAGTGATGTTGCTTGCAAGACTTATGTATTTCCTGATAGTTTTAGACGGTCAGAAATACGATGATCGAACTGTTCGTATTGTATATATTCTCATTTACTATCAGTGACAGAAATTCGTAGATAAGGGTATTCGTCATTATTTCATTAAAATGATATGACCAGCGATAGGAAATAAATTGTTGAATTGGTGATTCAGAAGTTGTATAGTACTGTTACATTGACCGCGAACAGGTGTATGAAATTTCAGGACCGATTCATGTCAATTTAGGTAAGGAAATGCTCTCGTGCGTGAAGCTAAACTGATGTTTGGATTACTTTTCTATAAAAACATAACCGCGGCGTTTTTCTCCGTCAAGCTTACGTACAAACACAAACATTTCAATACACCTATTTTGAAATGTAATGGTCCAGGTAATATATTCATACGTTCGCGGTTTATATAATCGCACTATACCTGGTTTATTTCAATTTGTTTTCAAATACAAATGTATGTCTTGCTTTAGGATGCGACTATCCGCTTCAAGTTGAAAACTGTTTGACAATGCATATTTATAGGTATGAAAAAGTATGTAGGATAGCGTTGATTTGATAATGGTCGACAATATTTGTTTTCAGGCAAAAGAATATTTCAGAAGAACAGTATTAATGTAGCAGAACAACGAGAAATGGAGTTACAGTCGTTTTTTAAACAATTATTAGGAGGAAATCCTATGGTTGGTAGTGACAACAATTCTAGAACCCAGTTATTTTCCCATACCATTACAAGAATATCATGTTAACAATGTATTTGACTTGTCATTCTACACATAAAAGTATATCTTGAGTAACAACATTATTTAAAGATTTCAAATTGCTCATATTTTTCTAAATGCTATAAATAAGTGTCATATAAATTATAACAACAATGTACTTCTGTGTACGTTGACATGGCTATTGAATGTATAGACACGATCTCATTTGCATATATATTGGTATATGCTTTTAATAAACGGATGGATTGTAATACATTTGAAATTAGATGTAAAGCATAAATTGCAATTAAACAGTATTGTTGCGATTACTACACGTGGTTACATTGCTGATAATATTGCTGACATTAGTTTTCCTCCTATATTGCTGGTTACTTTGAACATTACTGTTGCTTTACTGCTATTACTGTGTCACACATTCCTTTACATTTATTGTGCTTCAAATTTGGTGAGGGTGTTTAAATCTTGGATATTGTATTCATGGTATATGATCATACAGGGTTTTGTTTTACTATTCGTAGCATTTGTATTTGTATTGCAGATAAGCAGCAACGAAATTATCCTAGATTTTTTCCGACATCGTCCAACAGATCCAGTACCTTCGGAAACATCGACACATGAACATATGGTCGCTGAAGATGATGACGATGATGACGTTATATTGTTTGACAAGTAGACTGTGCCAATTTTTCCATAAATGTGCAGTAAAGGAGAGACAGACGACAGTCTAATGGAATTCGAGGACGTAGTTGAAAGCACAGGAGATTGTCACGAGTTCTCTCCCTGATCCCTTCTAGAGTTCTCTCTCGTTATACCTTCTATAGTGACATGTATATGAAGAAGTTTATTTTCAATTTCAGTAGGCCAAATGCCCATGTCAATATACAATATATACACACATATTCGTATACAGAAGTTGACAACAAGTGACTATGGGTCTAATTACGACACAATAAATATATAAATAAATATCATGAGTAGTAATGTATCTAATTATCGTTCATATATAGTACTATAAGTTATACTCGTATATACAATGTTTACATATATGAATACTACAGAAGGGATAAAGGGAGAAAACTCGGGAAATCTCCTGTGGTTTAAAGCGTTGTGTTCACTTGAAATGAATATTATTTATTATTGTTAGTAAATAGATTAATGATGTTTTATCTGTTATGAAATGTTATGAATGCTCAATATTTACACTTTGAATAAATACATTACTATAATCATATAATAATAAATTATTTGATATTTTATGCTCGTATTGTATATTCGGTGAGGACATTTTGTCCAACCAATTTAGTCAGGAAAAAGTTTGAAACAGATGTATGAAAGTCTTGCACCACGAAAATAAGTGAGAAACAGTCCTACAAATACATAATAATATAAATACCAACATTTTGCTTGAAAAACAATTCGAA
Organism: Mactromeris polynyma; assembly: GCA_032209605.1. Lineage (NCBI taxonomy): Eukaryota > Metazoa > Mollusca > Bivalvia > Venerida > Mactridae > Mactromeris > Mactromeris polynyma. The sequence continues at coordinate 2,915,097 of JASFXZ010000016.1, read as the reverse complement.
TCATGGATGGTACGAAATTATGACGCTCCTCAGAAACGAATCACCGACTGACATCTGCTCACGTGTTATGGCAATGTGATTTTCGTGATTTTTTCTTGAAAGACAAAACCTCACTCATTAAAATGATATGAAGATTCCAGTTAAATTGCGGATGGGGAATTGTCTTGCCTATGAATATTCACAGAAAGGTTATTTGTCCACCTTAAGAAGCGAAACTAAATGGGAAGGTTTTGTCCGTTATTTTTCTGGAATAGAATCTTCTTCCTTGTAAAGTGCAGGGTCCACTCTGGAGCATTTACGTACTTGGTGATATAAACAAGGTGACTGTGATGCACAATGCGGTGATACTTTTCAAAGCATGGATAAAAACGTATTGTGTGCTGATTAATGCAGGGAACTGGGCCCTTCCCTGAAGGCCTCCAGGGTCTGGGCTGAATCTACTTCTTCAGGGAGCTGGTTCCATGAGCGGATACCTGACGGCAAGAATGAGTGTCTGTAGACATCGGTGCGGCAAAACGGCTGGAAGTGCCGGAGAGTATGACCTCTAGTAGTCAGTGCTGTGGGTCTGAAGTATGCATGAGCTTGTATGTCGCCATGGCCATGTATGATGCGGTGTACAAGAACCAGTTTGGCATCTGCACTTCGCTGTTGCAGTGTGGGCCAACATAGAGTGCATGGAGTGGCTATCATCTGGCTTGTCCTCCGGTAGTCACCCCTCACAAAGCGACTGTTCGTCTTTGCATTATTTCAAGTTTGTTAATGTTCTGGACAGTGTGTGAATCCCAGACTGGGGAGGCATATTCGAGAATAGGTCTCACTAAAGACTTGTAGCAGTGGGATTTGAAATGTCAGGTTGTTGTTGACGTTTTTGGTTATTGTGCAGAAATGCTCATACCACTGTAATTTCACTTGTATTGTGTCGCCAAGATACCTGCCACTAGGTACGATTGGTAGTTGGTGGTCATGTTATAGGTAGGTTGTTTGCAATTGGGAGTGTTTACTTGAGACACTTATTACCTCACACTTTGATGGATAAAACTCCATAATATCATGCCAGTCTGCCTACCACTGCTCAAGTCTGCGTAAGTTCTCCTGGAGATTGGCAGTCTTCTCGGGACTTGATCTTCCTGCAAAGGAAACTGTCATCAGCAAGTAGCTTGCATGTAGAGTTAACTCTATCTGATATGTCGTTGATATAGAGTAGGAAGAGTAGGGGGCGAGTTATGATCCTTGGGGAACCCCTGCTATAGATGGTGCAGCTGGTGTGATGTGGCCTTCAACAAGGACCTGTTGGCTACGATCAGACAGAACGCTTCCAATCCAGAATCATATGTTCCCCTGGATTCCTCTGAAGGAGGCGCTGGTGTGGAACCTTATCAAAGGCCTTACTGAAATACAATAGTATGGCGTCGACTTGTTCATCATTTTCGATGGCATCTGCGATGTCTTGCAGGACTAGTACTAGCTGATTTGGAGCGCTTCTTACGAAACCCTTGCGGTGAGTTCAACTTCAACTTCAACTTGGATACTTGCTCAAAATCCGCTGTGCAGACATCACGGGGAGGGTAGTGCAGTGGTTAAAACTTGGAACTTGATATAGGATGGTGCCAGACGATCCGGAATTAGTAATATTACAAGTGCTCTCGTTAAAATGTTCCAACGTATATATACACTATACATATTGTTCTGGTAATTACATCCTCGCTGCTGATTGAACGACTACTTTAAAGCTGTCCAAACTTTGTAGATCAGTGACTTTATCTGGAAGCCGATTCCAAACGACCACAGTTCTTGGGAAAAATGAATATTGGTACATGTTAAGTCTACAGTGGTAATTAATGAACATGGTGTTATTCTCGTATCTTGGAGATCGAGCCAGAAGATAGGTTAGTGGTACTGTCGCTAGGTTATATACGACTTTTTTACATAACTCAAGATCTGACGATTTACAACATTCTCACAGTGTTGGCCACTTTAATTGTTGTAACGAAAATGTAACACTCGTTGGGTTTTCACGGTTGAATGGTTTGTTTGCGACGAAGCGCGCTGCATTCATTTGAACTTGTTCAATTTTCTTTATTTGAGTTTTTTGGTTGGGGTTCCAGATGGTTTAACTATACTAGTATTCGGACGTACTAATGATTGATAAGTTCTCTCTTTTACAATTTTTGGAAAGTGTCTAAGGTTTCGTTTTGCAAATCCTAACACTCTAGCGGCTTCGGAGGTGATACTGTATATATCGAGGTTATATGTCATGTTATCTGATAGTTCTACACCAAGATATGGATGATGTTTTACCACTTGAAGGGAGTTTCCTTTCATTTTATAGACACATTCAGAGTTTGTTGTGGACTTCGATGTGTTTCATAACCTGGCTATGGATAATAATGAGTTTGCAGCATACTGAGGTCTGTGATATAGGTCGGTAATTTGCTGGGACTGTTATGTTCCCTTTCGTTAAGACTGTCACAAATGCAGTTTTCCAGTCTTCGGGAGCCCTGTCCTGTCTTAGTGATGCATCAAACACCAATGTTAGTGCTGGGGGCAAAATCGTTTGCGAAGTCTTTCAGAAGTCGTGTAGGGATGTTGTCAGCACATTGTGCCTTGTGAGGGTCCAGACTTACACTCAAACAGTTTGTAATCAGCATGTTGCATGTAACCTTTAGTAAACTATATCCATGTGATATCACTGTTAGACAAAATATTGCTGTATGGAAAAATGTTTGTGATCATGCAGTACACTGTTCGTCGGTCTTGTATACATGTATGCTAATTGCATATCCTCGTGGGCTTTATAGTCTAATTGGAATGATAAAAGCATCCAAAGGATAGGGATGGTGTCAGCGTGGCTAGGCAAATAATTATGTTATAGAAAGTTACTAAGCGAGAAATTGATGGAGAGCCAATGTTTATATTTTTGCAGTTTTCCTTCTACTTTCTTTTTCCCTATACTTCATTATTAAAAAAAGAAAAGTCGTTGATATTTAAAATTCTACATTTGAAATTATAAAATGATCTTCAATAAATATTTAAACCAAAGACCGGTATTTAGGTCTTTGATTGAACCTAACACAATTTGTGAAAATGTAAAAACGATAATGGGTTACCAAGTGCATTATGGGTAAATTTCTCAACTTTCACTTATCATATACATTGTACATGTAAATTACATTTGAAACATTTTGATTTCATATTTTGGTTAGACATATTACATCACGGACCGTGTTATGGTATGTTCCAGATTACACTGATAAAATACCCGTTCGATTTATATTACGGAAGGCTAGAATTTATACCAATCAAAATGGCCGAAAACATTCTTGACACTGACAGTGAGGATGAAGTTCCTGCTGGTTGGGAAGAAAGGGTCACATTAGACGGGGATGTTTACTATGCCAAGTACATAAGCTTAGTTTCTTAGTGTTGTGGTAAATTTAGGTCTTAACATCGCACTTCAAACTAACTTAATGAGATTGAAATACGTTTTCGCGATGGATGCGACAGTTTCGGATAAAACGTTAAATTGGACATCGCATTAATAATATATGGCTTATCGGGATGGCTTCTTTTATTACCTGTTATCCTTCGAAATGTCAAATTCTCTTGATTCAGAAACTAGATGGGGGGACGTCGGGAATTTTTTAATCGCTAACCGAAACATTGTTTGATCTCGGAAGACAATCTCACCGCTGCTGAGAGTTCAAACAAGTCTTATGTTTCCAAATCCATGGTTTATATGTCCGTGATATAACAAAGACCTAAATACCACAGATGCGCAACAAATCTGGACCAATGAACGAAGTCTCATTTTAGTCTTGCACTAGGCGATAAATGAAACCGGTGTGCAAGATTTGGAAAAACTGCTATATGGTGCCATTATGGAAGATCACAGTTTGCAAAGTTTTCACACCATTATTCAATTAAAGAAGCTTTCAATGCTATATAATTCATAATAAGTACAGGATGAGTTTTACAAGTTTGCCAATTTATTTACCAAACAACGAGTGCATTTTAATTACAGGTGAACCCACATTATCTAGGGACACAGTTTCATCCGTTTAGGATAGATAATAAATTTAAAAATTAGATTGTTTGTTATTTATTTAATTGGATTCAGAGATCCTTAATGTCGACAGTTTGATTTAGTCTCTGACTAATTGCTGAAGAAACTAAATCGCAGGCCATCCTGCTGCAAAAGACGCCCACAAATATGTTATTGATTATAGCGCTATGTCCTGGTTTCAGAAGACATTCTTTTAAAAAGTAACTATAAACAATATTTAATGTCAGTATGAATAATAATACAGAGTTTCATATTTCATTTTGACAAAAATATATTTTTTAGGCAGTGCGTCTGCTGCTAATATCGTATCAATGCTCCATATCTGGTTTACGTGCGCTTGCAGTGAGATTTCGTCGCAAGATTTTACAATATTTGGTGGAGTAGCATATCTGTGGTATCTAGGTCTTTGATATTAACAATGATTAGAATTTAAAGATTGATAGTCATATTCAGTTATTGGTCGGAATCATTGGCACTTCCAATGGTGTTTTATTGCTTAAAATTAGGTTCCAGAATTATCTACTTTTAAGGGTATAAGTAACAGAGCATGTAAGCATGAGGATATCTACTTTAGTTGAGGGGGAGTAGCCATGAGACTTAGTTAGATATCTAAGTGTTTTTATTCAATATGTTTTGTATCATAATTTTGATCATAAAATGTGTATGTATGAACAGGCGTTTCTTTTTGTCATATGATGTCACTTGACGTATGCAAATAAGCAGGCATGACATGCACCATGATTGTGAAATTGAAAACCGCCAGATATTAAACCAATTAAACAAATGTAGCATGCACTGCTATTGTGAACCCTACAATATTGAACCAATGCTGGTAAAGTGTGGACATGAAATGTCACTTTTGTCAACAGTGGGCTAACTAACAGTGCGAGTGTCTAATTACCACACAGTTAGTTAATGCACTCTGTCCTTTGATAATTAATCCCTCTCCTTTAATTAACTCTGGATTAAGATCCACCTCTCCAGATGTAGCACTACAAAGTACAAACTTCAAAGAAATCTACATAAACTATGATACTCGTGGTCTTATAGTAATGCTAGAAGTAGAACTAGGCACTGTCGGTCCTTGATATAATCCATGGCTGTCTATCATGGTACAGTATTTAACAACATGTAAATTGCATTGTATCACGAACATATATGATTGTTTGAGGGAGGAACAAAAATTCAGCATGGTGTTAATATGTCTAACAGTCACACTTTATTTGTTAAGATCATGCATATAAATGTGTTGTGCCTTTCAGTTTTACAGAGAATACATATTACAATATTATTTCAATGTTGTTTTGTCTTAACAGTCACAGTACACAAACTACGCAGTGGAACCATCCCATCACTGGCAAGAAAAAAATAGCAAAAGGAGGTACATGTAATATACTACCCTGAGCTTGGAGTTTACTTCCTAGCTTACATTTTAGTATCTAATTCTTATCTTTGGAAGATTGATGGTATTGTATTTTCACGTTCTATTTCTTAACTTTTTTGCATTCTTCATTTCCTCTGCTATCTTGATAAACTTTCCTGATTTATATTTAAACAAATATTCCCAAAACATAAAGCCATTCTTATCATGATGAACAAAAACAATTGCCAAATGTTATGTGTCTGCAGATTATGAAATAAGTAATATTGCACTAATTGGTTTTGATTTGTCCAACTATATAGGTATTTTCTACATTTCAGAGCTGCCTTATGGTTGGGAAAGACAAGTGAGAGAGGATGGCATTGTTTTCTATGTTGAGTAAGATATATCTTTTTAACATCATGATGGATATGTACGCTAACATATAATTTCACTGACATGCAATTCAACTTAAAATTTTCTGTGATAATCTATTCTAAGTTAATTTGTTTACTACTTACGCTTGGTATAAAATGTTTGATTTAATAAGGGCCCACTCGTTAAGCTCAGTCAGAAGAGCGCTTGACTGCTTATCTAGAAGTTGTGGATTCAAAACCCAGGCTAGGCGTATGTTCTTTGGACTGATGCCAAAGTCATTTGTCCTCTACCTCTGAACTCTGATTTATGTGGAGAAGTTATTGGTTGCTAGCAGGTGAGCAGGTTAGTGCTGGTTGAAAACTCAGGAGCATCAGTTAGGTCAACTGAGCACCATATATAACTGAAATACCATTTAGAAATGGTGTAAAGCCTGAAACAAACAGATTAAATGATTAAACATATTACATAGTCTTAAACTATCTGCAAGGTTAGCATATGGTTTAATTCTCTTATGTATGATTTTATCTGTATGTTACGGTGGCATATTTCTGCCACCAATTAACTACTTAATTAACTAGATAATTATGTGGTTATCACATTAAAGAAACTAGGTAGCTACTTAATAAACTAGATGATTATGTGGTTAACTAGAAGTATCGTGATAAATTTTCATACCAGATAAATATCTTAACAAGAACAATTGTCTGATAGTGCCCACCATAGAAATATGCCACCATATAGTATTGTCATCTTAAAATTATGTTAAATTTATATTTAGATTATCTTTTTAAAATTCAGCTATTCCTATACAAAGAAGCTGTTCAAAATAAAAGTCTTGTTGCCAGTGCATGGTGTTGTGTTGTGTATAACAATGTTGTGAATTTGACACTGTTGACAGATTCATGAATGATCTTACAGTATTTTGTAATTAAACTGCATTCCTTGTTCTGATTCTGTATAAGTGGATGATAACGCAAATCAAAAGCTTTGTGAATCTGCAATTTCAGACGATTTACGTCATATTTCTATAATATTTTTTTGTTTCATAGTGAATAATGTAAAAACGTGCTTGTGTGAACAGGAAAAAGTATGCTAGCTGATCTTTTCACAACATTCTAGAATTTGTGAAATTCACGAACATTTCCATGTTGCCCTTTATACAGTAGATTATATAGAGGGTTTGGCACAGAATATTATGTAACTCCATGTTGGTAAATAAGCAGTCAGAATTGTTTTTGTGTCAAACATACAAATTTCATGCTTATTGAATATATGTTTCAGTCATATTAATGAAAAGACTACTTACACAGACCCCAGATTAGCATTTGCGGAAGATGAGTCATCAAGAAGAGAGATAAAACAGAAGTTTGATGGCAACAGTACCGCCTTGCAGATCCTTAGTGGGCGCGATTTGAGTGGAAAATATGTCATAGTAACTGGCGGAAACAGTGGTATTGGTAAATATCATCAATAGATAGTTCCCACATCTACAATATTTACTCCCCTTGTTCTTAATCTTCAGCCATTTTGATAGGCAAAACTGATAAGCTCTTATAGGAGTAAATCCCAAGTATGTGATAATTGAGAAAATACCAAGATAATTTGCCTGCAACAACCACTTTTTCTTCAATTTTATGAGCCAACTGCCCACATGAGCACAATGAATAATTTATTATTTATATATCTGATTTTATTCAATCATCATTTACATTGTACTCCCTATAAACTTTAAAGACATTGCCTATCAATATGGCTGTCTATTCAGAACAAGGGAGGTAATTATTGTAAATGTAGGAACTATCTGTATGATAACATTGTTTGGCTTATCTTTCATACAAAAGGAAATACTTTTGAGATAAGATTGTACTAGTCATTATGTAATACTTGGTCACTTTACTGAGTATTGCAACTTGATGATTACACTCATGTACTATGAATATTTGGCAATTTGCCATAATTTACAACATGTTTGTCTCTAAATCCTTGGTACGAGGGACGTTCATTTTAGTCTGTCACTACTGAGTTTCTGTATGAAACAGTACTAAGTACGAGTAAAAAGTGTCCTGTTACATCGGCGATTATCACATAATGGCATGAAATTTGGTAAAATTTTAGGTTCAATATCTTTGTGAATTTTTTGTCAATACAAATATGTGCGGCAATTATGAAGACTGGTGTCGATGTGTTCTAAATGTAGAAGCTTGTCAGACATGAAGTGAATTATGTGAAATATAGGTACCATCTATGGTATACGTAAGAACACATTTTAGATGGTATAAATAAGCCAAAGAAAGTATAACTGGTCAACTAAAAGTCTCTGTTACATGATTAAACATCGCTGAAGTTGAAATACAAAAAACAGACATTCAAACGTGTTAATAATAAGCAGTTACAATGCAAAGCACAAAATCAGTTATTGTTAAACAAGTTGAAAGCAATGTGGATGGACTTGTTCAAATTCAAGTGTCAAGTGACCATACAGTTACAGGCAAGTCTTCATGCCCCCACAATTTGAAGAATGGCGCAGGGGCATACATATTACACCTGTCCATCCAACTGTGCATCTGTCTGTGCAAAATATTTGTTTCCGATCAATAAATCTTGAAAGGATAGATGGAGGCAATTCATATTGGACACATATACGTAGAATAATTAAATGCAGGTTCAGTTCAATTTTGGTTACAATTCACCAATTTTTGTAGGAGTTATGGTCCTTTATTGACTCAAAAGCCCATAGTGGGGGCGTCCATGTCCTATTGATGCATCTAGTATTAATAACGTCCACTGTCCACTAAGTGAAGAAATTTATCAAAAACATAAGTATGCACTTTTTCATTATTTCCTAGAAAAGCAGAAGATTGTAAGACTTCCCCACCCACCGTTCTCGCCAGACCTTGGCATGTGCAACTTTTTCTTTTTCCATTGTTGAGAAAGACCCTATCTGGACATGGATAGACTCACCAAGTGTGGTTGACTGTGCAATTTTCCAGCGTTTAAAGGGTGTTCAAGGGGCAGACTACTTTGCAGCATTTAAAAAATAGACTTTGAGGTTACAAAATGTATTTCTGGTAAAAGGAGAAGTACTTTAGAGATTAAAGGAAACAGATCAATAATGATTACTATACATGTACCAGTAATTTGTATTATACAGGCCCAGTGACAATATAATTTGAATGTTTCTTGTATGTATTATGAGACACCAATAAATGAGTGCCGCTGTACGATTTCCAACCTCTTCTTTAAGTGACATCATATGCAGAATATGTCACATGTGACGTCACCATGTACTGACAGTTAACAATATTTGCTCCATATTGCAATATGAAAACGAAGTGACTGTATGGAGTAAATATTGTTTCTGGCTTGCAAATTATGACATCACATGTTGCGTTTTCTTGAAAATTCACTTACAGAATAGGTTGGAAATCCCATTGCAGTGCTCTAGTGGTCTCTAGGGCCGTGGTCCAGTGGTTAGTGCGCTGGACTTGTAACCCGGCGATCTGGGTTCGATTCCCGGTCGCGGCAGGTCATACCCTTCCATGAAAATTTGACAAAAATGCCGATTTTCCTCCACATGTGGAGAAGTTGCCGGCTCCTTGTGGAAGGGTAAGTTAGTACTGGTAAGAATTCAGTCCAGGAAAAACTGGTTAGGTGAACCGGCCGCCGTATATAACTGAAATATCGTTGAGAAACGGCGTTAAACCCGATGAAACAAACAAACAAACATCTAGTGGTCTCTGTTCTTCTATTATGTCATTTATACCATGTGTGTAATTTATTACGATTTTTTTCTTGCCCATCCATTTGTGAACATTTTAATTGACTGCAAGATGCTAAACAACAAGCATTATTGAATGCCATTTATGAATTAGTATAATATACCTGATCTTAATGGAATCTTTACATTTGATGTCAACATGTTTTTGATGTTTTGGAAGAAATTGATATTTAAACTGCTGCTTCAGTGTTGAATAACATGTTTATCCCTTTGTTAAATAAGGAGAGTTTTAAGCAGGTCATTGGAAGACAAGTACTAGTAGTCTTACTGTTCTCTTCCCTTCCAACATTGATATTCATGTCACAGTGTTAATTGACCGATCTTTGTAGGGTCTCTGTGATAATTGATTTTCGCTCCCCTATTGTTATCTAGTTTTTCCTTATGGATTGCTTATTGTTGACCTTATTCCAGTGTTCTACAGAAGTTTAGAGGTGGAAGGGAGAATCTGACTTAGTACAGGACTGTGGTTGTGAAAACTTTAACAAAGAAAAAAATAAAGGAAAAATCTTAAAACTAGAAACAAATGCTAACATCATAGAATCTTATAAAAAATGAATGGTTTCCTCATCAACTTGAAAATAGTCAATTCTTATTACACTGACTTATGTTACAATGGATTATCAGTTTAACTACACTAAAGTCAAATCCTGTGGAAACCAATTTTTTTATTTGACCATAGATGAAATCCAATATAACGATATACTCAATACCAAGTAAAACATCCAGGGAACACATATAGTGGTTATAACAAGAGTTGTCTGTACGCTTATTCCTGAATAGAACACAGAAGCAGTGTTTTGTCTTTTTTTAGGTTTTGAGACTGTACGGTCTTTGGCTTTTCATGGCGCACATGTTGTTCTGGCATGTAGAAACGAGGAGTCGGGACATGAATGTAAGAAAAGTATTGAAGATGAGAGACCAAAAGTCAATGTGGAAGTAATGAAGATTGATTTAGCATCGTTTAGTAGTGTACAGAATTTTGCTGAACAATATAAAAAGACCAAACGGTAGGTACCTAAATGCGCGAAATTACAGGCCTGAGATATCTCTGCAGAATTTGGCAGATTACTGGTTCGCTAGAGCCGTTTTTGAGATCAAAGTAAACATACATTAAAACATCCTTCTCTGTGAAAAGATCCACTGATTTTAAAATTACCATTCTCATGTATGTGTTCATCACCATGCCAAGTGTACCGATGCCTCCTTGTATGATTGTTCAGGGTTCCCACAGTCAGGGAAGTCATAAAGTTGTTTTTTCAAGGTCAGGGAAAAGTCAGGGATTTATTTAATTGGTGGGGGAAAATCGGGAAATAATGATCAATACAATAATGATCAAACTATGACTGCAGACAACAATGATCAAACTATGACTGCATACACTAATAATCAAACTATGACTGCAGACAACAATAATCAAACTATGACTGCAGACAACAATATTCAAACGATGACTGCAGACAACAGTGATCAAACTATGACTGCAGACAACAATGATCAAACTATGACTGCAGACTACTGAGATCAAACTATGACTGCAGACAACAGTGATCTAACTATGAATGCAGATAACAATGATCAAACTATGGCTGCATACTACTGTGATCAAACTATGACTGCAGACAACTGTGATCCAACTATGACTGTAGATGACAATGATCCAATTATGACTGCAGACGACAATGATCAAACTATGACTGCAGACAACAATGATCAAACTATGACTGCAGACAACAATGATCAAACTATGACTGCAGACTACTGTGATCAAACTATGGCTGCTGCAGACTACTGTGATGCAACTATTACTGCAGACAACTGTGATCAAACTATGAGTGCAGACAACAATGATCAAACTATGACTGCAGACAACAATGATCAAACTATGACTGCAGACAACAGTGATCAAACTATGACTGCAGACAACAGTGATCAAACTATGACTGCAGACAACTGTGATCCAACTATGACTGTAGATGTCAATGATCCAACTATGACTGTAGACAACAATGATCAAACTATGACTGCAGACAACAGTGATCAAACTATGACTGCAGACGACAATGATCCAATTATGACTGCAGACGACAATGATCAAACTATGACTGCAGACGATAGTGATCCAACTATGACTGCAGACGACAATGATCAAACTATGACTGCAGACGGCAATGATCAAACTATGACTGCAGATGACAATGATCCAACTATGACTGCAGACGACAGTGATCAAACTATGACAATGTCACTTCATTTTTTCAATATGATCTACAATGCAACTGAGGAGTTAACCCCTAACAGTTTCATATCTGAACTTATGTTTCATGTCAGATACTACCCTTCATACTCGTGCAATGGGAACTATCAGTTCCATATTTCATGTTTTAGTCATCAAGAAGATCAAACTAAAGACTCCCTGCACTCGGACTCGGAGCAGACAGCCTGTACTTTGCAAACAATAGTGTAAGTTGATTTTAGTTACCAGTAAATTTGATTATTCTTATGGTTTTATATTTTTCAGGCCGTTGCATTATTTGATACTTAATGCTGCTGTGTTTGGCATTCCATACAAACAGACAGAAGACGGTTTAGAAACAACATTCCAAGTTAATCATCTATCCAATTTTTATCTAACCAAACTTTTCTGGACCTTGCTAATGAAATCTGCACCTGCTAAAGTCATTGTTGTCTCGTCAGAGTCACACAGGTAAACAAAACTTTTCAAATTAGCTCCTGATTTTATTCTTCTGCTAATATGATAACAATTAATTTTTCACAAAGTTTTGGTGGAGAAATTGATTTTATATAATTCTGGTCCATAATTCCTGTGAGTATTGGATATAAAATCCCTAATGCCTGTGAGGATTGAATGTTTAGTCGCAAATCCCTATGAGGATGGACATTTTAGTACCCAATCCCTATGATAATGGAAATTTTAGTACCCAATCTCTATGGAAATTTTAGTACCCTATCCTTGTGAGGATTGAAATTTAGTACCCAATCCCTATGGAAATTTTAGTACCCTATCCTTGAGGATTGAAATTTTAGTACCCAATCCCTGTGAGGATTGAATTATATTACCCAATATCTGTGAGGATCGAAATTTTAGTACCAATTGTCTGTGAGGATTCAAATTGTAGTACCCAATCCCTGTGAGGATTAAAATGCCAGGGTATCATTTTGCTACCCAGTTCCACAGGTGGCCGGTGAGTAGCCATGACATTTAAACCCGCATTGAAAAAAAAATGTCATGGCTACTCACCGGCCACCTGTGTCCAGTTCATGATTTCTGTGACTTTAACTGTTTGCTTAAGCTGACTATTTTACTGTCTACCAGGAGTCTTATTTCCTGGACAATACAGATTGTATATAGTATGAAGTTTAAAGTATGTTTCCTTCATATTACAAGGTTGTAAGTAAAAAAAAACCAATGTGTACAGTGTGTTACTGAATGACTTGTACAATGGTAATCAGTACACTGAATGATAAAATCTTACAAAATACATTGTACAGTTAAACCTCAATTAAAGACCAATGTTACATGCATTCTCTGGATATGCCTTCTCATTATTATGCTAAATAAATTGCCTTTATCTTCGTTATGAGTACTAGACAGAGAATGGAAACGTGGTGGTATCTGATTTATTCCAGGGGACGTAGCCCCGAGTATGAATTAGATATCCAAGCGTTTTCTCTCTGATTTGTATCGTAGTCCAATCACGAAAAAGTGTGTGTAAAATCAGGCGTTTCTTTTTATTATGCGACGTTTGCAAATAAGCAGACATGTCATGCACCATGATTGTGAAATTTAATACCCAGGACATTTAACCAATCAAATAAACATATCATGCTCAGTGATTGTGAACCTCAGGATGTTGAACCAATTCTGGTAAAGTACTGTTATGTAATGTCGCTTTTTGCAATAGTGCATTAACTAACAGTGTAGGTATCAAATACCCTCGCTGTTAGTTAATGCACTCTGTACTTTGATAAATAAGTCCCCCCCCCCTTAAGATAACCACCTCCACCTGTCAAGATGTAACTCTACAAACTTCAAAAAATCATGATACAATTGTTGTTCATTTTATTGCAGAACCTGTGATCTGAATGTGATGAATTTGAGTGAAGATAAACTATCACCTGGTGCAAACAGTTACTGGGACCTTCGGGCATACAATCTGTCCAAGTTGTGCAATACCTTATTTTCTTTACATTTGAACAATGAACTGTATAAATATGGCGTAACGTCCGTGGCCTTACACCCGGGTAATATGATGTTTACGCGGCTACAAAGAAACTGGTGGTTTTACAGATTGCTGTTCTATGTGGCAAGACCTTTCACTAAATCTATGGTAAGTGAATGCATTGTGGAATTTCCAGATATTCAAATACACTATTTTGTCCTCTTCATATTGCTGTTATGCCAGGGCCAAATGTCAACACCTTGTATATTGAGGTAAAGAGCATAAAGCTGTTATTCAGTATTAGCAGTTTCTGCATTTCAATTTCAATAAAAAAGCACATGAAATGTTTAACGTCATCCCATTATTTTGTGTGAAGTATTCATTAGCACGCTTTTTTTCCTATTGCTTTAAAACATTTCCATTTTCAAATGCCATGCTTATATAAGTCAAATTGATAGTCAAGGCATGAAGCATCTTCTAATGGTTGAGTGTAAAATTGTACAAATGACGGTTGTGATGCCCCTGGGGCCAGGTTGTGATGCCCCTAGGGCCAGGTATCTTCTTGAAAAGATAATCTATCCTTCAGAACTGATTCATTTTAACCAGATTTGCTTTGAAGCATCTTATATTGATAATGAGTGTGCACAAATATTGGCACTGGTCCCCTTTGAGTAATGTGACAGGGCTTTATTTGGGAAAAAAGTTTTCCCATAAAACATACTCCTCTACAGAAACACTGTATATATTTCAATTTTATTTGGCTAGAAATATCATCTGTTGGTAGGGATATAAATTATTACAAGTGATGGTCAAGATCCTTGTTGGCGCCAAGGATGGGGCCTGTTTGCATAAAAAGGATTTTCTTTTGAAATGCTTTATTTCTTTAATTCTACCATTTTCCAAAATTTGCTGGGAAACAGGCCCTGAGGGCATCTTGTTTAACAGACTTAAGACTGTAAGTTTTCTTTGCACTGAGTTTTGCTAGTAAACTCACAATATAAACAAGATCCGGGAGAAGATAAGAATCTTGGAAGATTTGATAATGATATTCCCCATTGAAAGAAAAATAGTTTTTACCTTACAAATAGATTATCTTTTTATCAATGTTAATGCATTTTTTCACCACAAACACAGCTTTTGCTTTAAGTGTAACAGTGCGAGTCATTATAACTTGTAGCTATCACGAGCCCAAGCATCCTCTGTACTCAGGCTTTTCATAACAAGTTAATTAGTTTTACAACACCTACAGCACAACGTTTTACAACACCGTCGTAGCAAAAATGCTCACATAAAAGATGAGTAATTTTGCCAAATACTGGAATTGGATACGTCAACATTGGGATATGTCGACATATTTTATCTGTATATTTTTGACTGTATATGATACCCTGGGCAAACTGACTGTAAAAATCTCGTACTCACGAATAATTTATAAGATGAAATCCAGCCACTTGATTGGCCGCATAACACACTGTTCGATACGGAAATTGCAGAGGAGTGACGGATGATCACGGTTCTGAGCGATAGCTCTTCACAAAGGAGATTCCTTCTTTGTTTGTTATCGTCCATTTCGTTGGTCGAGAAATGCTAATGAATATTCATGCATTATGATGTTTCGCTAGCCAATTTGCTCAGGGTATCATTTATGTTATTAATAGCCTGGGTACTAAGAATGGAGCCCAAGGTACTTCTGGTGAGATATTGTGATTCCCGTCATGTATTGAGTCTGTAACCCTAATGTTATATTTTGGCTCAATCTCGAAACCTTTTAAGAATATTTGACTTATAACATCTAGTTCAAAACTTGCTCTTTGTAGGGTCAAACATAACTTCTTTATGTCATAGTGATAGAAATCTTTGTTAACACTTTAAAGGCCACAGTTTCTTCCAGATTAACATGAAACCTGGCTAGCAATTATGAACGAAATCTAGGCCATGTTGCAACAACTCTAGTATGTATTAAAGCAATTCATGACCATCAATGGCCCTTTTGTCTTGTACACTGTTTGAGAAGTTCATTGTGTGAATAACTGGTTATCTCAGGTCATGTAAACAACATCTCAAGATTGAAGTACTGGCTGGTATAATTGCATCACAAAGCATATGAAGGGTTCAGGAAAAAACTAGAAACTGATTCTGTACCAAGTCGTAGTTTCAACACTTGCACTAAACCCTTATTATCATGGAAATCTGTAGTTTGTTCTTCAGCAGCTATACTTAAAGTAATTAAATTGCAGCCCTTTTTTTTCGTCTATGCATTGTGAACTTGATGCTTATGCCTTAAGATATTGAGGTTCAGGCAGTAAACCATATTAAAGCTAATTTTTATTACGTGTGTTTAATTGGATTATGTTTGTGTTCGTTGGTAATGTTTATCATTCTAAGACTGAAATTAACTGACTTTTCTTTGCTATATGTTGAGAAGTAAAAGCGAAACTAGTGCATCTGGCTCTGCATATATAATTGCAGATATGGTAGTTTTGCTTTCACCCTTTCAAGGTATTAGCCTGAGTAATAAACTTTTATTTCCCAGTGCATGGATGTCTGTTATCTGTAAATAAAACAAAATGTGAATAACCTGCAGTATTTGTTATCAGGGCTGAAGCTAAAGATTATGCATTAAATGCTATCATATTTGTAATATCACTTAAAAACTCATGTGGTAGACATTTATATTGTGCCCTGTGGAAACAAAATTAAATATCTGTCAAAAATCCTACCATTGTAATGTAAAACTGCATCTTGTAATAATACGAGTAATACGAGGTATTTGCAGTGAAGTTTGTTTTGAGTACTTTTTGTTTTATTAATTTAAAGCAATTAAGACAAGTGTTATTTAAAAGTGAAAACATCTGTTGCCAGTAGTTTGAATGCTCTTGTGGCCTTGTAGCATATATTAAGTACATTGTAATAAATAAGCATCACCTAGTTGTTTTGTCGGTCAGGATGATCACCACTAAAACCTGGACAAATGTATTAAAAGACAATTTCTGACACCAAAAATAGTCATGTTAATACACTGAAACTTGCTACAAATCAATATGTGTGTTATGAGTATGCATGCAGTGATGATGATGGTGATATGGTACCCAGTAATGTTGGTGATATAGTACCCTGTAATGTTGGTGATATAGTACCCTGTAATGCTGGTGATATAGTACCCAGTAATGTTGGTGATATAGTACCCAGTAATGTTGGTGATATAGTACCCAGTAATGCTGGTGATATGGTACCCAGTAATGTTGGTGATATGGTACCCAGTAATGTTGGTGATATGGTACTCAGTAATGCTGGTGATATGGTACTCAGTAATGTTGGTGATATGGTACTCAGTAATGTTGGTGATATGGTACTCAGTAATGTTGGTGATATGGTACCCAGTAATGTTGGTGATATGGTATCCAGTAATGCTGGTGATATGGTACTCAGTAATGTTGGTGATATGGTATCCAGTAATGCTGGTGATATGGTACTCAGTAATGTTGGTGATATGGTACTCAGTAATGTTGGTGATATGGTACTCAGTAATGTTGGTGATATGGTACCCAGTAATGTTGGTGATATGGTATCCAGTAATGTTGGTGATATGGTACCCAGTAATGTTGGTGATATGGTACTCAGTAATGTTGGTGATATGGTATCCAGTAATGTTGGTGATATGGTACCCAGTAATGTTGGTGATATGGTACCCAGTAATGTTGGTGATATGGTATCCAGTAATGTTGGTGATATGGTATCCAGTAATGCTGGTGATATAGTACCCAGTAATGTTGGTGATATGGTACCCAGTAATGTTGGTGATATGGTACCCAGTAATGTTGGTGATATGGTACCCAGTAATGTTGGTGATATGGTACCCAGTAATGTTGGTGATATGGTATCCAGTAATGCTGGTGATATAGTACCCAGTAATGTTGGTGATATGGTACCCAGTAATGTTGGTGATATGGTACCCAGTAATGTTGGTGATATGGTACCCAGTAATGTTGGTGATATAGAACCCAGTAATGTTGGTGATATGGTACCCAGTAATGTTGGTGATATGGTACCCAGTAATGTTGGTGATATGGTACCCAGTAATGTTGGTGATATGGTACTCAGTAATGCTGGTGATATGGTACCCAGTAATGTTGGTGATATGGTACCCAGTAATGTTGGTGATATGGTACCCAGTAATGTTGGTGATATGGTACCCAGTAATGCTGGTGATATGGTACCCAGTAATGTTGGTGATATGGTACCCAGTAATGATGGTGATATGGTACTCAGTAATGCTGGTGATATGGTACTCAGTAATGTTGGTGATATAGAACCCAGTAATGTTGGTGATATAGTACCCAGTAATGTTGGTGATATGGTACCCAGTAATGTTGGCGATATGGTACCCAGTAATGTTGGTGATATAGAACCCAGTAATGTTGGTGATATGGTACCCAGTAATGCTGGTGATATAGTACCCAGTAATGTTGGTGATATGGTACCCAGTAATGTTGGTGATATGGTACTCAGTAATGTTGGTGATATGGTACCCAGTAATGTGGGTGATATAGTACCCAGTAATGTTGGTGATATGGTACCCAGTAATGTTGGTGATATAGTACCCAGTAATGTTGGTGATATGGTACCCAGTAATGTAAGTGATATGGTACTCAGTAATGTTGGTGATATGGTACTCAGTAATGTTGGTGATATGGTACTCAGTAATGTTGGTGATATCGTACCCAGTAATGTTGGTGATATGGTACCCAGTAATGCTGGTGATATGGTACCCAGTAATGTTGGTGATATGGTACTCAGTAATGTTGGTGATATGGTACTCAGTAATGCTGGTGATATGGTACCCAGTAATGCTGGTGATATGGTACCCAGTAATGTTGGTGATATGGTACTCAGTAATGTTGGTGATATGGTACTCAGTAATGTTGGTGATATGGTACTCAGTAATGTTGGTGATATGGTACCCAGTAATGTGGGTGATATGGTACCCAGTAATGTTGGTGATATGGTACCCAGTAATGTGGGTGATATGGTACCCAGTAATGCTGGTGATATGGTACTCAGTAATGTTGGTGATATGGTACTCAGTAATGTTGGTGATATGGTACTCAGTAATGTTGGTGATATTGTACTCAGTAATGTTGGTGATATGGTACCCAGTAATGTTGGTGATATGGTACCCAGTAATGTGGGTGATATGGTACCCAGATATGTTGGTGATATGAAAGCCAGTAATGTTGGTGATATGGTACCCAGTAATGTTGGTGATATGGTAGCCTGTATTGTTGGTGATATTACACATGCACATTTTCAAACATGTCCTTTAATTACATATAGATGTTGTATTCTGGTCAGTGATGTATGATGTGATTATAACATTGACGCATGTTTTTCTTGCAGCAACAAGGGGCAGCAACTACTACATATTGTACTGTGGCCCCAGAAATGCAGAATGTGGGTGGAATGTATTTCAACAATTGTTGTCGATGCCCTCCATCTAGTGCAGGTTGTGATGATGAGCTGGCTAAAGCATTGTGGGATATATGTGAAAAAATTCTCAGCAAACGGATTGGTCGACCTATTTAAAACAGCTGGTTTATGTATATACTCATCCTCTATTTATTTTGTCTATGCACAAATGTATATCAGTATTGTATCAAAATAAATGTGCACAGTTTTCTTTGACATTACTTGGAGAACAGGGTTCAGTATGATAATTTTTGTTGTGTTGCGCTTCAATTCAAATAATTTATTCCATGTGAAACATTGGAATGATAATATTGCTCAATTCAATATAACGATTGTTTTTTTGTACTTAATTTCCAGTTAGTTACATGTTATTCGTTTTATATTCAATATTAAGGTTTAGGTTATAGAGGATTGAAAATTAGTGTTCAGATTTTATTGAATTTACTAAAAGCAACTGTCAAAACTATGTATAGCAAGTAGTGACTTAACAGGTGCCCGGCTACAATTTGGGTACCATTTTATTAATTAATTTCAGTGGATAGTGCTTCTTTCGCTCATCAAACACTATTTTAGGACATGAATGCAAGGCCTGTGATGACTGCCTGTGGTGGCATCAGTCAAGCCTGGGCAGTGCCGGGACATTAACTTCACGTCAATCCTGTTTCTATACAGACTGTTCAGAATCATGCTGAATGTCCATGTGGGTAGAGCCTGCCGCAACAGCAGTAGGTTTAGATATTTAAGAAAGGGAAGCAACCATATAAGATGTATACACACTGTTTATTCTACAGATTAATGTTAAAAGATAGGATCCCCGCAGGTATTTGGCAACTGGGTACCTGGGTAAAAAATTACTACCTGTCCAGTCCCTATTTGCTTGGCTTTCTAGAGCATTAAATTGTATTCGCTGTCATGTTTAATAAATTCATAAAGTATGAACAGGAATGCCAGATTTTATATATCGCTATTAACATGTTTGAGCAAATATTTAGTATGTGATAAATGTGATAATTAATAAACAAGAATGCTTGACAAGAGTGATAATTGTAGTAATATATGAACAAAAACTTCTGTATTGTAAATTGACCTTATATTCAGGTCATATTACAGTGGATGGTTCACTTGTCTCCTGGTTATATCACTGCTTGCTTGATTGATTGAAGTTACAGGGGTGTCACTAATTTTTGAATAAGCAGGGAAATCATCAAAAGTAGGCGTGTGTCCTATAGGGGTACTCCCGGGTCTTATTGTCTGCCCTGCATACAGTACTCGGACTACTACCAGTCCTTTGAATGTGACTGAAAATTGAGGTCCCATGTCAGTGGTGGTGACATCAATATATGTCTACTGGCTGCAGATCACCAGGTTTGTCTTTCCATCATTGTTAAGTGCTTTCTATAACTGTTGTAAAGGTATGGTTCACAACATGGAAATGTTCATGAAAATAACAGCTTCACATTTAAATGTTACTTTGACCATTTCAGTTATCACAAACATTTCCACTAGTGGATCCAAAGCAGTCAAACACTATATGAGTATTATTTCCTTTTATATTTAAAGATGAATATTAAGTTCTCCTTGTACAATTCCTTGGCCTGTTATAATAATCGTGTTCTTTTCCCCTTTCTGTTCGTGGCCAACTTGCTTTATTAGCTTGTCCTGAAATGCATTCGCTCCATTCCATCCCTCTTTTTCCCCTGTTGTTGTGCCCTCCAATTCTCCTAGGTTATTTTATCAGACAATTCTTTAATCCCTATAAATGTTTGCCCTTACACCTCCTCCGCACCACTAATGTTTCACAAGCTGATGCTTCTATGGGATCAGGGTGAGATCGAGGCATGGATGTGTGAATGTGACGTTCCCTAGACAGAATAACTATTAACAACTTCATCCTTCTTCCCTATACATCCACCTATTAAATATCTCTTAAGCAAATCAAGGGGGAAAAGTGTGCCTGATGTGGGGCTCAAACCATCGACCCCATAAACACTAGTATGGCGCTCTACCGACTGGGCTAACCCCACACCACTACATCTCCATTGTGGATGTTTACATGTGTTTCAACTCTTGGCCAACATACCATATTAGGTTATATAACTGAAGAAGATTGAATTTAACACAGTTCAGAGAAGCCACTCTGATACTGTATTATCTATCGTGACATATTTATAACTAGCAATAAATATTTTTTAACTATCATTATTTTGTAATTACTGTGTGTCGTAATATATGATCTTGTTTATTTATTATACATTGACGATTAAATATATAAATATCGACCTGTATCTTAACGTTTTCTTTTTGATTGTGAAACACGTTAGAACTTATACTTAGCACGTACTCTGGATGCCTGCTTCCTGGCTACCAACCAGTACTCACACCAAATTTTGGAATGTGAAGTTCATGATCAATCCCATCCCTGCACATTGCAGGCCTCGAACTCACAACCTTTAAGGCTTTAGAACTGGGCCCGTATTCACTAACATTTTAAGCCTGAATTTGAGACTTAGTCTTAAACATGTTTCATAATGGTTGAACCAGAAAATCACTCTCAAAAATCGCTACTATTGGAACAGAATCATTCAATTTCATACTAGTAATTTGAGTCTGAAGTCTGAATTTGTTTTAGTGAATACAGGTCCAGGAGTCGGGCGCTCAACCACTGCACATTCTTGTATAATATGCGCCACTCTAACTGTATCTATGTTGGTATTCTGTGTATCTATATACATGTACATAAAACCATGGTTTGGTACACGACTATTGTATGTCTGTTTCGGTAAAGAAGGAGTTGCGATAAATTTGTATAAAAACGCCAAAAAAATAGGCCATTTCAAAGCATAGATAATCAAGGACAATCATAATTAAAGAATATGGTCTAAAGTTACGGTTAAAATGAGAGGAATGATTTATCTCACCGATTGAACAAAAAATACGGTGACTTGCTCGTTATAATTTACCGCTTCGTGCAAGGCTCGTTTAGCACGACTGTTTGGGTTACGATTCCCTTGTTTACCTCTTCTTTATATGCTATATAAAAGGCATATCATGAATGGAATGACAGCGTTTCTCTATTACTTGTTCAGCGCAATCGCATAGGAGCTTGACTCATCCTATGCGCAATCGTACTAACATGGATTTGCTATTTGCATATCAGTGTTGTGTAAACCAATCAAATCTTACGTGAACCACCAAGACAATTTCTCTTCAACCGAACAATGTTCGTAACCTTGATGCGGATTGGTTAACCTTTCGATAAAGGGTACGTTATCTTACCGAAATGCACTGACTTTCGGTGAGTTTACTAATATCCATTTTGGATCTGGATTGACCAGCAATCGTAACGCCTCGACATTTGTTTATCTTAACCTTCAATTTGCGCCGGCCGATATTTCTTATTTCAAAATATTTCGCGTTTTAGATAAAGATATTAGTGTAGCACCCGCAATTTTTGAAATTTGTGCGTATACAGGTGTCTATAGTAAACAAAAACGAAAGATCATACTCACTTATCAACATTCGTTTTTGACGAGTTGCACCACAACGGAAGTCATATTGGGACATCTCTAATGCATAACGCGAATGTTGTGATGCCTGTCATGACCGGGTGTGTTATATAGTGATCAAATACCGAACCTCAACATTGTGAAGGATCACTGATCCAGTATTCGATATGCTGTTTTATATTCATCATCATGCACGCTAAGTATATTTAAGCCAATATGTTACAAATGACTGTCTTGACGTGATGCCCTTCATATTTAAATATTTACAAATTCCTGTTATCATACCTGGATCTTATTTGCGGAATGTTCACAAATATTTGGGTGATGCTGGATGATATTTCGCTATGCAATTTCGTGCGATGTAGTTGATGGACATACACAGACAGATTCATGTATACACAATTGGTTCGGATGTTGCAGGAGAATGCTGTTCTATGACAAAACACGGGTGCGTATATTACATCAACTTATCAGCAACAGTAATCTCCATTGATGTAACTCGCCTGTCAATTTCATATGAAACTGGCCATGTGACATATAAAGGTAGGATATACAAAGTTTATACTAATTGTACCCTAACAGAAGGGGATGCGTAGCAAGCATTAAACTCGTATATATATACTAAACATTATTTTCAAATTGTTCACTGTTATAATGATCTGTTTGTATATATTCAAATTTGTTGCAATGCGTATAGACCCATATCACAATCTTTAAAACGCTGTCATAGATACGTGTCAATATAAACTACGGTATCAGTAAAATAAATCAGAAAGGTGTTTCCGTGTTTGTACTAGTTGTTATGTCACGTGGTATATGTCTAATGACGTACATTTACTAAACGGCGTAGGCCTACACACAGCATAATGGAAAGCAAGTATAATTCGGGAAACTGTACTAGTGTAATGTTCTAGAAATTCTTGGTTGTGAATGATTTTATATTGCTAGCCAATCATGGTACGATTTGTAATAAACAAAACGTATCATTGTAGTTGTTATGCAGCGTCAATCCAAATTTTTTCATGACTGATTAATGCTGCTTGGCAACTGTTATATAATTTAAATAAGACAAAGCAGGTTCATTTTTGTTTCACCTCCCGTTACCAAATATATTGCAGGTTGTGTATACCTAAATAGTTTTTATTTTTTTCGATTTAGTTCCCTTTGTCAATACGTTTTCAATAAACACCACACGTACGTGCAGTTTGTAACACAATGCGTTAAATTAATGTTCAGAATATCAGCAATAAAGGTGGTAACGGTGTAATTATGAGGGGAAAAATAGTAGATTTGTTGAAGTGTCAACATTATCAGGAAAAAAAAGTAGATTTTTGAAGTGTCAACTTTATCAGGAAAAAACAGCAGAAGTGTCAAGTCAACCAGTCGGCTTTGTTAATTATAGGTGACGTGCGTCCTTGGGACTCTCAGATCAGGTGCACTAAATGACTCGCACACAGCCAAGAAGTTCACGGCCGTATTTTGCGTAACAGTTGGAATTATATTCCACAATAAAGTCACAGGATATATCAACGTTTAATTAATTAAGATTATAAAACATATGTTAAAAGGGGTAATGGGTTTTTAATAGTTTTTAAGAACATGTTTTATGGTTTATCAAGCACGGACCCATACTTATGGTGAAATGGTCTGGCATCGTGGTACTTTATTGTTTCGCTCACTTTGTGAGTTAATCTTTCGACTTCAGAGACGTTAGACTTATGCATACCTTCGTATATATTTGACAACCATAGATCTGGTATTTGTGAAAATGATCTTTTTGCGAACTTGTCTCTAATAAATAGTTCATGCTTAGAGTTTTAGTTTATTTGAAAACCTGGGAGCCATACATACCGTTGTTAGTCCCAGAGAAAAGCACTATATGTACTTGTCCGACTTAAGGCAGCGCCCCCTGAACCATCCGTGCTTATTGGATGGTAGATCTACATTGTACCTTAAACATAAAAGAACATTTTCAGAAAAATCAGGGGTACTCAAGAACTTGTTTATTATATATACACTAGTCGTAAACATCAAAGCGTAGCTCGGCCATTTATCACTTGACTTTCGGGTGGGGGGGGGGGGCAGGGGCATGAAATAACTTGAAATTCTATATCGTCGTAGATGCATTCTGAGGCATTTTAAAACATTTTCATTAAACATTAAAACAACGTAGAATAGGACTACGTGTACGTGAGTGAACCGCCACGTCCGCTTTACTCAACATAAGGGAGATAAATCGTTCTGTCTTGTTGTGCTTTAGATCTTCATCGAGCGGCTCGTGTTTTTTCATAACTGTTTTTTTCACAGTTGGATACATATCGAGAATGATTCTCTTATGAATATTCAATGTGAAATTCAATGTATTAATAATTATTTGACGTATTAAATTTACTAGAAAATTGCACAACAAGTTGAAACGCGATCCGCACGCCATGTCTATAAATAGAAACCGAAAGTACATGTATGAGGCTTAAGTATATTTTTTTAGATCGACACTATTATGAAAACCCATTATGATTTTTTCGATCGTTTTCTTTAGACTATATGTTAAAGTATTAACTTAAGTAAAAATGTGACCAAATGTCTTATTCGATCTTATGCACGAATACGAACGACCTATGCGCCTCGTTTTGGTTGGATATAATATCTATTTATACCGTATCAGCTCTTACGGGATTGGTGAATGGTTGTTCACAGGTTGTATATTCAGGTCATTGACGTCAGAGGTAATATAAGAAGCCAGGGGTTTTCCAATTTAGCCTGTTGTTGCCTATCAGCCTGTCTGTATAGTCGTACGGTGGTTTGGCCCTTGGACCACCGACGATTTCTTTGATTTTAAATGAATATCTCTTCTTAATTCCTACCTGACGTTTGTCAGAAAATACATTGGAATAACGTTGTAAGTGCGGACTATCCATGGTCGATTATTACTTAAAGAGATATTGATTGGATTTAAACCTCAGATCTGACTGACCTAGTTTACCCGGCAACGTTCCAGCTGATCGTTAAAGATGGAGGCGAACCAACACTTGGCTGACGATTATATTAGTGAATTCGACCTTGTTCATTTTGAAATGCCAGCTAAACCGGTAATCAAGAAGGAAACAGGAGACAAATTCGTGGACTCTTGTTGTGCTAAATCGGACAAAATAAACGCCCAGCCTTTAACACCGTTGGATTCAGGTCGTTCTACACCGATCAGCCCAGATAGCCGGAGTGTGCCTTTGTCACCGTCTGTTAGTGACACCTCCGCCCCGTCGCCCACAACTTTGCCGAAAACATTTATAGAGGACCTATCTTGGTTAACTCAAAATGTGACATTTCCTAATGGCAATTCTGAAATAACACCTGACGAAGCTGTTGACGTGTTGATATCGTCAAGTCCAGAGTTCGTGCAGAGTTTTCAGAAGTATTTAGTGTCGGGGGCTCGTGCATTGTCGCGTCAGACTTCTGTACAGTCGCAGGCATCCCAGAACTCCATACCGGCCTCTCAAACTAGCATGCAATTATCGCAGAATCTGTCGAAATGTGAGGAAGATGATGAAGAGGAGCCATTAATGGATATAATAAAAGATGAGATACCAACTCCGCCAGAGAGTCCTTTTGATCAGCAAATTATTACCCCACCACCCTCTGTAGAATCGTCGACCGGGTCACGTAGGCGGCATCGGCGAGATTCATACTCGATGGATATACCACTCTGTGATTTGGATGATGAAGATCTTGTCACACTTCCGGTTCGGGAGCTCAATAAACGACTTCAGGGTTTAACAAAGGATGAAATTCAGCGTTTGAAACAAAAACGCCGCACGCTGAAAAATCGCGGATATGCTCAGAACTGTAGATCTAAACGAATGCTTCATAAAACACAACTAGAACGTACGAACAATTCGCTACTGGACCAAATAGATTCCCTTCAACGCCATGTTTCAGTGCTTAGGCGAGAAAAGAATTATTTCAAGCAGCAAAATGATCAACTCAGGATAAAACTAGGGGTCCCGCGTGCAGTTAACGCAACTTCCGGTGGTGGTGGCCAGTCGTGTGAGAGTTCTCTGTCAAGCTACCCAAGTTCGCCTGATTATACTGAAATATGACTTAAACTGAGTGATTTTATCACAAAAGTACGTGCAAAATCGATTTGAATAACTTGGCCTTCTCTTTTATTCATGGAACATTTCACGTAAGTACATGGTCTTCATTTACATAAACTGTATGTGTTCCACACATAAAACACTTGACATATTCTGTGATTGTGATTGAAATCTGTCGGATTTTATGCGATGTGTGAACATTTCTGTAAGCATTTTGTTCGAACATTAAGCATCGTAGTGCTATAAATGTCGCGTGGAGGAAATACTGACAATTTACAAGATCTTGGTGAATATTTCTGCTACACATTCTCTCTGTATTGTATTCATTAACTGGCGGTGCACGCCAGCTCGTATACTACATATGTACATAGACATTGCATAAAGTAGCTTACCGCTTGAAAGACTGTAACAATATGTATGGACTGAATTACTTGTAATTATCGTAATGTCATCATCGATTATCGTTGTATGATAAAAGATTATCTTGCATGTATTTTTATCGTACAAATGAATACAAATTTCACTAATTACACATGCCCTAATATAATTATATGTGTTTTTATGTCATTTGTTTTGTTTCGTACTTCGCAGCTACATAGTCTGTCCATTGCTTCTTCTTAGAATTGATTATAGAAATTGAATATAACATGTGCCTAGGTAACAATCAGTTTATTTGAATGTGCAGTCAGGTCAATAAAATCTCTATATCTTATGTTCTCATTCCCACCAGCTAGATAAATAACTTATAAGTGTTCATTCAATATATACATGTACCATTTGTCAATCGGTTTTCATTGCTATTGATTTGTGCCATAGGCTACTCGAAAACGGTCCATCTACCATAGGGCTATATGTATATTTATTTGACTTGACTGCACATTACAAAGTATCATGTTAAATATTATTGAATTGTTACTTGATTGTTCTACTTGTTAATTGTTTGTTGTTATTGAATAGTTCGTTTTTTTTTTAAAATTTGATTGTCATTGGAGATGTTATTGGTCAGTACAATTTGCATATGTTTTCATTCACCATGTAAGTTTGTGTTGACTGCACTTCATTTTGTTGGAAAAGGGTGTATATGTTTGTTATCTTCTGAATCATGTTTTGTTTCATCATCGGTCGAGTAGTCCTGGTGTTACTCGAGTAATCCTGGTGTTACTCGAGTAATCCTGATGTTACTCGAGTAATCCTCGTGTTACTCGAGTAGTCCTCCCTTGTGTTGCCCGAGTTTCCATAGTGCTACTCGAGGTTTCCTCTTGTTAGTCGTGTATTCCTCCTGTTACTCGAGCATTTCTCGATTTACTCGAGTATTACTCGTGTAATACGTGCCCAACACTTACACCCATGCAACATGACATGACACAACCTTAATGGAATAGTGTCCGTTTTACTGCCTAGCAGAAAATCAGTAAATGTAACCTTTTTCTTTTGTCCAAATAACGTTGAACACACGAGGTAAGTATAGCCCTGTTTGCGACATTATACGTTCTGTTTGTATAATTACAAACTTTCCACAAACTGGTATATGACATGCTGCCTAGAAACCGATATAACATAAGGACACCATTTGTAACAGTTCGAAATATGGATTTGAGAAGTATTGTAAATTTATAATTTGTTATTTTGTAAAGATCCTAATGTTTATGAGTTAACTTTATGTCAGAAAAGTGGTTTTAAGATACAGTTGATCGTTTCAATCTCTAGTATACTGAAGTTAAATTATCGACGTTTGCTTGCAAAGTTGTTGGTGCGGTTTTTGCGGTTGAAACTTGCTCTCTGTATTTTGTCTCTGTCTAGTAAAAGGTCAAGAGCGAATTGTTTTGATATATCAGTAAAGGGTTTTTGTTGAGTATGTTCATAGACGGTGTTTTTCACTTACTCCTCTTATCGCATATCAAAGTGACACAGTTTTTATGTCAATGTGACTATGGTTTCTGGGTTTCACCCTCGCAAAGGTTTCATATAAAACATCAATTATGCATTGTGTAACTGGAAGCGTTGTAAGAACAAGCAGTCCGATAGTTAGCTCAACTTAGCTGTATGGTATTGTACATACATATACATACATTTCCTCTGTGTATCGGTATTAATGTATAGTAAATGTGTAAACATTTCTGAACCGTCTGAAGCGTATTGTATAGCTATACTCTTGTACCGTATTGTATAAACGAGGTGATATAGTCTTATATCTGGCAAATACACGGTATACAGTTTAGATCAGTTTGGCGATGATTTGTATTATTTTACGTCGTACAAGTTTTATGAATTGAGCCTTTATACTCGAAATGTTTGCCTACGTTTAATATTTTAGGTACAATCATTGCGTAAATTTAGAAATGTTTGACAGATATGAAGGTGTGGTGTGTTTATATATATTGCAATGCGGTTAATCAACTTGTGCTGAGATAAAGTGACCTAAATACTGCAGATCTAATATAACAGGTCGCTTAAGTTCTTTATACATACGTTTATTATCATGCTCATATACTAGTATGTTTTATGTGCAGTTGAATGCATATGGTGATTTTGTTAAGTCGTTAATTGTTGAAGGTTCGGCCTATGAAGTACATTGTAGTATTACAGGTTTAGCCTCGTGTGGATCAATGATCAAATACTGTTATGCATTTTGTCTGTCTGTTACATTTCCTGTGGACATATTGATAGCATACACGTCTTTCATTTTATAAGAGTAAATTGTTATTTGTAAGCAAATGAAAAGATTTAAGAATTTTGTTACGACATTACAACATTATTGATCGAGTTTATTTTTCGTTATAGACAACATGCATATCCTTGTATTATTTTTAACCCACTGCCAATTAGATGAACCAATTTAGTCATTGCCCCACAACTTCGATCTTTTTTTTGGTTAACCGTATTTTTACAATCTCATTTAGTTCGTCAATATCACTGCAAGGGCTTTTTGTTACGTAAATGACATTTTACGTAACACCAGTGAATACTTTGGCGTCTTATCTGTGATAGAGGTCATATGACCGTTCTGCCAGTCTGTTAATGTAACTTTGAACAATTAACATGCACATGTGCACGACTTTGTTAATGTACAACTTTGTTCATGTAATCTTTATTTTGCTATGTTGAAGAAAGATAAATGATTGAAACACAATCAACGTTGCTATGGCAATTTTCTTGTTTGTTTTATATTTACTAATTATTACGTTGACATAGATTATATGTATAGTGAACCCTCCTCAGATAACATCATATTGGAGACACAAATTATGGTTGTAAATAAAGAGTTTGTTGCTCTGAAGAGGTTAAATTGGTTGTGAATGCTTTCTACATGAAAAAATGATACTGTTAAGGAGAGGTTGTTACTCAAGAGATGACCGCTCTAGATAAGTTGCAATGAACAGTAAAACCTCATTAAAATACCACAATTGGGACCCTTGAAAACTGGTCTTAATATTGAGGTGATCTTTATATTGAGATTAAATAAAGAACAAAAAAGGGGAAATGGACTTGAAAATTGTGTTCTTAATATTGAGGTGATCTTTATATTGAGGTTAAATAAAGAGCAAAAAAGGGGAAATTGGACTTGAAAATTGTGTTCTTAATATTGAGGTGGTGTGTAAGTGAGGTTTTACTGTCTATCCTACTTTGAGGTACCTTGTATTTTCATTGCATACAACTATATCTATCTTAGTCGAGTCTAAGTTGACATTTTAAAGTAATCATTGAGCGGATAAAATATGAGGTTATTGACATTTCACAAGTGTATGTCGGTTTTTAAAAGGACGAACATCATTACACCTAGACCGAATAATATACCACACGGCTCGGTTTTTCTGACTGAAGTAATACATAGTTTATACACTATCTACGTTCACTACAGAATATGCTTGGCATATCGACCGTGTAATGTTGTTTAGATTATGTGTCGTTCTGAAGCACACAGTCGTTTGAATAGGATTGTATGCACTTGTGTATGTTAAGATCAAATAATACACTATGTATATCGAATGTTCCGTATGCCACGATACATTGACTGCAACATAAGACTACATAAAATAAACACTTGTACTGCGTTAAACACTGATTTATTGGTGGATATGCGATTAATATCATACATTTGCTGAACAAACATGCAAGCAAAGAATGAAGGTGTGTACGCATGATGTACACATGTACAGTGTAACCTCTCCAGAGCAGGACCTTTGGGTGTACGTATAGTTTGGCTGTTGTTCAGAGGTTTTGCTCTAAAGCAGTTAAATTGATCGTATGTGCTTACTAGAGGGGGGAAATGATACGGTTGTTGAACAGAGGTTGTTGATGAAGAGAAGGTTGCTTTTGAGAGGTCTCGCTGTGCATATTGCGTAATATGGTGAGATTGATATCTATCTGATATAAGTACACCATCACATGCACAACTCTTTCAATATTTAAAAGTACATTTTGAATGCAGAATACATTATTTCTGTAAACCATCGTGCCGCAGGAAAATATTCATTGATAACTTTTTTTACTTTCGGCTCGATGATGTGTGACTTTGGTATTGCTTGAGTCAGTGGCGGCTTTAGTGAAAACACATTTTGAGTGGGTGTTCACCACAACCATACAGCGGTATCAAAAGTGAAGTGAAATCTAAATTATCGGGGACTTGAAGAGATCCTGAGCTAGCGATTATCGTTTGCAAGTAATTAGATGGGATTTTACAGTGATTATACTTACTGACTTGGACATCCTCTGTTGACTGCTGGCAAAACATGAATGGAAGACCACAACTCACTGCGTCTGAGTGAAAATGTGCACTCATACATACTGCAGTTTAAGCATAGAAAATGTGGTTTTAATAAATTTGATAAGTAATTCTTTGTGCACGTAACCGCTTTAAGGGTGGCTGTTTACAAACATTCAAATCTTTAGTATTTGCATAATTGAATGTTGAAATAGTTCACTTAAGGCAGGTTTTCTGCAAAAACTATGACTGTTCAGTAACATTCATATTGAAAACGTTTATAAGAACACATTAGAAGAAGATAAGAGGAAGACGTTGATGACAACACGTGGAAAGCAATGAAGACAACAGGTGGACAGTACTAACGACAACATGTGGAGAGCATTGTTGACAACACATGAAGAGCATTGTTGACAACACGCGGACAGCATTGATGACAACACGTGGACAGTACTAACAACAACATGTGGAGAGCATTGATAACAACACGTGGAAAGCAATGAAGACAACACATGAACAGCATTGATGACAACACGCAGCCAGCATTAATGACAACACGTGGACAGTACTAACTACAACACGTGGAGGGCATTGATGACAATACGTGGAATGCGTTGATTACAACACATGAGCAGCACTAAAGACAAAACGTGGAAAGTATTGATGACAACACGCGGACAGCATTAATGACAACACGTGGACAGTACTAACGGCAACACGTGGAGAGCATTGATGACAACACGTGGAAGGCATTGATGACAACACGTGGACAGCACTAAATACAACACGTGAAAAGCATTGATGACAAACCACGTGGAAAGCACTAAGGACAGCACGTGGAAAGCATTGATGACAGCGCATGGAAGGCGTTGATTACAACGCGAGGACAGCATTAAAGACAACACGTGGAAAGTATTGATGACAACACATGGAAAGCATTGATGACAACACGTGGACAGCACTAAAACAACACATGGACATCATTGATGACAACACGTGGACAGCACTACTGACAACATATGGAAAGCATTGATGGCAACACGTGGACAGCACTACTGACAACACATGGAAAACATTGATGACAACACGTAGACAGCACTAAAGACAAAACATGGACAACATTGATGACAACACGTAGACAGCACTAAAGACAAAACATGGAAAACATTGATGACAACACGTGGACAGCACTACTGACAACACATGGAAAGCATTGATGACAACACGTGGACAGTACTACTGACAACACATGGAAAACATTGATGACAACACGTGGACAGCACTACTGACAACACATGGAAAACATTGATGACAACACGTAGACAGCACTACTGACAACACATATAAAGCATTGATAACAACACGTGGACAGCACTAAATACAACACATGTAAAGCATTGATGACAACACGTGGACAGCACTAAAGACAACACATGGAAAGCATTGATGACAACACGTGGACAGCATCGGTGACAACTTGAGGAAAACATAAGCACCGGTGAAAACTCGTGGTAGCATGGGTGACCAAACATTTAATATTAGCAATGTATCAATCCATTTTATGAAATGTTTTATGGAGACATAATTCTGAAAAATGAATTCATGAACTATAACTTTCAATGCCTTTTAAATGAAACACCTATTAATAGTAATATTTATCATCAACCAGGACTAACTTGCTCTCCCGCCAGCAACTGACAACTTATCCACATGTAGAGGTCATGACAGTAACCAATGTCACGGAAGAACATAACCTGCACAATTCGGGAATCGAACCCGCATCTGCCGGTTAACAGTCTAACGCTAGTTGAGATTCCATTTAAGTTACCGCTTTTAATAAAAGATAGACAAGTACCTACTGTATATTTTTATGGAAGTTGGGACTTTCTGTAATTAATTTACTACTTAAAATGTTTGTACGGCTCCAAGTTGATACTAACAGTAGCGTATGATCAAAAACTTGGAAGTTAAAATTAGGTCAGTAATTGTATAACTTGTTCAAGAAAACAGAAAAGCCTGCGGAACGTTTAGGTCGATGTGAAACAATTACATTGCCCAGCTTTACAATCACGATAAGAGAACATTACACTGGTGGGTAACCTGGTTTTCATTTAGAATGTAAGTTACGTTAAAATGAATTAAATATCGGCGAGAAGCGGTTGTTTGCTTAAAAAGAGACGATATATTCAAACAAAGTGTTTCATTATATAAGGTTTATGTGTATATTAGCCTAGAGTGGTTTATGTCTGGTAAGTAGCTATGCATCTTAGCTGAATAGAATGAGATAGAGCAGATATTTGTTTACTCAAATCAATATATATGATGTGCGGGTTATCGTGTTAGAGTGTATTTAACAATTATCCCATTCATGTTTAAAGACTCGTAAAAACAGACACTGTTTGATGGGATGAGTTTTTGGAAATTATCGTTAAATCTTACCGTAAAACCTTCTGGTACTACGTATTCTATGAAGGCTAAGATTTTAAAGTCTGGCTTGAATGTCTTAAATCCTGTTTACTGAACGTCTTGCAACCGCAACCTCTGTACAGTGGATGCATACTTTGACAAAATAGATTTTTGAAAGTCGTCGTTGAGATTTGTGTAATGTATCACGTACTTGATTAAATTCATTTTCATTTAAGTAACTGACGAAAAATTTACAGTCGATTTAGTCCCGCCTGGTTTTCTCCGTCGGTGGAGCCGATTTATGTTCGCTTGGTTAGTTCCGTCGGTTGAGCATATTTAGATATTGCATTTGATATTAAATAGTCCACCTCTAGTGTCAGTTGCTTTTTTTTCCTTTCTAGGAATTAAACATTAAGTAATCACAATATTCTAAATGTTGATTTTACACTACGCGAGTTTTTGTCAGCTTTTGATCCTACAACATTATCTGCTTTTACTTATCCTAATTTGGTTCAAAATCAAATTATGTGATAAATTATATGATTTTTCGACACTATTTTTGTGGAGTTACTTACAATATTATATCCGAGTTACGCCCCTTGGAGAAATTATCTGACTGCAAACGTTTCCTGGACATTTCAGTCATGTTAAGTCATAATTCGACAGAAATGAAATAGCCTCACGCCCTCAAAATGACACAAAGCAGTCTGGTGAAATAATTATAAATACATAATCATACATTGTGTTACAGGGATGCCAGGTCACACACGAGTGTCTAGTATGTTTTATGTGCACTTTTAGATTCTCTTTGATATACAAATTACAATAGACAAAAACAACGACTATACATAATGCAACAATAAATTCACCTGAGAACAGGCACATGAGCGGCATAATTAATTAACATTTGTGTCTGGGAAAATAAATAAATTGACGACATTACCACATGATATCATGCATTAAAGTGTACAGTCCTTCATTATCCGCCGTATCCTTTCGTTGTTTTTTTACGTAAAATACATAAACTGTTCACGTTTGTGTATCGCCGACATCGGGAGACCCAGTTTGGCGACGGCCCCAGAAGTCCGTACATTATTCCAAACCCAAAGGCATTACTTGTTCTGTTACAGGCCGAGTATAAAGCTCCGACATTGGACATCGGCTTAAAGTAGCCACGTCTGTACGACTAGTAGTAGTTGAACGAGTGGCATATTGTAAAACTTCACTTAAAACCCACCTCAATAATAAGACCATCTCAAACATAAGAACACAAATTTTATAGTATATTTTGACTATTTTACTCTCTATTTAACCTCAATATTAAGACCACCTCAATATTAAGACCAATTTTCAAGGGTCCCAAGGGTGGTCTTATTATTGAGATTTTACTGTACTCCTTAAATTTCGAAATTGTCTCACTCGACCAGGGACTGAATCCGAATCCTCATGATTTGCCAACCTAGTGATATAACCACTCGAACAGCGAACATGACACAAGTAGGATAACCAACAGGACGTCTTCAGTGTTCAATGTGAAACAGAGGGACATCGATCATACGTAACTGATACATAATACATCATAACTTAGAACGATAGATCAGTCGACAAAATACAGTAGGACCTCGCTTATTCGAAAACCTTCTATCCGAATACTTGGTATCATCCGAAATAAATAATAGGTAACGGTGTATCTTTTTAGTCACGTCAAATTGAAATGGACTATTCGAAACCATGTATTATTCGAAATAAAATTTCGGACTCGATGTATTCGAATGAACGAGGTCCGACTGTCACATGATTATTTCAACGTGCGACAGATACCGGATAATAAGTATATTCATTATCACACAGACAAATGTGTCATATTATAATTATTGCTCAACCTGGCAATTATAGTTACATGTATATAGTTATGTGCACGTTATGCGCACCTATAAGGATGCGTTGTTTTTACATAAAGCGATTTGTACATAATTAATGTGTACACTCCTGGACATGTCTATTCTGTGATAATAATACAATAGAAACTTTTGAATTGTCCAGTTTATAAGATATAAGAAAAGATCTGCTCACAAAACCATACACCTGTAATATAATTTTTACCACTTGTCAGATTCTGATAAACTTTATTTTTTTCTGTTTCCAAACCCAGACATGAAACGTAGTTGTGCCAACATCTGGTGTGTTATTCTCCAAAGACATTTTTCTGTATAAATATTTGTTTATATTTCAGATAATGTGTTTCTTTTTATACTAAACATTGAATTATTGCTAAATACTTTTTGATATCACCTGGACGAACCCTGCTCCTCTTTGGTCTGATCTCAGGAAATTCAGATCTCAAATAACCATTGCTTAGTTTGTGTGCAATAATGCCCATGTCCGTCTTTCAATGTTTTATTATTGTTTTTTAAAGCAATTTGTATATTACCAGAGTAGCAGTGCCGTTTTAGTTTTATATCATGTATTCAGTCCGTTTCCCTTGGCCGAGTGGTTAAGGCATCCGCCTTTGGAGCGGGATGTCGAAGGTTCGAAGAACAGTAGGGGTCCGTTTTGATATGGCCGGTTGGTGAGCCGCCAGCTAGTTAAATAATGGTTACCGTGTGCCTACCTGCCTGATGCCTAGCATTAAAGGATCGAAATCGGGAAGTTAATGTGCTCAGAAAGTAGGTGTCTCATAAGTCAGAAATGGCTGACCCTTTAAGGAAGGGTGACACCACATCTCTTATAATTCCACTACGGAGTGGCATTGTACATTTAAGTTGCCCTTGTGTCCTCTGCATATTAATGATGTACAGAATGATGAGGTGTATATAAAGAGCACTACTACTACCACTATCCTTTATACAAGAAAAGACGACATTGTCCTCTTGAAAGTGCACATTTATAAATGAAATAAGTACATAGTGTACACGGAGTGGCTGCCTGATCTTTGCTCTCAACATTGCAAACTTCATATAATTATTCTACAGATATACGAGGTAATGTATAGTTAAACGTTCTAACTAACAGTGACTTGTATGGGATATAACTGTCTATTTATACTGTGATAAATATGTACATGTTATACTTGTAGCTATTAAATGCTATACATTTTACACATGCTATGCAACAGTAGGTATACAATTCATGCATATACAATGTATATATACATGTATTTCATTCGCTACCTCGCACTACCTTGTTTCGTGTGTAAATACATGACCAGCGGTATATATTTATATATTCAATATACGCTAGTCGGACCAGTTACTTCTTATATTCATAATCGTAGAGTTGAAATGTGTATAGGGTAAAAATAAACAATAAATGGAGTACATTGTACAGTAAAACCTCAATAATAAGACCACCCCTTGGACCCTTGAAAATTGGTATTTTTAACGATGTGTTGTTAATATTAAGGTTGAATAAAGAGTAAAACAGTTAAAATGGTCTTATTATTGAGGTCGTCTTTAGGTGAGGTTTTACTGTATTTACAAAACGGAGCCGTAACAATCTCTTGGATATGGAATGAAATAAAACACATGAGGGGATCTAAAAGAATAAGGGATAGGTACCGAGTGGGACACATCTCTGGGCAGCACAACCATGAAATATTCGAGAAGAGAAACAACACAACGTTCTCACAGCCTTGGAACCGGTGTCAGTACAACTTTCTTTCCTTTGACAAAAAGTCCGCCCGGCTAGCTCAGTTGGTAAAGCGGTCACCCGGCAGATCTGGCCACGGTTCGATTCCCTGGTTAGGCAGGTTATGTTCTTGCGTTATCTTGGTCACGGTCATGTCTTCCATATTTGAAGAAGTTGTCTCCATGAAAACTGGTTAAGTCAACTGGCCGTCGAAAAACAGCGTACAACGCTATGAAAACAAACATAACATACCAGGCCATTCCTTACGCCTCTGTTCCCTTATGTATGTACCCTCTAACCTCATCAAGTGCCTTATGTTTTATGGAGTGTTGTTTTTCCCGGAGGTCTGTGTGGGGAGGCACTGTCTTATGTATACGTGGCGTTTTCTGTAGCAACTTACTGCTTCTCTTTTATGATATTCTGCCAAAGTGTCAGAAGGTATCCTCTGACTGGGGATCCCCCGCTGATCGGGATTTCCCTTGAATTGGTCGGTTCAATAAAGATTACGCGTTAATGATGATATTTGATTGGCATTAACAATCGAATGACGAAGAATAAACTTCACGTATGATCACCGATTATGACAATTACGCTAACAACAACATTAAAGACCAGGACGTTAATGATAATGATGAACATATCAAAATATAATATACACATGATATGTGTTTTAAACTGCTCTTGCTATCAGTGGGTTATTGATTGCAATGATAAAGTGTCGAAAACGTCTCTTCGGTATATATATACCGGGCAAAACAGCTAACCCGGAATTTTGTATTTTGAGAATTTTTACTGTACATTTTACGTGTATGATTAGGTAATCTGTAACGATGGGCGTGATTCGGGTAGATTTTTATCGAAGTATTTCGGTAGTGGATTAATTTGAATCAGATATGGTATAGCTTACTGCCATCAAATTAAACAGAAGATGTATCATATTGCCTTTGAGAAAATGTGTGAAATAGTACTGGTGGGTCAGCAATTCTGCCCAGTATAGCGAGATCGTGAAAGCAATGGTCATGACAGGAACACGATTAATTACTTTCATGTTTAACGCAGTGTGTTAAGCTACATTCATCGGTCTAATTTACCTAGCCAAAAAACCCGTCGGTATTCAATTCGGCCCCAAGCAGCTGATATGTAATAACCAGGGCCCGGAATATTGAGTGTGAATTTGGAGACTTTTACCAAAATAAAAAAAAAAGTTAATACGCGAAAAAAAGTTCTAAGGTCGGGGCATAAAAAATGGTAGGTCGGGAAACCTGATATAGACATATTTTTACGCCTTATTTCTCACTTCATACGTTCCTTTTTCAAACTCACCGGAGTAATTTTTTATAGTTTATGGGTGAGTGGATGAGTGGTGAGTATCAGCTATAATTCCGGCCCCAGATTTACGTATCAGTCAGGGCTCGCGGGGTCAACGGCCTAACTACTGAGATAATCAGGGAGGGGAGTTAGGCTTTGAAACATGGAGTCCAATTCGAATGTCGCAAAAGTGTATGGCAAGTGGTTTTAAACAAAATACGATGATAACAACAACAACGATATACGGTGACATAATGATCTCCTTGCATTTAATAAGCGCGTTGATGATGATAATGATGTTGTCGGTACTGACGATGTGATAGCAACAACATAATGATATCCTTACATTTAATAAACGGGTTGATGATGATAATGATGTTGTCGGTACTGCCAATGGTGATGATAACAACACTATCAGTGTTGCTGTTGTTGGTGCAACTGAAGATGATGTTGATGAGTTTATGTGGAGAATGTTATAGTCAGAGTGTTATTGATTTTGACACCGATAACGAAAACGATATCGGAAAGTAAAAGCATTAAATCGACCGACATTTACTAGTGGGTCGATTTGTTGTAATCAGTAGCGCGTACTGAGTCAACTTCTTGTTTAAATCTTTAAACTACTCAAGCTGTCGACAAACACACTAGATTGCTTGAAATGATAGAGACACAGTCTTGTTCTCGCGAGACATACTTTCTTACATTAAATGTCCCATATCAGCAGGTTGTATACGTATCTATGTTTGCAGCTAAGTATGTGCATTTAACCCCCCCCCCCCCTTCGTAAATAAGAAAGATTGGCATAAAATGGCATGATGATTATGTTCTAGTTATTGCAATCGTTCCGCGACCTTTTTGACCGCCCCCTGTAAAAGAATGGTTAGACAAAGGTGGATTCTATACACAAGACTGAAGTTATATACGCCAACAAATTATGGAGCAAAGGAAGGTAAGTGCACCTGTCGAGAAAGCATATATATATATATATATATATAAATATAAGAAAATGAAAAGGGTACAACACTGGTCCTGAAACTTTTCGAACACCCCTCGTACTTCTCCATATAAACGTTCAATATACAAGGAGTGTCTTTGAAGGTAGTCTCTGTACAGGTGTTGTTGTAACACGGCGAGGTGTTTGGATAATTCTCTGGTACCGTCTGATGATTTCAACACATTTTATTTAACATCAGTAAAATATACTGTTATCAGCAAAACAAAATCTATATTCATACTATACACAGTATAACAACTGATATACGTGGGGGGGGGGTCATATACAGTAAAACCTCACATACAGACCTCCTCAGTAATAAGACCACCTCAAATTTAAGACCACAATTTTCAAGTCCATTTTCACTTTTTTGTTCTTAATTCAACTTCAATATAATGATCTTCTCAAGAAGAAGACCAATTTTTAACCAGAGTCCCAAAGGTGGTCTTATTATTGAGAATTAACTGAAACTAAAATATCCTTTCATTGCTATTTGAGTATAGACATTTTATTTTCTCCAGCATATCATGCGCTAGTTTGTTCATATAAAAATATGTTCAACATTGTAATTGTAAAATGAGCATCATTAATAAATAGTAAAACTGTTTTGTATTTAAACCGTGGAAATAAATTTGCCCTTATGATAAACATTAATAAATAATATCGATATAAAATAGATATTGGTGTGTGTTAACAGTACAATGTATTGCTTTTCTGAACGGTGGTCAAATGGCTCCAGTGTTCCTAGATTACTAGCAATTACTAACGTATTCTTCAGCAAACAACTGACAACTCTCGCACATGGATCAGTGGTGGAGTACAACAGATTTGGATCTATAATATACAGTCTAGGTGAACATACGGCGTACCCGAGGTGTGAACCCAAGTACTACGGATTGGCAATCGAGTGCTCTACCGACTGAGCTAACCGGGCAAATAAAGTGTTATACCACTGAACTACGACCTGTTTATTGACATTTTTATTCTAGAACTAGTAAAAAGCATAGACATATATTAGGGTTATTTTTATAAAGAAAACCATGTGAAGAAAAACCTCACTTTACGACCACCTCAATAATACGACCACCTCAAAATTAAGAAGACAATTTTCAAGTACATTTTTACTGTTTCCCTTTTATCCAATCTCAATATTAAGACAACCTCAATAAGAAGACCATTTTCAAGGGTTCCAAAGGCGGTCTTATTATTGAGGTTTTACTGTACATGTACATGGTACATCGTAATCTTTTTTTTTTAAATTTTCGTCGTAAATATTTTTCTGTGATAATGAGAGCATGTCTAGGACCTCCCTAGTCAGTCATACTTCTCTTTTAATTGGAAACCGTTTTTTTCTGGGGAATTGATTAGAGTAAACGTTGCCAACAATTTCAAGGACAGTGTTCTCATTATATTGATGTTAGTGGCCTTAAGAGGCAATTCATTGATTTATTTTGGTTAAATACTAGTAATGATACTTGGGAAGAAATAAACGTATATACCATAAATACGTACGTTTGAGTACAATAACTACGATTTCAGATACCTTGATCAATAATTTCGCATTAGAAAGCTGATAATACGCCAAATATAGCTGTTAAGTGCTCTGTCAGAAGTAACAGCTGTTAATTACTACCTCGGTTGGAAGATGGTGTATCTAGTTAACTGACACCACTGCTGGTAGTTGGAGCTGCTAGTTAACTGAAACCACTGTTAGTAGTTGGAGCTGTTAGTTAACTGACACCACTGCTGGTAGTTGGAACTGCTAGTTAACTGTCACCACTGCTGGTAGTTGGAGCTGCTAGTTAACTGAAAACATTGTTAGTAGTTGGAGCTGTTAGTTAACTGACACCACTGTTGGTAGTTGGAGCTGCTAGTTAACTGATACAACTGTTAGTAGTTGGAGCTGTTAGTTAACTGACACAACTGCTGGTAGTTGGAGCTGCTAGTTAACTGACACCACTGATGGTTGTTGGAGCTGCTAGTTAACTGACACCACTGCTGGTAGTTGGAGCTGCTAGTTTACTGACACCACTGATGGTTGTTGGAGCTGCTAGTTAACTGACACCACTGATGGTTGTTGGAGCTGCTAGTTAACTGACACCACTGCTGGTAGTTGGAGCTGCTAGTTTACTGACACCACTGATGGTTGTTGGAGCTGCTAGTTAACTGACACCACTGATGGTTGTTGGAGCTGCTAGTTAACTGATACCACTGTTGGTAGTTGGAGCTGCTAGTTAACTGACACCACTGCTGGTAGTTGGAGCTGCTAGTTAACTGACACCACTGATGGTTGTTGGAGCTGCTAGTTAACTGACACCACTGCTGGTAGTTGGAGCTGCTAGTTAACTGACACCACTGATGGTTGTTGGAGCTGCTAGTTAACTGACACCACTGCTGGTAGTTGGAGCTGCTAGTTTACTGACACCACTGATGGTTGTTGGAGCTGCTAGTTACCTGATACCACTGTTAGTAGTTGGAGCAGCTAGTAACCTGATACCACTGTTAGTAGTTGGAGCAGCTAGTTACCTGATACCACTGTTAGTAGTTGGAACAGCTAGTTACCTGATACCACTGTTAGTAATTGGAGCTGTTACTTACTGATACCACTGTTGGTAGTTGGAGCTGCTAGTTAACTGATACCACAGTTGGTAGCTGGAGTAGCTAGTTGACTGATACCCCTGTTTGTAGTTGGGGAGCAGCTAGTTATCGGATACCACTGTGAGTAGTTGGAGCAGCTAGTTAACTGATACCACTGTTGATAGTACGAGCTGCTAGTTAACTGATACCACTGTTAGTAATTGGAACTGCTAGTTAACTGATACCACTGTTAGTAATTGGAGCTGCTAGTTAACTGATACCACTGTTGGTACATGTATTTGGAGCTGCTATTTAACAGATACCACTGTTGGTAGTTGGAGCTGCTAGTTAACACTATTGGTAGTTTAAGCTGCTATTTCTGTGGGTAGTTGGAGCTGCTATTTAACGAATTCCACTGTTGGTGGTAGTTTGAGTTGCTAGTTAACGGATACCACTGTTGGTAGTTGGAGCTGCTATTTCTGTTGGTAGTTGGAGCTGCTATTTCTGTTGGTAGTTGGAGCTGCTATTTCTGTTGGTTGTTGGAGCTGCTATTTAACGGATTCCACTGTTGGTGGTAGTTTGAGTTGCTAGTTAACGGATACCACTGTTGGTAGTTGGAGCTGCTATTTAACGGATTCCATTGTTGGTGGTAGTTTGAGTTGCTAGTTAACGGATACCACTGTTGGTAGTTGGAGCTGCTATTTCTGTTGGTAGTTGGAGCTGCTATTTAACTGATACAACTGTTGGTAATTGGAGCTGCTAGTTAACTGATACCACTGTTGGTAGTTGGATCTGCTAGTTAACTGATACAACTGTTGGTAATTGGAGCTGCTATTTAACGGATACCACTGTTGGTAGTTGGATCTGCTAGTTAACTGATACAACTGTTGGTAGTTGGAGCTGCTAGTTAACTGATACCACTGTTGGTAGTTGGATCTGCTAGTTAACTGATACCACTGTTGGTAGTTGGATCTGCTAGTTAACTGATACCACTGTTGGTAGTTGGAGCTGCTAGTTAACTGATACCACTGTTGGTAGTTGGAGCTGCTAGTTAACTGATACCACTGTTGGTAGTTGGATCTGCTAGTTAACTGATACAACTGTTGGTAGTTGGAGCTGCTATTTAACTGATACAACTGTTGGTAGTTGGATCTGCTAGTTAACTGATACCACTGTTGGTAGTTGGAGCTGCTAGTTAACTGATACCACTGTTGGTAGTTGGATCTGCTAGTTAACTGATACAACTGTTGGTAGTTGGAGCTGCTAGTTAACTGATACAACTGTTGGTAGTTGGAGCTGCTAGTTAACTGATACAACTGTTGGTAGTTGGAGCTGCTAGTTAACTGATACAACTGTTGGTAGTTGGAGCTGCTATTTAACTGATACAACTGTTGGTAGTTGGAGCTGCTAGTTAACTGATACAACTGTTGGTAGTTGGATCTGCTAGTTAACTGATACAACTGTTGGTAGTTGGAGCTGCTAGTTAACTGATACAACTGTTGGTAGTTGGAGCTGCTAGTTAACTGATACAACTGTTGGTAATTAGAGCTGCTAGTTAACTGATACAACTGTTGGTAGTTGAACTCCTTTAAGACAACTCCGAAAACTTCTTTTTAAAGATAACCTGATAATCAAACTGAACTTAGGTTCGGGGTTTATATTACATAATTCATTATCAGTTCCACAAATAGCTAAGCCGCAAAGTTGACAATAGGTCAGCGTTTACAAGAAGGAGAGCAAAAAGTGTAAAGAGAACATTAACTTAAATTTCCTCTCAATATCGTACACACACAAATAAACGCCTTAACTGTGCAAGCATGTTTTATAAGTCTGATATTTTAAGACATCTATAATAAACTTGAATTTCGAGGTCATTATAATGGAGTCAGACCATACCGTGCGATGCTTTCTTGTTGTATGCACGATTTATTTCACTTCAGATGTTGTAATAAAGACGAACATATCCAAGGTAATGCTACATAAGTATTTTATTTCATGACAGACAGCACAGCATGTGCACTACAGATTGTTGCGGTTGATAGTGCAGTATGGTCGACGGCAGACAAAATTTCCACAGCGTGTGCAGTGTTCGCTTGCTGCTAGTGCATTTAGGAGAAAACGTGGCGTACCGAGATTTATTATACGGCAGAATTCGGTTAAGCGCATGAATAGTGGATGTAAAACCCTAAGTTATTACCTCTATAACGGCATCAATAACTTGAATTAAAGTGTTCGCGAACTCCTCACCTGTTCAATGCAGTAGTTTGATAGTTACACATGGAGAGCCTATGTTATTTTGTTTGTTATTTCCAGACAAGTCCAGTAAATAGCATCGGAATTTTGATAAATTGTTTATTCTTCATGAACTTTAAATCATGTCTTTCGAAGCGCATTGTATATTTATCGATACAACGCGCTAATTAATAAAACAACCAAACTGTCAATGGAAGAGCCTCGATGGACATCGTATTAATAGTACAAGAAATATGTTAAACTGCAACAGTCGGCTGCTTACTCCTACATTCAACAAAATGTCCGCGCCGGCTGCTTACTCCAACATTC
Organism: Mactromeris polynyma; assembly: GCA_032209605.1. Taxonomy (NCBI): domain Eukaryota; kingdom Metazoa; phylum Mollusca; class Bivalvia; order Venerida; family Mactridae; genus Mactromeris; species Mactromeris polynyma. Next base: position 2,870,098 of record JASFXZ010000016.1, on the reverse strand, counting down.
AATAAAATGTCCGCGCCGGCTGCCTACTCCAATAATCAATAAAATGTCCGCGCCGGCTGCCTACTCCAATAATCAATAAAATGTCCGCGCCGGCTGCCTACTCCAATAATCAATAAAATGTCCGTGTCGACTGCTTACTCCAACATTCAATAAAATGTCCATGCCGACAGCTTACTCCAACATTCAATAAAATGTCCGCGCCGGCTGCCTACTCCAACATTCAATAAACTGTCCGTGTCGGCTGCTTACTCCAACATTCAATAAAATGTCCGTGTCGACTGCTTACTCCAACATTCAATAAAATGTCCATGCCGACTGCTTACTCCAACATTCAATAAAATGTCCATGCCGACTGCTTACTCCAAAATCCAATAAAATGTCCGTGTCGGCTGCTTACTCCAACATTCAATAAAATGTCCGTGTCGGCTGCTTATTCCTGCATTCAATAAAATGTCCGTGTCGGCTGCTTACTCCAAAATCCAATAAAATGTCCGTGTCGGCTGCTTACTCCAACATTCAATAAAATGTCCGTGTCGGCTGCTTACTCCTACATTAAATAAAATGTCCGCGTCGGCTGCTTACTCCTGCATTCAATAAACTTTGATGTCCGCGCCGGCTGCTTACTCCAACATTCAATAAAATAGCCGTGCCGGCTGCTTTTTGCGGTTTAAAAGTGAAGCAGATGGTTACTGGTATACGGAGATGAAAAAACTTTTTCAGAAAAAGAGAAGTCAACTGCCTGGTGATGTGGATTTTCATTTTCATGATACTCATGAAATAAATCTTTAAATCATTATTGAACGTTCTTTATCAGAGAAATAGGTATTGCAGCAAAGGCGATTTACTAGAGAAACTAGAACAACCAGATAATGAGTCAATTCTTCAGCGGACAATTGGGGTTTGAATTTTTTCCGATAGGTATATGTCCAGCAAAACCGATAAAAAATACCTCCAGTGATTCAGAAGAGAAATCGGTCTCAGTTTTGAGGTGGTCTTATTATTGAGTTAAAATATAAGAAAACATTTCAAAACTGGGCCATGAACATAGGTGTTATCTAAATACCGATGTGTACTTTAAGTGAGATTTAATGTACTAAAAGTCTATCTTTGATACGACCAAGCCAGGCGTTAGTTTAGGTGGTTTGCATACATAAATTTAATGTAATACCTTCGGTTTTACCATGCTAAATTTTACCAAAATACTTCAGATCAATTGTGAAAGTGAGGCTCAGAATCTACTAGCATTTAAAGAACGGACAATGGGTATATAATAAATGATCGTCATTTATGCAAATTAAAACTTCTCTACGATAGTTTTAAGTTGTGATTTAAGTATTTTTAGATTGAATAGACTCAAAGCCTTGACCAAATAATTCAACATTAAGTTTATTGTAATCAGGTATACTTAATCTATTCTATTTATACAATAGCTGAAGGAATACGCTGCAAATATACTTAATTTCACGGGCAAAAAACGGACAGTCGTGCAGATTTTCTGCAGTAAAATGTACATACACATCGCATAATGCAATAGTTGTGTCAACTTTAGATGTTATCTGTACACAGTGCATATCCGTTTTACCAGTGTCGAGCTTTAAATGTCTGATACTTAGCGACTGTCTAATGTTAAACGTTATTTGACGTACGGTGTATATGCATGTATAGGTTGAAGTAATGTAAATCTAAGGAAGTCCGTTGGAGACTTTGAAGTTGTATACATCTATGGAAGTCTGTTCGGGACTTCGAGAAAAAAAGCTTCAAACAGTAACTTAAAAAGCATATTGTACAGATACTTTAAGGGTGATTGTATTTCACATGAAGCTACTGATTACTTTTAAACAATTAAACCTCTATTTAGTCAAACTTGATTCATTTATTTTTTGTAATATGACTATTCCAGCTATCAAGAAGCGGGATGCCTCAGACGGACATCCGGGTAGAACTACTGACCTGCCGTATGCCAGTCGGATTTCTTCCTCGCTTACAAAGCTTATATCTTAGGTTGGATTCGAACCTACACCGGTGAGTGCAATTGATTTGATGTTAGCAACATTAACCACTCGGATACGAAGGTCTCTTTAGAAGCTCTCTGTCAAATATGTATGGAGTGATGGGCAGAAATAAGAAAACGTTGTGGTTAATTTGAACTGACTCGCCAAGATACATTTATAGTACTGGTAGTCATAAGAAAGACCTTTCGGATTTCTTTCTCATGGACAACAGACGACAACAAACGTACAGAGACGTCTGTAAATAACACCCATCGCCACAGCACTGTGATAATTAATTTTAAATTATTGAAATTGAACCATTTGCTATATTCTCAGCCGTTCTGCATCTTGTCACATTTTCACCATCACCACAAACATTATTACCGTTTTCTTGTATTTCAAGAACTTGTTTAACTGCGTAGATTAGCCGAGAGAACACGGCTAATTAAGCAAGAAACAACTCCAAGTTATTTCTGTTGCAGAGTGATTCTTATTGAAATTTTAATTAAACGGAACTTTAGAAAGCGTTCGTCTTGCAATAATTGAACATGTATACAATGTACACGTATTTTGAAACTCGTGAAACAGTGGCTTATTCTTCCAAGCTCTATTAAGCGGTAATATGTACATGTAAGTATTTGTCTACAAAGAATGCAGTGCGCATGTACGCGTGGTGGTCAATGGGAAGCGTGGAGCCATGCTTCCCATACGGTGGTCGTACGTTCGAATCTCACGCATGGCGATTATTACAATCTTCGAATTAGGAGCAAGCAGTGGTTAGAAACCATAGCAACGTGCATTGAGCGTGATTAATATAACCCATAAAAACTTGTCTCACATTTGTGGCAAAAGTAAATAAGCTCATAATGATATTAAAATAAAGAATTTTTTATCTGTGAGTCGAATAAAATTACAAATCATTCCTCACACGGAGCATGTCTCATTGTTGACCACAGCACCCTAAAACCGTATACTAAGAGTACATTAGCCCTTATCTTCACATGCGTTTACTCAATATGTTTCACGAACGCCTTTACCACAACTCTAAAGAACTCAAAGTCAACCATAAATCTTGGAAGCATGTAAAAGACCACAAAAACGAAGTTTGCAGGCTTGATTATAGAACCATATATTCCACATTTACATACGGGGACGGACATTAGAACCGAGCCCATCGTATGAATCCGGTAGAAGTACCAGTAACAGCAATATCAGTATTACCTTTCTTCCTGCTAACAGTACTAACAGTATGTACAGGAGATTGTCACGAGTTCTTTTCCTTTATCCATTCTAGAGATCTCCATAAAAAGTACGCATATGGATAAAGGGAAAGAACTCTAAAAGGAATAAAGGGAGAGAACTCGTGTCAATCTACAATAGCTTTTACAGTGCAACATCTCCAGAGCAACATCCTATCAGATACGCGAGTTGTTGCCGTTGTTGAGAGTTTTTTGCTTCAGAGACGTTAACTTCTGGCAAATGATGTTGTTGCTGAAAAGTGGCTGTTGTTCAGTGAAGGGTGGCCCGCATACGTGTCTCTGTACTCCGACTTTTACACGCGTCTTCGTAACAGCGACATTATATAGCCTGGATTAAATGCCCTTGCCACTACATTGCTGGGTACCAGACTACGACAGTATAGAGATAAGACGTCCGTGGCTGTTGTTCAATGAAGGGCTGCTTCTATCAATTACACGGTGCCCTTCATCCAGCATCCTGTTGGGTATTTAAACGTGCAATTTTAGCCATTCCGTATGATAAAGGGGAGTAATGAAGTTTTTGTTACTAGTATTTCATACACATCTTGAGAATTTATGAACACTGATGCCATATACTTTCTTCTTTGCTGCCTGACATGTTGCTGCAATGTCTACAGTTGAGTTTTAAGTACACGGAGTAGTATAACTGCCCTTACTCCTGACCGTGGTACGCTGCTACTTTACCTGTCGATTTAACCTTTTTTGAGATAACCGTTAATTTAAACACGGTGCCTATTGGTCAATATTTTTCAAAACATGTTTTCATTGGCTACCGACCTCAAAAGTTTCTTCACAACCGTTCTCAGGTAAGTAAAACGGACCATAGTAGTATTCCATGTAATTATATGTAAAAATCGATCAACGTAATGACAACGTCGATATTTATGATGTTTATGTGATATTTTGTGTGTTTAGTCTATTTTGAGTGTATTTTCGGACTTAGGCACGCGCCAACCACCTGTGCTATTCACAACTAAATTCATTCCGACGGTAAACTCTGGGTATGTTGTAAAATCCCGGAAAAGAAAACTTATTCTAATGTAAATAATGTGTAAGTCAGCATCATTGAGATCTAACCGTATACCGGAAAATTATATGTAGCTCTGTTTCAAAACATTCAAACCTGTTTGTGACATCCCTTGTAGGCATATATTCGTAAAAGAATCCACAAATACTTAGTACATGTACCAATGTATGCTAGCAAAATTATCTTCACATATAAAAAGGTATCTTTTACGTATATGGTCAAAATTGCCAATGAGGCGTTCTGTTGGCATAAAATATATTGAATGTTATGATAATTTTTATTATTGAATTTCGCACCTCCGGAAGAGAAAAATATAATATTAAACAAAACTGGAATGAAATTATTTAAATAGAATTTTATATCAAGTGGATGTTTTCCGCCCTGAAATCTTAACGATAGGGGTTTTGTGCTGGCAAAAAGGCATGGGTTATGTCCACCTTAGCAATATAGTGTCGAGTGGGGTTTTGTCTAGCTCCCACCCGTGGTTTTGATTGTACCGATGCATTTCCATGACAACATATAATAACCTCGTCCCCAAAACTTAGTCGCTAAATGACTACCATATGTCTTTATTTCATAGTCACCTTATACCATGTACTCGGTTAAAATCGCTCGGGTACACAAAACATATTCTATTTAATTATTTGGCAATACTACTTTATTCGATTTATCGCTTCAAACCACATTAATGCGCGAGCGTTGATATTCATACATGGGAAATTATCGACGACACGATGACAATAATCGTATACGAGTGTAAATGTGATTTTATCCTTATTTACAAGACCATATGTTGCTTACCTTTATAGCGATTTTCCGCTGTTCAGATATACGGTAAACGATGTACGCAGTGTTATTGATCTTACATGGGCTTAAATAAATCGCTGTGTCAGCAGAATTTTCTACAGCGTCTTTTGCCGGTAATTGTCTCTGCGACCTTTAAACACGGTGTGTCGTATGATTTATCCCTCGGGATAAATGCCAAGCGGGGATATTATGTAATTAATTTTTCGCGCAATTCATTCCTATTCAGTGCGTTATTTTAAAGACAGATACTGATTCTAGAAGTCATATTGTGATATCAATTGCGTAAGCCACCACCAACATTTTTATCGCAATTATTGTTATTATGTAATATACAGTTCCCACACTTACAATACTTACCTCCCTTGTTCAGAATTGTCAGCCATTTTGATAGGCAAAACTAATAAGCCCTTATAAGAATAATTCCTAATCATGTGGGAGAAAATAAAAAGAGAATTTGCACGAGACAACCACTTTTTCTTTAACTTACTGAGCCATCTGTCCATATGAGCATAATGCATAAGTTATTATTTTTATATCTGATTAGTTTATCATCGTTTACATTATATTCCCTATACACACACTTTAAGGGAATTTCCCTATCAATATGGCCGACAATTCAGAACAAGGGAGGTAAATATTGTAAATGTGGGAACTATCTATAAAATGAAGACATTTTTCGACTAACCTCAACCAAATTGAAGAAGACGAGCAGGAAATGTCAAATACAAATTGCACAGCTACCTCAAAAGCATTTAAGGAGACTTGAAAATGTATACATGATTTATCAAGTAAACAAATAATAGGGCAAAAGGGATTTACGAATAATCATGTTTAAAAATGTATTTTGCCAGTGTGAAAATAAGAAATCGAAGTATTCGGATTCAATGATAACTTATTGTGTAGAATGATTATTTTCCTGTGAACAGTTGCATCATTGTAATTACATAATCACCCAAACAATCGAACAATCAATCAATCAAATTTTAATACGTATCTAAATTGCATATACATGTATATGTCAATGTGATTATATTGTGCCTACTGTCCTGAGCTGTTACTTACCAATCATACTGCCCAGTTGTATGCTATCTCACTGAAGGCTATATTGTAGTTTTAAACCGCCAAATTATTACTTTCTATTAGTTTACAAAATGATTTAAGACAACCCACCGATTTAAAACATCAAAACGAAAGAAGGGATTTTCTGTGACCTTAATTACAAATTCTGTCCTATCGGAAAGGATTGTATCATTTTGATAACGAACAGGGAATGACATAAGGTGTCACGCATAAACATGTTCTGCATACGTCACATTCAACAGTTTAAACCTGAGTTCTTCAGTAACTGCAAAGTTTCTTCGAAGAAAGTTAGAAGTAAGGTGTCTCATTTATTCAGCGAAATAGAAAAGGTCGACAAGAAGGCCATGCATTGCCAGATATGTCGAAACGTATTTTACATGCATTGATTACATGAAAATAATATGCCGCTTTAAAGTATTCAGTTGTATTGGCTTCAACAACAGTGCTCAGTTATAATTAGCAATTAGATGAAGTCTATAATTTACTTAACCCTTGGCATAACATAACGCAGGACACTAGACAGCTTTTGGCGACACGAAATGTATGAGCGCATATTACATGGACAACACTACTGAGTCATACCTGTAGAGTAGCTACTTCATACTGCCAGTCAGTAGAGTTGGTAGTGTTAGTAGATAGATCAGTATTCTGCGACCGGCGGCTCTATTTTTATTCCTTTTTCATTTTGTTCATGGGAGGAGCAGTTATTGTTTACGTGATATTAACGCATTTCAAAAGTGAACTTTTGCAGAATAACAACTTATTAAGTTTCAAAAGACTTATTATGCATACATGTATAGGAAAATGTTTATATTTCAGTAAAAATGTTACTATATAGTAAGCATTTTTTCCTCTTGATTTAAAACCTGTGCTGAAATAGCTAATCCCTGAACAGATCTACTAAATCCTGTGGGGGGGGGGGGAGGGGGGGGGGGGGTCGTGCCCAAATTGTTATCACCCTTTGCGTTTAGAAATCGTTTAGTAATCATTTGAGCTTTGCGAGATTTGACATGACGTTATCATCACGAAAATAAATTAAACGGGTAAGTAATGTACATACCCGAAAAAGAAAATGACTAAAGGTACAAAAAGAAAACGATTCAACATAATTGTTTATAAAACAATAAAATGCATGTAGTTTGTAATAATGTTTTTTTTAATGATAACGATGTGCACTGATTGCTGAAGTCTTGTATTTGTATTCAAACGTTTTTTTTTATGATATTTTTCCAAGAAAAATGATGATTTTTACTTGCAAAATTATGTTGGTATTATTACGTCGCTTTTGTTTTTATTTTCTCTACATATTTCCTTCAAATATTTCTCAACAATCATTTTGCTACACAATCCCGGCCACACTGAAGTCCTATGGTGGTAATTGCTGCTAATGTCAACTTCACACCTATCATTTTAGCCCGCCAAGACTGGAATCAATGCCAGGTAATTGTGATAACCAAAACCTTGATGTTTAATAACGTTCACGTGGCGTCTCACTATGTATCCGACATGCATTTCGTCCCATCGAAGCATTAAACAATGATGTCTCTATTATATTGATGGAATTTTTTAGAAGTTCGATGAAGAAAACTGTCATGCTATACGAAAATTTGTTTTTCTTTACTTTAACTTCTATAAACAATTAGTGGTGCCGATCACTAGACAATAATTTTTTTATGTTGTCGATGTTTCTGTGCAAAGATAAATACATATATGTTTCAGTTTAGTGAGTTTGACGTTCAAGCCACCAGTTTAAATACTATACATTTACTGTCACAAATACATCGTCCATAATTATTTTGACACTTTTCATCGAGGGGGTAATACATATAGACCAGGTTCCGTTAGACAGTCGCCTTCTTCATCAGTTCATGCATGTCAAAGAGATGGGACTAAATAAAGCTCTCGCCAAATGGTAGACATACCCTGCTTCCAATGCTTTTTATGGTTGGCTTATCGCAATGGATTGCCCCCCCCCCCCCTGGAAAATCACCCGAAAATCAATATCGAGTTTCCAGCTTTACCAGTTTTAATCAATAGAATATATAGGGAAATTATTTTCAAACGTAAATTTAAACGTTTTATCTTATTACTAGAATAGTTTAACAGTTATGACAGTATTCTGCAATTTCCCTTCTTTTGTTTAGTGTAAAAAAATTATTCTAACTAAACATCTTCTTGCTTCCAATTTAGTTTTAAAAGTTTCACATTGTATGATGTAGATCATTTAGCAAAGATCTCTAAAATTGCAAATTTTCAGAAGTTTGGGGCTAATAAATCTTATTTTCCAAAAGGTGGAAACATTTTTCAGCCTATTACATTACATGTATATTGCTTGTCATAGAATAAAGTTGGATGTTGCTTCTAGTGAAGCTGAGTACTTCAAGATGATACTAAATAGTTTTATCGGATTCCAATTTCTTGGACAAAAATATGTATACAGCAGAGCATCTGTGTTCTTGCCAATCAGTTAGCTTAATAAAGACAGTTCTTTGGAAACATATCTGCAATATTCATAATATATAATTATGTTTAATGATTCTGACAAATAACAAAAAAGCGTTTGTCTCCCGTTAGAATACAAACATATAGAGGGGATAGGAGATAGCGGAGACGCTGTAGAAAACACAGACAGTAACTTTTATTTTGACATAAGAGTACGAATGCACAATGACATTTAGTCTGGATTACTTGCCCCTTACAATGAGGGTCGTGGTGATATAACGTGGGATTACTTGCTCCTTACAAGGAGGGTCGAGGTGATATAACGTGGGATTACTTGCCCCTTACAAGGAGGGTCGTGGTGATATAACGTGGGATTACTTGCCCCTTACAAGGAGGGTCGTGGTGATATAACGTGGGATTACTTGCCCCTTACAAGGAGGGTCGTGGTGATATAACGTGGGATTACTTGCCCCTTACAAGGAGGGTCGTGGTGATATAACGTGGGATTACTTGCCCCTTACAAGGAGGGTCGTGGTGATATAACGTGGGATTACTTGCCCCTTACAAGGAGGGTCGTGGTGATATAACGTGGGATTACTTGCCCCTTACAAGGAGGGTCGTGGTGATATAACGTGGGATTACTTGCCCCTTACAAGGAGGGTCGTGGTGATATAACGTGGGATTACTTGCCCCTTACAAGGAGGGTCGTGGTGATATAACGTGGGATTACTTGCCCCTTACAAGGAGGGTCGTGGTGATATAACGTGGGATTACTTGCCCCTTACAAGGAGGGTCGTGGTGATATAACGTGGGATTACTTGCCCCTTACAAGGAGGGTCGTGGTGATATAACGTGGGATTACTTGCCCCTTACAAGGAGGGTCGTGGTGATATAACGTGGGATTACTTGCCCCTTACAATGAGGGTCGTGGTGATATAACGTGGGATTACTTGCCCCTTACAATGAGGGTCGTGGTGATATAACGTGGGATTACTTGCCCCTTACAATGAGGGTCGTGGTGATATAACGTGGGATTACTTGCCCCTTACAATGAGGGTCGTGGTGATATAACGTGGGATTACTTGCCCCTTACAATGAGGGTCGTGGTGATATAACGTGAACGCCGGGGGCTAGGTTTTGTTTGTTTGTTTGTTTGTTTCATCGGGTTTAACGCCGTTTCTCAACGATATCTAGGTTTTGGACACTAAGTTCTCTCCAAATAAGCATATTAGAGAAAAGGTCATTCGCATGATGTTTTTTTTCTATTATCTCAACATATCTTTAATTAAGGTACTTACGACAACTTCGAATCATTCAACAACAACAACAAACATTTAATGCGATTTTACGGATTTCTGAAACCCTCAAAAATGTACGTAAATGCCGAGTCAAAGATTGAAACTGTCATGATTGTTTGTTTCATTTATTGTTTAACATACTTTGAAGGACATCACAACACTGAGATACAGTGCTGACTGCTTGTTGTTTGAATGATAAAATGCTTTGCCCATCCACTGAATATTTTTAATTTCAATTTAGTGGTGTGATACCGCAATGTAAGACAATCTCGCTTAAAGGGAGGCAACTACTTTATACTCGTCGATGCAGTTAACCTGAGTATATTGAATTTTGTGTAGTACAATCTCACAGTTTCTGAAAATAAATGTTTCTGTATGTAATGTTTGCGATCCAAAACTGTTATACGATATGCACGTGAAGTGGTCACGAGTAATTAAGTCCACACATTGACGTCACTATTACTAGGGCAACGTACTGCCACGGACATCCGTGGTTTATATGTACTTGAGTCAAGATTGAGAGATTTTTTTTACAGAAATTAATTATCGGGTGGCATATGTTGCTAATATCCTATATAAATTAAAGGCCGCTACAATTTGCACAACATTTATCTGTGAATTTGTTTTAAAAATCAAGAGGACGATGTTTTGACAGACGGGAGCATGGTGAGACGTATCGTGAAGAACATGGGCGGATTTCACAAACTTTCTTAGACAACAGCGTGTAGACATAAGAAAATCTAACTTTTCTTACATTTGGGCAAGATTTACCTAATTAAGCAAGCTTGAGAATACCGCACCCAGTTCGTTACGGAACATGTAGGCATGGAAATGACCGAACAGAAATGGAATACATGTATAGCAATTCCATATGTCCATAAACAGTGTACTTAAGTGCCCAAATTAACTGGGATATAGCCATTCCATGATAAGTCTAAAATCTCAGATTGCGTTTATATCAAACAATTTGCTTTGATAACTTAACGCTTGCAATGCATAAATTGAGCATTGTTATTGTGCTAATAAAGATCATGTCCATAACAACGCAATGTCTAATTGATGAGCCAATTATACAACATTTTAATTAAACGCATAATATATGCTGTCATTTTCAAACTGTATTTTTGACACCTCAGTGGTAAGAATTAATTTCGTATTAATGTTTGTAAAAAAGCCGAATTCTAAAATAAGTTCGCGTCGTGAGTAATTTAGGATGTGGGCCGTATGTGTGGGGCTCGTGGACTGCTTAATTGAAAGTATCGTCCGGATAGCCGTTCTGTCACGAGATCACAGACCTGCCAATCTGAAGGTTGCAGACTCGAACCCTGGCTGAGACGTATATTCTCCGTGACAATTTTACAGTAGTTAATACACTCAACTTCATTTGTCTAACGGCTCTATTTCGTTTGGTTAAGTTGTCATTTACTTGCGGAAGCACATGTAAGTACTAATTAACCTAGGAACGAAAGTGCTGTGCACAACGCCAATATTATTTATAAAAAAAGGCGCAATATTCCAACACAGCGCAATATATGGTCCAACACAGGGCAATATGTGTTCCAACACAGGGCAATATGTGTTCCACAACAGCGCAATATGTGTTCCAACACAGGGCAATATGTGTTCCACAACAGCGCAATATGTGTTCCAACACAGCACAATATGTGTTCCAACACAGCGCAATATATGGTCCAACACAGGGCAATATGTGTTCCACAACAGCGCAATATGTGTTCCAACACAGCACAATATGTGTTCCAACACAGCGCAATATGTGTTCCAACACAGGGTAATATGTGTTCCAACACAGGGTAATATGTGTTCCAACACAGCGCAATATGTGTTCGAACACAGGGCAATATGTGTTCCAACACCGCGCAATATGTGTTCCAACACAGCGCAATATGTGTTCCACAACAGCGCAATATGTGTTCCAACACAGCGCAAGATGTGTTCCACAACAGCGCAATATTTGTTCCACAACAGCGCAATATGTGTTCAACAACAGCGCAATATGTGTTCCAACATAGGGCAATATGTGTTCCAACACAGCGCAATATGTGTTTCAACACAGCGAAATATGTGTTTCAATACAGCGCAATATGTGTTTCAATACAGCGAAATATGTGTTTCAATACAGCGCAATATGTGTTTCAATACAGCGCAATATGTGTTTCAATACAGCGCAATATGTGTTTCAATACAGCGCAATATGTGTTTCAATACAGCGCAATATGTGTAATATGTGAAGTGAAGGAATAGATTTCAATATAACGTATTGACTTATTACATAGTGTTACATGTTAAAGCATCTGTTGCACCTACACCACTAACTCTGCAGGTCAAACGTGATTAGTCTATCCCTGATGCACACCATTACCTTTGTATTTCTTTAACTGTTGTACTCAAACAACTCACTGTACTTTGATAGTATGTGTGAAATAAGTTCAAACATACAGGAGTGGCATTCATGGACATTATCAGCTAGCTTTCAAAACTCGATGTAGGGCGAAGGTTGCAATTAAGTTAATTAATATTACATAAGTGTATGTGCATAATTAACGTATGTCAGTATTATTTTAGCAGTACAGAACTATTGCCGCCATTCATTGGTTTCCAAAACGATACGTTAAGGCTTAACGTAAACTATTCATTGTTTCCTCTCTCGTTACCTACCCAAGAAAATGGATATACCCAAAATATTTCATCACAAATAGGGAAACATTGTTCCTTTAAAGCAAATGTCGTTCTAAAGCTGTACGAATATCACTTTAGTTTCGTCGCATTCCAATTAAATAGATAATACAGACTACAAGTTGAATAGCTGTTGCAGAGACACAATCTTATTTTATGTCATTCATTCACAATATATATTAATTGGAAATGTATTAACAAAAACAAGCACAAAAATAGTTTCCTATTTTCCTACCGAATTATTAACGACTTCGGTAGCAGGAAGGGGGGGGGGGTGCAAAATATGTGCAAATAATAACTTGTACATACATGTACATACCTAAGGGTTGGGCCAAAAATATTAAAAACATTATCTAGGGCCCTCTCCATAATCTAGTCTACTTATTGTATGCTAACTGCACCACTCTCTGGACTCTGTATGGTGAAGCTTTAAAGGTACATGTATTATCAGATAAAGATATACGATGACGTACAAGTCTTGAAAACAAGCCATGTTCAATCGCGTTGTCACTCCTCCGCAAACTGTATATCTGCCAGCACAGCACCAACTGACATTTGACAAAGAATCAAAATGATCTATTTAACAGTTTAAGTGCTGGCAGGGCAGTGTATAAATAATACCGACAATTGAACCAGCACGTATTTCTGGTCTTTAGTTATTTTCTACAGAATTTCAAATCGTTAAGTTTTACATGTACATGTAGTTTAATTATAATATCCCAGCACATGTAGCCTTTATCTTGTTTTAAGACCATATGAAACAAAATGGCTCTTGTGTTCATTTCTGCCTCTAAACAGTTTATATTTATCTTTTGTTACTTTGAAAATATGAAATAACTTGTTTGATAATGTTTATTTAATATCATGCATCAACTAGTTAGTGTCTATCTAAAATCAGTTGAGAGTACCGAACGTTAAATTTTGTGTTCACTATTTCTATTGGTTTACAAAACGCGTTTTCATTGGCTGGTCACCTTACAGTTAGTTAACAACCTGAATATTTCAAACGGAATACTTAGGTACAATAATAACATGATTTCATGGAGTTCACAAATAGAAGATAATATGATCACACAAATTAAACTCTGATAAACAATGCATAACACTTATATCACAACTGATATCATCAGCATTCTCAATATTTATTTAAATATCCGACATTGCAACTGAAAACTTTTCGTAACCTACCTTGCGCAATAGATATTGCATGCGTTTATTCATTAGTGCATAATTAAAATGGCGCCCGAATGAAATGGCCACAGTCGATGAATTGTCCTGTGTATTTCAATATTTTTGTTACTGCTATACTTTACCAAACTTGCAGCATTAAAGTAAATGTAGTTACACAAGCTATGAACGCTGGACCAAAACCTGTTTTCTTCCTAAGTGACGTCACGAAAGTTATGTTATGCGCGCCTGTTAGTTCCAGACCTTATTTTTGTGTTCTGCTGATTAAGCTTCTCATCTATTTGGTACAAACAGTCCATGTAATGGCTTGACAACTTAAACTTCCCTGTACCATGCCAACGGATTCATAATGAAGAAGATTCTTGATTTCAAGAGGCGTGTAAGAAGAGTTGCCATCTTCTTTCAAAAGAAATTGTACATGTGTGCAATCATTGATAGCACATGCCTGTTTTCCAAATCAAACACGATTTGCTTGGGCGCTGCATAATTACAATTTAAAGTAGTCGATTAGACTGACAAATAAAATATTAGTTTCCCAAATTCCCACACCCGGAGACGGAATGGATGCGTCTGATGCTCATATTTTGCTCATTTTGTGCACATAACGACTCCTCTTCAGATGCTCTGGCTTCCGATACGTCATCGTGTGCATTTTTACTGGCTTCACAGCCCTATTGTTATATATATATATATATTGTGGCACTCTCTGAGATTTAAGTTCCAAATGCACTGAGCATCGTTTCTGAGAAAACGTAAATAAAGATGACGTCATGTTTTCACATCAATTGCAACAGGTAATTGAAACATTTCAGTATAAGATTTATGATTCAACGGCGAGCAGAAGCAAAAAAGTGTATGGTTAATTTATTCATCATAAAGAGTATATTTGAAAATTCTAATATAGGGACTATTGTAGCTTCTATCTGAAAACATATTTGATGTATTAAATTTGTGAAACTCAGAAGTTTGTGTAGTCTTGCTTAACATGTGAAACGTGCTGTTATTCCCTGAAAAGTTGTTGCTTGTATCTACAACATCTTTCTTCCCTAAAACAAGGACATTGTGAAGCAAAACATAAAACCGAGGATACTTTACATTTTCAGATTTTCGGCCTAGAAGTACCAACATGGCTTTGCTATTTTCATATCAGTGTTGTGTAAACCAATAAAATATTACATTAACCACTAAACCAACTTCTCTTCATCCGAACACCGTTTATAAGCTTGACGCGGATTGATATTAACCTTTTGATATGGGGTACGTTACCTTACCGAAATCCACTGAATTTCGGTGAATTAACTGAAGTGACCAGCAATCGTAACATCTCGGCAATTTTTAATGTTGCAGTAAAAATCTTAACCTTCAAATTCTTTACAAGATTTTTATTGTTTTGATTAGTCAGCCGAAAATCTACCTGCCTGAGGACGCTAAACATAAATCCATATATGTTTGCCCTTAATTAATGAATATACGGTCATGAAATTTATGCATAAATATATACAAATCAAGAATTTTCACACGAAATTCTACCGCATTTGATTGCTCTGCATGACAGAGTCCCTCCGTACTGTTTCTCTTTTTCCACAATAAACCTGAGGAATATAGACCGAACGACAAGCCATGTATAACTGATGGCGTCATGTTTTCCCCCCAGTTTTAAATTGTCATTTCTGTCATTTGTGCAATATATCCGACCATAATGCAACATTCAACACGTGATCTTTATATCTCTTCAGTCTGTGTGTCGCTTTGTGTTTCCTCCTCTTAGTTTCTTACGTCATGACGATATCGCAGGTAACTAGACATTCATAAATATTGTTAGTTTTATAAAGTCGTGATAAAGATTGCGCTAATACATGGCTACGAATCGTTTGCGTAAAATGCTCCAGGGGTCCTAATGTTTTGCAAATTTATATATCATGATATTTTTGCTTATACATATTTCATTATATACGGCCAGTTGTGACGAAACTATACTGTTAAATTCACGCGTAAACTTTCCATTGAAATGCATCGCATAAATTGAATTTAAA
Organism: Mactromeris polynyma; assembly: GCA_032209605.1. Taxonomy (NCBI): domain Eukaryota; kingdom Metazoa; phylum Mollusca; class Bivalvia; order Venerida; family Mactridae; genus Mactromeris; species Mactromeris polynyma. Next base: position 2,854,279 of record JASFXZ010000016.1, on the reverse strand, counting down.
TTACCTGGTAATTAGCCACTGACTGTTTCAAGGCTTCACTCATCATAATTGTTCTGTGGTGGTAACTTTTCGTTGCCGACAATTATGTCTATAATAAGGTAATTAAACAAACTAAAATGCTTAATTGTATTTAATATAGTCTTATATTAGTATTTTTACTGGAAGGTAGAAGGCTGTAAATTGCGGTGTGTTTATTATATCCCTTTATGGTTTTGGATAAATATTACGTTCCCCCTCTCCTATAAGATGCTTTGGTCTAGAATAAAATGTTCGCGATCATTCAGTTCCACCTTCTTATGCGTGGTCAACTTATATTTTTCTTAGCTTGTCCTATTATGTACCCCTTATCCCCATTTCCCCCTCCTTCTACTCTCCTTAAAGCAGCCAGACAATGCCTTATTGCCCCCATCCTTATAGACGCTTGCCCTAACACCTCCTTAACTCCTAGTGTGTCGTGTGCTGTTTTATCCCTGGGCTATGTGTGGGGTAGCATTGCCTTGTGAATGTGGCGGCCCTAATAAAACTTATTCCTTTCGTAAGAGTTATCAACATGCTTATGAAAATGACAAAATATCAAACCATTCCGCTTACATTACAATGAAAACACATATAGCTGTTACAGAAGGCCATACCAATGGGATCATTGTTCAGAATCGTCAGGCGTTTTTCATGCTATCGGTTAGTCTGGTACCCAGCGTACTCTGCAAATGTAATGGCAGGGCAGGTAATCCAGGCATTCTATCGGTTTGAAACTATATGCCACTGAAATGCCTTATAAATGTACAGAAGATATTTAATGATTTTTATAAGAAATCGGGTCATTTCTTGTAAATAAGCAGTTTACATTTTATTTCAAGATGGGGTCGAAAAGACTTTATATAGGGTGTTAAATATAGACTAAATTTGCCATGCTCTTATCCAGCTAAGTGTGTCGCATAGTCACAGATGCGACAATGCTCCAGAGCGGATATATAGCACTTTAAAATACTTGAAGAAGAAGAATTAAGTCCGCTATGTCCGGCTAGCCGATCCGGCTAGGGTCCGGCTAGGGTCCGGCTTATCCTTTCATTAATGTAAGGGGAGACCACTGTGTGTTATGTTGACAACAATCGGAACACCGTAGTTGAATGACCGAGGTGTTCCGAATGCGTATGAATGGCCGAGGTGTTCCGATTGATGTTGACAAGTGTACTGGTTCCCGGACACAACAACAGCGAAGTTTGTTTACAGTTTGGTTTCCTTGTCTTGCAAAGTTCCTTGTCTTGAAAGGTAATTTGTCATTAAGTTTTGTTAATTATGCATATTGGTACTGTATATCATAAAAACTACTCGTGTGCGATGATACTACTCAGTGAGTCCTGCCAATTGTGCTGAAGAAGAAGAAAACTGTTGGAGCGTTGCGCGAAATATTATATCATTATCAATTAATATTCAATTTCCCAGATATACATAACACTCCCTCCAGCTTTATCTGTTGAGTAAATGCAAACGGTGTAATATTATTATGGGATAACGTCACTACGCCAAACCGCTGCAACACTATGTATGAAACATGCAGTTAAAATAACATTACTCATTAGTTCACCAATGCAAGTGACAGACTGTAACTCTGTAGTAAAGTAAAATTAAAGTGTTTTTTTATTATACTGTCGCCCCTACTAAAAGGGCCAGCCATTTCTGACTTGGGGGACACCTACTTTCTGAGAACATTTACTTCCCGATTCCTATCCTTTAATGCCAGGCTCCAGGCAGGAGGGCGCACAGTAACCATTATTTAAATTGCTGGCGGTTCACCAACTGACCCTTCCAGAAATGGACCCCTACCGGGATTCGAACCTTCGACCTCCCGCTCCAAGGCCTTACAACCTCTCGGCCACAGAGAATGGTTTAGAGGAGGTCCAGCCAGGTTTGGTATTCCTCCTAACTACCAATAATTAAACTTACATATTGTACATAGTTTGAATCTGTTCAACTGTTTTACAGGGTTGAACAGATTTACTCAGGGTTCTTGACATTCCAAACTGGATTTCTACCCTAACATCGGAAGAAGAACTTCAAATATATTCTGTTGAGTGCATTAATTTGAATGAATAATAAAGGTGTCGAAACAATTCAATTAATACATTATAACTGTAACCGCTAAGTCAATGCCTTGCTTTTCCAGAGAAGAATGTCTTGCCAATCCTGACTTTTTTACTGGGTGTTGTCCTCTACTATGGGATTGCTACTATGAATTATCAGATCATTAAATGAAGAGCATTAATTATCAAGATAGTGCCCAAGGTACTGTGTTACTATGGTGTTTAGTTAGACTCGGTAATCGCGCCTGGTGGAGAACAATGCTAGGCACGCATTGACCTTTTTACTGAAGAGAACTGTTTGAAATGTTTTTAGGCACGTAAAAACACTTTCAATACATGTATTTCAGATATTTATTGAACAATGAAACCAAACTCATGGCGTCTCTAGTTTGTATCTGTCTCCTGGTCCTGTGTTCTGGATGTGTAGCTGACCAAAGACCTAACATTGTTGTTATTGTTGCTGATGACTTGGTGAGTATAGATTGTTTTTTGCTAATACTTATTTTCATATCGGAAATTGAACCCTGAATAATTTGGCTAAGTGCCATTGCTGCATGTTTCCAAGTAGTATGAATATTCATGGCCCTTTGTTTGACCAATTTTGGGGCCGTTTATTGGAACAATTTCCCTATTAAAATAATATGAAATTTTCCCTTATCTTCATTTAAGATGCTTCTCACAAGAAAGAAAATTCTTATAAGACTAGTTTGGGTTGATCCGCATTTCTTTAATCATATAAAACACTTTGTATTTTTGTCATTAATTGATGAAAAATATACAGAAAAGTAAATAATTGATTCTATAAATTAGGTGAAATCCCTCAATTGGGGGTATGGGTATCCATCCACAAAAGCTGTCTAGTGCATTGATAATAAGCTAAATTAAATGGCGTGACATGCCTAGATTTTGGGAAATGCATATCTGTATCTCTTTGCCGAGTTTCTGAACTAGCTCATATGTATGAGAACACCAATCTTCTAGATGAGACTGCTTGGGTAAATGTGGTTGTGTATCATCAGACGTCAGAGTCACCGGAAGAGTGTCATGATCACGAGTTCTCTCCCTTTATCCCTTTTGGAGTTCTCTCCCTTTATCACTTTACATAATATACACTAGAAGGAATAAAGGGAGAGAACTCGTGACAACCTCCTATGGCCATAATATTAAGTAGCTTATAGCTTAAGTTTTAACACAAAATTCTTTGTTTATTCCTGAATTGATGATGCTATAAAACTGAATACAGTGGATATTTTCATCGGTCAAAAGGCTCATGAATTACTGATTACGGATGTTTCTCAGATGGAAATGTCTATGAATCATTGAATTGTGTATTGCTACATTTAAAGAGACGTGACATATTTTTCTCTTCTCATATATTCTGGATATATGGTAGTTTCACACCATACCTTATTCTATTTCATTTTCACAGAACAAGTTTCTGTTAGTCGATCGATAATGACATATTTCTAAAACGAAAGTAGTCGATTTTGAGACATTACAACGAAAGTAATGCATTGACTAATACATAACAGTATATACCTAGAGTACTTCAGTATCAGTGCACTTCCTTCGAAGAATTTTAGAAAAATAGTAGGTAAATGTATAGATCTGTATCTATTGCAAATTATGTCAAATTAAAAAATTGCAAAATGGGAAAAATAGTTAAATTGGCAAAAATGTTATTTCTTACTTTAAAGTACAAATGTACCTATGTAAAAGAAGTTTTTAAACATGCATCTTGTTTTTGCCACTTTAATAAGCACGTTATGTGAAAATGTACTTCGGTGAACAGTTTTTAAGTCAACTCCTGGCTGATATTTTCACAACTTTCTTTGTTTCATGACAGTTTACAAGTTGTGCTAATATGTTAGAGGACACGACTTTTCAGTTCATGTCTGCCATGAATATATCACATTTACAAATACTGCTTACTGTGCTGTCTGTACTGAATACACTATTAAAGGCGTATCTAACAATTTAAAGGTCAAATTAATCCATTTTTGAATTAGAGTTAAAGCATTATCTTGCATGCAGATGTTTTATTGTTGTATTACCTGTGAAGGGTGGAAGATAATATATACCTGTCTTAATTCAAAATAGTTGGCATCTCCTCACAAACTGAATGCATCTACTAAATTATGTGCAATGTTGCAATATATATACTCAGCACATTAAATAACGCACTGTGTGGGATTTCTTAGTTTTCATTCAATGACTTTAAGGATACAAGAAAAGAACTTGACACAATATCATTGCATGTGTTCGCAACATGAATGCTAAATTTCATGACAATCGACAAGTATTTTCATAAAAAATGAGTTTCAAAAGTAATGAAATGAAATTTAAAGAAGTGTGGTTGGTAAAAAATGTACTGAGTACATGTATATATACATATATATCTGCTCAGCTCAGAGTTATCTAACATAATTGGTGGTGTTCATTATTGGCAATCTTTTATATTGGTATGGTCCTAATTTGGAGGAATCGATGTAGACCACTTATACATTGGAAATAAAACCTCTGCCAATATATTATAATGCACAGTATTGAATTTGTGATTTCATTTATTTCAGGGCTATAATGATGTAAGTTTTCATGGCTCACTTCAAATATTTACACCACATATTGATGCTCTAGCATTTGGAGGGATCATATTAAACAACTACTATGTGTCCCCTATCTGTACGCCAACACGAGGGGCCCTTATGTCGGGTCGACATCCCATTCATACTGGTGAGATAAATATTTTTAGCTAACATGTTTTGATAAAACAAAGAGATGGCTGTTGTCGTCTGCATCCATAAAAATGTTAAATGTTGCGCTTATCTCAGTTTCTGAGAAAGTGATCTGCAGATGAGCGTCTTTCTCCGCTTGCACTGCTGTTGTTTGTATCAATCTTCATGAAATTGCTTCACAATATTCCTGACATTTGGTAAGGGAAATGTTTTTGTAAGACCAAAGAAATTTTTGTACGACATTTGCTGGTTTTGAAAGCATGGTAACTTGTTACTTGTTGGACATTGATGTCAAAACCTATTTGAATTTTTGTAACTGCCATATATGCAAACGTCATGAAGGTTATTTAATTGTTAGTTTTGATACAATATTTGTAATTTTTTATGATTAAATAACAGTGATTGAAAAATTTCAACAAAGTACAGTTCTGAACAGTGAAACATCAATAATATGACCACCATTGGCTCCGAAGAAAGTCAGTCCTAGTTGCAAGTTGGTCTGATTATTGAGTTAAAATATTGAAGAAAAAATGAAATATTGTGCATGAAAACATAGTCTATTAATAGGTGGTCTCAGTTTTGAGATTATTTTCTCAGTGAGATTATACTGTACTACATTTCAGGACTTCAGCACAGTGTAATAATTGCATCAGAGAAGTACGGTTTACCTCTGGAAGAGAAGATAATGCCACAATGGTTCAAAGAGTTAGGTTACAGAACTCATATGGTTGGAAAGGTATTGTGAGGCTGTACAGTTATACGTATGATGCTGAATAGATGCAGTAGCCATTGTATATACCTCAGCTTGTAGTTTTAAGTATCATACATTTGGAAGCTTCCACAACAAAATGTGTATTAGTGATGTTGCTTATGACATATCAACTATTTCTCAATGAAAGTTCTGACATTGCAAACTAAGCTCATTCTTGGAAGCGCTTTGCTGGCTTAATTTGAGAGAATTGAACAAACATGAAAATATTTATTAGTGTTGTGTAACTTTTAAGAATTAATGTACATATTGGAGTGTCTGAAGTGATGTCATGCTGTACTTTACTATTGCATTTCGTTCTTAATATTGGAATCACTATTGAAACAAAACTAGACATTACAATTTTATTATTTTAATGAAAGAAGAAGAAACATATCTGTTACTAAATAAAAACATCTGAAAATCAATTTTTCGTCGCTAATGCAGGTTTTGTCATGGAACTTCCATGAGAATTTGGCAAAATAGGGTTGTCTATATCTTATTCTAGATCTAGATCTGCTTCCTTCCCAGGAGCTGGATCCCTGTAATGTAAATAGCTGGTTCCATGCATGTAAATTCAGACAAGCCATATAAGTAAGAACATAAAATAATCTGTTTTGTCTTTGCTTCAGTGGCACCTGGGTATGTTTGCTGATGAGTATACACCGACTTCACGTGGGTTTGAGTCGCATTATGGTTACTTACAAGGTGCTGAGGACTATTATGATCATACATACAAGGCTGATGATGTACGTTTTACTGCTTCATTTGATCACAATAATCTTCATTTACATAGTTACTGTCACTTCATACTAGCGAGCCTGTTGCTGGTTCGAATCCTGCATGAATGAGGCGAGTGATCTATGTGATATTATGACTGAAGATGAACAACCCAAGTCATTTGTCCTCCACCTCTGAGTCATGTGGAAGAGTTGTCAATTGCTTGCAGAAAAATGGATGGCTACTGGTTGGTTACCCAGCAACACTGGTTATATCAAATGACAACTATACATATGAAAAAATAATATTTGGTTGCAAATTAGTGTAAAACTCCCAACATACTTCAACATAACATTCTAAGTCAGTCAACAGTGAGTTCTGGAGGACCTGTCACGGTTGTGTATTGTTGAGACTTGCTGAAACATTCACTTTCAATTTATAATACCATGTCACTGTTCTGTTGCTTTATTCATATCGTTAAGTTTTCAATGTCACAAACTTTTTTTTTTAGTTTTAGTGTTTCTACGATGATTGCAGAATAGTTAAGTATTATTTGAGTGTCGCATTCACTGTATTAGTAATTAGTAATAATGGAAAGGTTTAATTTTATTGTGTTGTAGATGATGGTTTAATATATGACTGTTTTGATTGTAGAATTATTGGGGACTTGATTGGAGAAGAAATTCAGACTTGATTAGGAATGAGACAAACATGTACTCCACAGATTTGTTCACAACTGAAGCTGTCGGAATTATCAACAACCATAACACCTCGGAGGTTTATTTCCACCATATCTTTACTGAATGATCTGGCAGGATGTTGTGATTGGAATTTTCAATATTTTATACCATACCCATTTATATTTATGGCAAATGAAAAAATACTTATAGTTTTCTGAAATAAATTTTAATTATTTTTTTACTCTCGCCAAGAACAATTTGCCACAATTTAAGAAACAGCCATGAAGTTAATGAATTTAATGTATTCATCAGACTATCGTGTTTGTGTGTATGTCAGTCAATCTTAAATGTATATATTCACTGTGAAGTTTGATAATACAGTGGAGTAACATTGACTCGAACTCATGGGGACTGCCGAAATTGGTTCGAGCAATGATAAAATTAGTTTATGTATGTGTTAATATATTTGATAGTCATCGACTGGAAACATTCATGTTTTGACCCGATGATTACTGGTTATATTTCAGCCCCTATTTCTGTATATTGCCCATCAAGCTGTACACTGTGGCAACCCTGCAGATCCTTTACAGGCCCCTCAGCATTATGTGGACAGATTTCCTCATATCAACAATTATCATAGGAAATTGTATGCTGGTAAAGTTATATATTTCATTTAGATCTATTCAAAATGTGAGTCTGTTTTGATTTCTGGGATTTTTTTGTTTCAAAATCACAAACATAAAAACGAATGTATTACATTCAATTGCATTTATATATATTAACTGTCTTCTGTGGATGAATGGTAAAGGTATCTGCCTTGGGAGTGGGAGGGTGAAGGTTTGAATCCTGGTAGGGGTCCATTTCTGATATGGCCGGTTGGTGAGCAGCCAGCAAGTTCAATTATGGTTACCATGTGCCTACTGCCTGGTGCCTGGCATTCGAGGATAGGAATTGGGAAGTAAATGTGCTCTGAAAGTAGGTGTCTCTTAAGTCAGAACTGGCTTGACCCTTAAGTAGGGGTAGCACCATAATAATAAACACTTTTATATACACCATTATAATGCCATTACAAGATGGGCAAATCTCATCCACTTTGAGTATGTATACTAATTGTACAATATTTAGTGATTAGTTTTCTTAGGTTACTAAAAAACTATTCACTCAGATATTCATCCTCATAAAATAATAAAAAGTTGGTTATGGTACACATGCTTATGATGTTTCTGGTTGAAATCCATCAAAAATACATATTACAGACAGCACCTCAAAACTTCCCTAATAGACATGGCTTTAAATATACTTTATTGACATTGATACAGTTTTTCATAGATTTGAAAGCATGACATGTTTTAAAAATTCCATTTTGAAACATTTAATGGACACAAAAATTATACATATTAGCATTTAAACCATTTAAAACTGAACAAGAATTTTGATGTCAGATTTATTATATCCAGGTATGGTAGCTGCTTTAGATGAGTCTGTTGGTAATGTTGTGAAAACTCTGACAGATAAAGGAATGATGGACAACACCATTATCATGTTTACTACTGACAATGGAGGTCCATCTAATGGCTATAACAATAATGCTGCAAGCAACTTTCCTCTACGGTATGTTGTACATGTACTTTGCAACATCTAACATCACATATTGCGTCATTCCATATGTACTAGACATGAACTGTCATTTCATTCATAATATGCCTTTTGTATGATAAAAAAGAAAAGGTTAACAACAGTGTCCTAACAGTCGTGCTAAACGAATGTGCACACCGTGATAAATAACGAAAAAATCACTGTGAATTTTCAGTTGGCAAGAAAAATGATTTACAGGCGCTGGCTACAAGTACGCAAAATAAGAAGTTGTGTACACATTGTTATCAGAAAAAAACCTTTCAAGAATGCAAAAGTCGACGGTAAAGTATTTGCGATATACTAAATTCACACTAATTCTAGTGAAAATGGCACCAGATTCTAGAAAATGAAATTTCCATGGGAATACTAGACCTCTAGATGTCTTGCCTACACATTCGACGAGCTCTGGCTACACTCCTGATTCATCTAAGTAATAAAACTTTGAGAGTATTTTTATTTGTCGTTGTGGCGTCCTATGATGGATTTCAATCAAATAAAGTGTAATTGACAAGATAAATCACTTCTCTCGCCAACTGAAAAAAAATTCACCGATTTGTTCATTATTAACAGCAGCCTGCAGGTTTGTGTAGCTCGACCGTAATGACACTGTTGTTTATGTTTTTTTTCTTCATTATACAGTAGGCATATTATGAGTGAAATGACTGTATGTATCTAAAGTAAAACCTCAATTATAAGACCACCCTTGAAAACTGGTCTTATTGAGATGGTTTTAATATCGAGGTTTAATATAGAGCAAAACAGTGAAAATGGGCTTGAAAACTGTGTTCTCAATAATTATTGAGGTGGTCTTCTTATTAAAGTGGTCTATAAGTGAGGCTTTTATGCATTTACTGTCATACTTACACGGCCACTTTTATCAACATTGTTTCTCTGCTATTAGTCATTAATTTAAACTATGATTGAGGTTCTTACTACTTATCACTCTCATCGATAGCTTTCTGGGTTTCTAACCAGTACTTGTCCCAAATACAGGGATGGTAAAATAGGAGTCGGGCGCTCTACCCCTCAAACCACTGTGCCTCTCAGTGGATTGTTATAACTCTCTAATAGTCATTGTTCTGATATATTTAAAAAAATATCCAAAGTCTTAAGATATTTTTGCAATTTTTATTGCCCAACTTGCTCAAGAGTAACATATAGTGCTCACTTGCAAAGGTAAAGTCTTTTTGGAGATGCAAATTTCGGCTGTTGTTGAGAGGTTGATGCTATAGAGAGGTGAAATTAGTTGTAAAGTTTTATGTTGAGTGATAATAATGTTGTTGAAGTGAGGTCATTACTCCAAAAAAGGTAGCGCTAGAGTAAATGCAATGTATCTGAAATGAGTGGTGGTGATAAAGGTTAATATTTTCTGTACATTTTTAGGGGAGTAAAGGACACATTGTGGGAAGGAGGAGTTCGAGGTGTTGGCTTCATTCATAGTCCTTTACTGAAGAAGCAAGGTTATGTTTCTAACCACATGCTACATGTGTGTGATTGGTTGCCTACTCTATACAGGGCCGCTGGAGGTGACCCTCGGGATATGAAAAATCTTGATGGCTTTGATGAATGGGACACATTGTCTAACAATGGGAAAGGACATCGTACTGAAATACTGCATAATATTGACCCTATAGGCATACCTAGATCTGTTCTCCGCGTTGGAGATTATAAAATACTTATTGGAGATGTTGGTATGGCTTGGGATGACTGGTACCCTCCGTGGCAAAATCCAGCTGACACAGAGCGTTACCACGTCAACAACACTGCTAAATATGGACACATCAAAGATATAAGTAACAGCAAGTTAAAGTCTATGTTCAGCAAAAATGCTGAACACTTCGGACAATTAATGGGAGGTAACCTTGGATACGAGATGGAAATTGAGGAAGTCAAATCTCAGCCAAGTCAATCCATGGAATCTTATTACCATAACGGTCAGCCAGTGAGAATTCATTGTGGAGAGAAGCCAGCTAATGCCTCAACAAACTGTGATCCTCGCAAGGCTCCGTGTTTGTACAATATAGCATCAGATCCCTGTGAGTACAACAATATAGCTGATCAAAATAAGGACCTGGTGATTCAGATGATGGTAAAATTGATGCAGTATGGGTACACAATGGTCCCTCCATTGATGACCCCGTACGACCCAGCAGGAAATCCTAAATACCATAATGGTGCCTGGGTACCTTGGGTTAAACTGTGATTCTACATTTGTCTTTACTCATACATTCCATGTATAATACTCAATATTTTTATGTGATTTGTATGTTATTGTTTCAGAGAAAATTAGTTGGTTTATTTTTTTTAGTGATCTATTCGCTTTATTGCTTTATTTGCACTATTTGCTGTAGAAAAAGTATTTCTTAGTACATGTAGCCATTTTATTTTGAAAAGAATTTTGTTGCGAATGAAATTAATTGCTTACTTTTTAGAGTCATATTTATAGTACAAATGTATGTTTTACAGGATCTAGTTAGTGCAATTTCTTATACAAATCACAAATGTATAGTCTTTTTATTTTTAATTAAAATAGCACAATACAAACAAGTTGTTTAGCTTTTAGCTCAAGGACTTTATTGGAGTGTTATAAAGTGCAATAATTATGATGACATGAAATGTCTAGAACTATTGACAACTACTCAAGTTCAGCTATGTTGCAAAGTACCAAATCTTTATCTTTAAATGTAATGATTTATTCTGCTAATAAAAATGCCATTCAGGCAAAAATCAAAATTTTATACCAGAAATCCATTAAAGTGAGTACATTTATTATGAACATACAGTGCGATCTTTACAGAATAACACCTTTTGGGAGATGCATATAGCATCTGTTGTTGAGTAGTTGTTGCTCTAGAAAGATAAAATTAATTGTCAATTTGTACTGCTGGAAAATTTGATTATGTTGTTTGATAGAGTTTGTTGCTACAGAGAGGGCTGCTCTGGACACGTTGTGATGTACATGTTGGTTTCTGTCATCGTCGTTGTTGGTATTCATCTTCTGTTGATGTTATCAGTAAATTGATTGTTATGCCTGATAAGCTCCGCCCACTAGGTATGGACAACAAGTCCATTGACACTGATACACTACATTTTGTACATGGAATCTAATGGTACAAAATATGAATTATTGTATGAGATTTACCTTGTTGTTGTTATTTTAATATATTTATTGATTGGTTTACATATCTATATGTAGTGCCTTTATTTATCCTGCTTTTTATAGTAATTATATTTTTCTACACAGACTTTGTCACACATGCTAATAATGCGATAAATAAAATTAGAATCAGAAGATTTGTTTTGTATTTTGAAGATTTTCTAATTCATCGTTTTAATTACAAATGGGAAATGACATTGTGTGTCATTACATTAAAAACGTTTTTGGACGGTATCACTCGGGTCTATTGTAGAGTGGCAATTTCAGAGGCATACATAAATTGGTTCTCGTTTTCAAAACAACAAAGACTGAAAGCTGGGGACAGCTTAAATGCCCACATCCAAAGTTCTCCCAACGAATTAGTCACTAAGTTCACCCAACAAAGTAATATCCTAAAGGATTCAATGAAACAAAATGTTGAAAAAGTGATTCATATGAGTTTTCATATTCAACAGTTTATGTTTTGAATTCATCAGTGACTCCAGTTTCACATAAAGTCTGTGATGAAAGTAAAATAATTAATTGTCTAGTTAATGGCAAATAATGTCAAGTTCAATGAAATATAATATTTTCTTCAGCAAGTGTGTCATTCCTTTCTAAAGAATTGTGTAAAAACGTTTTTACATACCTTAATGACATTTAAGTTAGATTGATTGTGTTTATACATTCGGACCTTCTGCTGAATACTTGGTACCATCTGAAATAAATGTTTGGTGCTATGTATCTTTTAAGGAACGTCGAAATGAAATTTCAGACCAATTAATTCGAATGATCCAACTGTATTACCTGATGGAATTCAGAGAGCTAAAAGAGTATAATCTTCTCATACTGTTACATCACTTATAATATACTGCTACATGTTGTTGTCTTAGAATATCATCTCTGCAACATGTTTCATGCTTGCTGTAAGCCAGCTGGATAGCTTCTTCATGTACAAATTCTGTACCCCTAGTGTTGAACCTACATTGTAGGGAGAGGGGCAAGTGATTTGAAGTTGGAAACCATAACCAGTCAACCATGGAGGCCCCATTTTATATGTTTAATTAGACGTCTGACATTAATTAGATGTGGTGTTTCATTGTGACGTAAATGTATTGCATTGACAAGGGAACACAATGGACATGACATGGATGGTTATAAATTCAATAATTTGTGAACACATATATCATAATTAAATCGCAAATTAACATTTTATAAAAATAACGTTTTGTTCTAAAATCACCTCAGAAAATGGACAAAGTCTTGTTGCAATCACTTGATGCTAATTAACAGACAAATATTTTAAATAAAACATGGTGGTACGAAACCACCGCCCATATCTTAATATTTAATTTCATCTTTATAAGCATTTCCATGTAGCGGAAACCATGGAAACCAACAATCCAAATGATCGATGGCATCAATAATTTCTCAATATGTTGAGCTTCACAAAATAGTCTGTGAACTATTTAATTATTTTTCGTAGATCGCAACATTCTTGTTACATATAAAATACACAAGTAAGGTGAAGACTTAACATTTAGAATATAAATGGCATTCCATGCTTTTGAGCAAAGACAAAGTGGTCTGCAAGGATATTTGATCCGCCCCGTTCATATTATACATGCATAAAGTGTCTTTATATACTATTATGCGCTACACATGAATGAGACTGATGAAATATTTTACAGACCCTTTGAGCATCCCTAAGATGCACTAATCATACGTTAAATCTCAACGAATGTCCTTGTGTTAAGGTGAACATGCACTGTTATGTCAGGAATCATTGTTGAACATTGAATGTGATAAGTAATCATGTTGAAGATGGACATCTTGCTGCGGAACATGTGAGGCAGTGTCAGTGCTCTGAGTAGAAAGCAATTATCAGTATGTTTATTTGTTTGCATCACTGTGATCTTTTTACTCGGCATTGAAGTTAATACAAACTGTGAAAGGTACGCAGGAAAAGTGTTTGTTGTTGAACTGCCTAGTTTTTCAACTCGGGGTCATAGTGGATTAATATTTTCAGAAAAGTAGAGCGAAGAAAGAATTTATACATGTTAATTTCGCATTCATTCGATAAAACCCAAGTGACCAATTAGAAAGTTTGTTCAGTGTATGTACAACATATTGGCAAGGTACAAACAAAATAGCAAATTAGTAAAGTAAAGTAATGAAAAGTATTGAAAAAACAAACATATATGAAAACATGATAATGTTTCACAATAATTGTGTGTGTGAGAGTGACAGAATAAATTGAACATTTCAAATAAAATAAAACATCACACTTAAACTATACATACTTATATATAATAATTGCTCTATTGAATTAAATTTTTCATTGTACAGTTTATGAAACACGTTAAATTATAAAGAATAACCTCATCTTTTGAAGATAGTAATTGAATTAATCTAAACATATATCACTGGCTTTGTGTGCGGATGGAATTATTCGGGTAACGATGTAGGCGGTCATTCGGCAGAGCCTCGTTCCCACCAAAACATTAACCCTCGTGACGTATATTTCTATCCATACTGAAAGCCAGTGAAGGATTCTTATATCTCGTGACATACAAACACATCATCACGTAAATGGATGTAACATTGTATCACTATTCACACAGACACAAATAAGACTTGGACAGTGAAACCTCAGTGAAACCTCAATAAGAAAACCACCGTAAGTTCTAAACATTGAAGCTTGTCTTAGTTGTGAAAATGTCAGATTATTGAGTTAAGATATGGACAAAGATTTAAACATGTCAATGGACAAACTGGTAGAGTCTTGATTTTAAGCTCTATACATACACAATTGTGAAGTTTATGTAACATTTGATAGAAGGCCTCGAGTGAAATAAGCCTCTGGCGTATTGAGAGTCAATCTTTAAATAAAGAATCATTATTATTATAGTACTGTCTAAGGGCTTTGATAGAGTATATCCGACACAGAGACTAAGATTTTGGTCAATGATGAGCGTGTTTGTGCTTGTCAATCTCTAATACAAGCATGTATGTCAGTAAGGACTTGTCTGTAAAGTGGGTGTAAAGAAATACTCACAATGTATGTGACAAATGGACCTGTGGACATTTAATGTCATTGTTTTCTGCTAGGATGACTGATTTTATGTTTGCTTCTTTGCATAAACAGTACTGATGTCTAGACCAATGTATCAACTTCCAGTTGGTAACATACGTATATAAATAGTAAATAAATTTTGTTATTTAGGTGTGATGTTTACACCTGGAGGATCCCTTAGCACTGCACAAAGCACACTAGCTGGTCAAGCCCAAAAGGCACTGTTCAAACTTAATAAGTATTTGTATAAATTTACATATATACCCCCTAAACACAAATTAGAATTATTCGATAAGCTTATATCTCCTATTTTGAATTATTGCTGTGAAGTATGTTGTTTTGCAAACGATTTATCAATAGAGAAAGTGCATATGCAGTTTTGTAAAAGATTATTAGGAGTGAAAAAAACAACACAAAATGATTTTATATATGGTGAATTAGGACGAGTATCTTTTAAAACTACCCATATGTTCAAAGTTATAAAATATTGGTTAAGAATGATACAAATGGAACATAAGAAATACGTTTTTCTTGTATATGGTTTACTTAAGAACGATTTTGAACAACATCCGAATAAGAAAAACTGGTGTATGTTACTGAAAAATTTATTATGTTCACTTGGTTTTGCTGATGCTTGGCTTCAGCAAGGCGTTGGTGACACTGATGTGTTTCTATCTGTTGTTAAACAAAGGCTAAACGATCAATTTATACAAAACTGGAATGCACGATTACATCAGTCTAGTAGAGCACGATTTTACAATACAATCTCTTCTTTTAGATTTCAACCTTACTTAGAATGTTTTAGTATTTATAAATTTTGTCAAGCTTTGATCCGTTTAAGGGTCTCATCTCATAGGCTACAAATAGAGGCTGGAAGATGGTCCAGACCTGTACGAATACCTCTAAATGAAAGAAAATGTTTAAATTGTAATACAATAGAGGATGAATATCATTTCGTTATTGAATGTGACCTGTATCTTGATATACGCAAACGATATATATCTAAGAAATATTGGATCAGACCAAATATGGTAAAATTTATTGACCTCATAAACTCAGATAATAAGAACACTGTACGAAATTTAGCAATTTACATTTACAATGCATTCAATATTAGAAACTCTTTAATGTATGGTAATTAGTCTTTAGTGTAAGACGAATTATTTATGACAATATTTTTATTTTTGCTTTTACATAATTTGAATACAAACAACTCTAATATACATGTGTTGACCTTCTCCAAATGTATATTTGAAGTTGTAATCAGTATGTTACATGTTACATTCAGTAAACTGTATCCATGTGATATTGTTGTTAGAAAAATGCTATATAGAAAATGTATGTATGTTATACACTGTTCGTCTGTCTTGTATGTATGCTAAATGTATGTCCTCGTGGGCTTTATAGCCTAATTGGAATATGAATAAAATGTCTCTCTATGTCCATCATACCCTCCTCAGATTTGTACGTAAATGCAGAGTCACACTTAATTGATAGACAAGATGTTTGAAAAACAGTATGCCACCTGCTTTGCATAAACAGTACTGATGTCAAGACCAACATATCAACTTCCAGTTGGTAACATACGTAAATGTCCGTCATACCCTCCTCAGATTTGTACGTAAATGCAGAGTCACACTTATTTGATAGGTGAGATGTTTGAAAAACAGTATGGCCCCTGCTTTGCATACTGGTGTCTAGACCAACGTATCAACTTCCAGTTGGTAACAGACGTATATGTCCGTCATACCCTCCTCAGATTTGTACGTAAATGCAGTCACACTTAATTGATAGATGAGGTGTTTGAAAAACAGTATATGCCCCCTGCTAACGATGCATTGTCCTGTAGAGGATATTAATAATTATGATGACCTAGAAGTGAGTACAGATAGTCTACAAGGTTTTCATCTTGATGGTCTAAAATGTTAAACAAAGTTATCGGGCAGAAAAGAATTTTCACTTAATGGTCAATTTGACCCATGACCTTTGTTCTAGTGATCCCAAATCCACAATAAGCTTTCATCTACAACCCGCAGGCAATTATGACTAAGTTAGAACTCGAGAGGCCAAAGGGTACTTGAGTTTTCACACGGAAAAGGATGGTCTACCGACCGACCGAATAATACGGGTAGAACAAACTGTAAAATAAATTAGTTGTTTCAATCTAAATTTTGATTGCCGACTGTATGGCAGAGCAACACAGAGAACGAGAGATACAGCATCTGTGATACATACAATAGATATACTCCAGATTGGTATAAATATGGGTATTTCCCTCTAATCCTGCGGTACAAACACCAATATATCGCTACACTCGTGCTCAAATCACAATGGAAACAAATGCAGGATTTAACGTCTGACTGAACTTCAATGGATCTAAAATTAAATTTGTACCGCAGGTAAACTCCGGATTTTGTTATTGACGTGAAAATAACGGCATAGGTCCTCTACCACAGTCCATTCCTTATATACATATGTTAAACATACAATTAAGACAGACACACAAACAGACCCTAATGAAAATGTTTAAAAATTATTTGAACAATAGCTTTGGTTTTCATCGCTGCATTATAAACAACTGGTTTGGTACCGTGGTGCTCATTGTTTGATTTCCCACAAGATGAATTTTACTGGTGCACACATGGTTTTTCGTCTGTTAAATGAATACTGAATTCGGAACCTGTCTAGAATAATGACACGAGTGATTCCAACTGCCGTTGATAATAAGCTCGTTATGATGGCGATAGGAAACTGCAAATGACAGCAGCAATTTCAACGTTTTAACAGTGAAATAAAGTCAAAAAGACTGAACCATGCGCTTTATCTACGTTGAAATACAAACTTCACAATCCCTAAGCTAGGCACGTGTTTACGTAAGTATGCCAGGAAACAGTCATCAAAAGTGATTAATGTAATTTGTAAACTTGATTTTCTTGAAGATTCTGTTTCAGATATGGGAAGAATGACAAGCAGACATCAAAAAACTGCTCCTCATTGATTTCTGTCCAAAATAGTTAAAGGACCTGGTATTGTAAGGGATGTTTTTGGCCCCAAGCCAGATTTTAATATAAATGGAATTGATGAAAGATACAAACTCTCTGCGCATGTCTTCATAACTTTTATTTTCAAAATATCATATTTGTTACCATGGCAACCATTTATAATTCAGTCAGTAAAAGACTATAGCTAAGAAAATATAACAAAACTGATATTATGTTTATTTATTATTCCTCTAAATTGGGAAAAACATTGACATAGTTCCAAAAATTGATAATAACAAACTATTAAAAACACATGAATTAAAATCTGATAAACAATGGATAACAATTATATCACATCTGATGTCATTAGCTGTCTTAATATTCAATAGATAATCCAAAAGTGCATATATAGCACAGGAGATTGTCACGAGTTCTCTCCCTTTATCCCTTCTATAGTATATGTATATATAGTACTATACATACTTAGACCACGCTCACTAAACTGTCCAATCAGTGGCCTCTATTTCAATATCAAATATACAATGTTCCATGATGTACAGACATTCTTGTGGAATTGTTTATCCCATACATATACTATAGAAGGGATGAAGGGAGGGAACTCTAGAAGGGATAAAGGGAGAGAACTCATGACAATCTCCTGTGATCTATAGTATAAAACGGTCAATGTTCCGGTATTTACATAAGAAGTCAAATTAATTTGCATTTCTGTATCAGTGAATATTTTTACAAGTCTAAAAGCGAATCGGTGATTTCAATCATTCCGCAGGTGGAAATGTTTACAGTTCACCGAGATCAGTACTAAATTTCCAACTTTTCCAAGAACTGAACAATACGACTTATACAGTACATTGATAGTAAATAGGGTAGCATGAACCACAGCAGAATAGTATTTCAATATATTGAGATATTTTAAAAGTAAAATTGTCAATGGTATAACATGTTATTAAAAAGCTCATTTTAACACTGTTTTTTAAAAACTCATGGTTGCCCAGTGATTCATTAACACCAAACATAATATAAAATGACCATGTTAGGCAACCAATCAGATAAAACAGTAGGTAATCTAAGTCATTATGGAAATGAATAAAAACTGACCAAAATTTGCTAATAACAAATAATACAAGCATCATTATAGACCCACAACAAGAAATAATTCACATCCAATTCGAAAGAAATGTACAGTTGAAACTTGTTTATTCTTATATATATATTATATATATCTTATCTATAACTTATGCATGTCAGATTGAAATGGGCTATTAATCAAAATAAAGTTTCGGACCTGATGAATTCGAATGAACAAGATCCGACTGTATATATGTTTGAAGATGGGAAAATATTTAGTGACTTGTAATTATCATAATTAGTCTTCATTCAGACTAATTGTACATTTTTTACCTTTTTTTGGCAATAGAAAAAAATCGAAATTTGCTGTTTTCAAGCCCATGTTGGTGTTTTATGTCATGCCTGGTGCATTAAATAGGACATATATGGTACCCAACACATTTCGCTTAAAATGTCTTCTTTATTTGATTACAGTCGGACCTCAGTTATTCGACAAACTTCTATCCAAAAAATAAGTATCATCCAAAATAAGTATCAGGTCCCAATGTATCTACTTATGCACGTCAAATTGAAATGGGTCATGTATTATTCGAAGAAAAAAAATCAAAATGAACGAGGTCCAATAGTATAATTATGGAAAATGGAGACAGTGATGCACCAGGTTCCTAGATTTAATCAGGTATAATTTAACCAAAATATAACTCAAAGATTTGATATTGACATGAGGGATAACAAGTGAGAAATATTGTTATCAATTAATGCTTCATATATATTCAGTTGATTTAAATAAATATTATTCAACATCCAATTATTAAATATAAAATTTAGAGTAAGTAGATTCAATTAATAAGTAAAACACTATGGATAAGAGAGATTGCATATTCACAAACATAGAAACAATACCAAATGCTTGCATTTATATGTATCATGCAGCAGCTGCTATATTCACAGTAAAATATGCGATGAATTGCATATACTGTATTTCTCCTAATTAATGCGCCCGGTTTACTTAAACTGTAAATAATCAAGAATTAAGAGATGTAAATGGTGACATGGTTCAGGCAAGTGTTGATTTAATCATTCACACTCTTATCTATTCAACTGCTGCTCGATTGTTGCTGGAATATAAATAGACTCTCCCCTCTCCTGGGGGCGTGACAATTAGGACAGGAGTGTTAATTAGGAGAAATATGGTAATAATAAAGACATGCAAAGGAACTTTCTAAGACAAAATAAAAGTAGCACTACAAACTCAGTGTGAGATCATAATAGCAATTAATTAAAACATTAAAAAACTGAGAAAAAAAACAACAAATGTACAATTATAGAATCATTGATGATTTCCGCTATAATCTCTAGTACAAAAATATAATCATATCAAATAACAAATGTTTATTACTGCAAATTCACTAAATGAGATCAGGCAATGTGTATTAACTAAGTTTGCATCAATAATGAGAGTAATGGGAAGAACTGATCAGGGGTCCATCAAGTCCTCATTAAAATTGAGGTCGAATCTTCAAGGTCAATTTTTCTGAAGAAGAAAATAAACATAAACAGCTTGTTACGTGTAACATGTATCCTTATTTTTCAAAAAGAAATTAGCAAATCATCTGGTTCTCATGTTTAACCAATTTGCTAAGAACTCATTATCATAAACATATTAGTAAGCAAAAATAGGTTCAAGTTGACGTCAAACTATAAGCTAATGAAAATCGAAACTTTTAGCAGTAATCAAGTAAATCATCACCAATATACCTCCACAGAGTCAAACACAGCAGGGGTGATGAGCAGACATTATCAGGTTACATATCACAATATAACTAATACTGTTTACGATTGGAATGAATAAACAATATGTTGTCATAACAAACTTACCGGTACATGTTCAAGATGTTGGACTGGCATCTCAACAAAATCAGCACAAATATTATTAACCGTAATTTTAGCACACATTGTTTGATTTAAATACAATTTAAGAACAAAAACTCTGATGAACTTATTGCCAAAAATGTACAGATCATTTAATATTGGAATAACAACATTGTTGGTTCTTTGTTTACATGGGCATGAATTATTATTGCGTTTATATAGTGATAGTCCAGCCACGGACGTCACATCTCTATACTGTCGCTGTACAACGTCCTGCTAAACCATTCACAAAGTAAATAGAAGTTGGACACCGCCGGTCTTTCCACTGCATTTACTCTTATTTTCGTGAACAGATATATGCTTTGCGTGCAATAAAAAACTGTACGACATAAAATTGTAGCTTTTCGTTGATTTATTTGTCTTTTCGACACAATATTTTCATGGATACGACTTGTTTTGTAAAAAAAATTGTGAATCAATCAACTGTTAAATAAGAAGATGAGAGAGTTGCTATGGAGGCGGTGCGCACATAGTTATTACCCTACTAAGATCATTGTCGATATTGCTATTATTTGCTCCTTCTTGAGCCAATACTGAAAGTGATATATATCACGAATTCGATCAAAAGTTGTTTCAACGTTAAAATCCATCTTGTATTGCTACTTTGACGGGCGAAATTGGCGAGAGCGCGAATGTCAACATACAGTTTGTAAGGTGAATAGTTTACTTGCGCACCGTGGGCGGAGTTACGTTTGATTGACAGATATTTTAGCGACAATGTTTGCAGTCATAAACATTTGACCCCTGTCTTCTTGTCGAAGTGATTGTGAGGCACTCAGATGCGCTAGAAATTCGATTTTTGTGTGCTTCTACTCGTGAAAGATTGCTACAGTTTTTCCGCACCCTCAAAAGTCTGTTCGGTCGATAATAAAGATGCCATAATAGTGCCGTTAAAATCATGCGGCATAATCCCAGGTTTTTACTATAGGCTTGTGCGTGGCTCTGTTACGAACGACGCGTGTAAAAGTCGGAGTACAGAGACATGTATGCGGGGCTAATATAGTGACAACACGGACCATTGACATGGCAATTTATGTTGACTGTTTGTGCGCAAATGTTGGCCAAGTTTTTGAAATCAAAAGACCTTTTAAATGGACAATTTTTCAATTAACCATGGCTTAAACACGTGTATCTTCTATTTCAAGGCTCTTTTTTATTTAAGACTTTCATAAAAATACAGGTAAATTATGTTTAAGTGTAAATGTTTATGTTTGTTGCAAATGGTCAACATTTTCGCTTGAAAACAATAAGATACAAATATAAATATTACCATTTAGGGATTGTTTGTTCTCCCTGTGTTCTGACACTGGTACAGAGCCGTTACTTGACTTCAATGAAATATAGGCCGGTAACTTTCTCTTCCCGGACAGTGGACTAGATGATATACTCTCATCAGTGCTGGTTGCAGGTGTGTCCGACATGTTACCTGACGTGATTACCGAGGCATCAGGAGAGTTCAACAATGAAATACCAGGGTCTGTCTCGGATGATGTAACAGCAGCAGGAGTTGACACACTCTTGGGTTCTTGTCTTCAAGTAAAGAAATAAAAAAATACAAGTTGCAGTTATGCTTCATCCTTCATCATCAAATACAAACTACTAAGTAAGTGAACTTGAAGCAGATAGGTATGTTGTTACCATCAAGTATGTACTTAGTTTAAGCAGAAAATGGTTTCCAGATGTGATTAATTCATAATTTGCAATCTTAAAGTATCTTATAAAATCAATAAGACAAATACTCTAAAGGAAAATAAACTATATATGTAACTACAATGCAACCTCTCTAGAGCAGCCCTCTCTTCAGCATCAACCTATCTTCAACAACAGAAAAAGAAGGGAAAAAGTAGGGAGCAAGTAAAAAAGTAGGGAAAATTAGGGAAAAGTCGTGTCCAATTGACAACCGAAAAAGATGAAGACAAAGTAAATGGAAAGTACATGGCACCTTGGTATCATTTTTTGTTTCTTTTCTTTTGTCTTCTTGTGTTGGAGTTTGCACTTGTCGCCATGGGAACAAACACCAGTATGAAAATACTCTGGACATTGTAGAATATGTTTCTTCTTGCACTAAAAATAAAAAAAGCTGTTCATAGTTAACAGTGAATACCAATGACTCCTATATTTTGCAGAACAGCAGGGCTCTATAAATCCACTACTCTGACGTCCCCGACTAGTCTAATGCTGAATCAGGCTACTAACATTTGAGTTGTCTTGACAAGTCTTGTTTTTAAAGCTAACTTACATCAGCAATTGTTCAGTTGTAAGTCAAACCTTAAAATCCCACAAACATGTACATGTGATTATTAATTTCAGATTGTGAAGCTATCATTGTGTATGTTTATTTGTAACTAAATTGACTGATACACTCGAACAAATAGCTTCCTATGTCGTTTAATTTTACATTTCCAGTAGCCCAGGACAAGTCTTTGAAAATTTGTTCTAGAGCTCTGAATAGTCATGTGAAACTGATGAACATTCATATGGGTTACTTTTTATTTATAACATGTTTGTTGGAATTACCAACATTTCAAAGAATCTCGGAAATTTGAACTTTCCTGTCAGTATTGTCAACTGCAATTATCACTTTAAATGTCAACATTATCAACTTCAATGAGTGTATGGAATTATACAGTCACAAAAACCTCATGTTAGTAAAAAAATCAAATGCACTGTTATAGTTAATGTATGTTTGTTTTTCAACACATTTGAAGAGTTTGGAGTTGAATAAATGAGTACCAGTAAATATAACACTTACAGTTATATCACAGGTTAATGAAACAATATTTTGTGGTATGTATTGTGATATGTGGCTAAAATATTGCAATGAATCGTGGTAAGCTTCAGATGTATTGTGACAGCCCAACTTTTATTATTATTATTACATTCTAACATTCCAGCCAGTTGAATAATGCCATGAAAGCAGGTTGTAAAACAGAAAACAAAAACCTTTGAAAACAGAATTCACTAGCCATTTCCTTGTTATAACGTGTATAAATCTGATATAAATACATGTTTACATCATTCACAAATGCTCGTTCATATTGTTGCGTTCTTTTATTGACAAAACTAAATGCCGAACCTTACAAATATTTAACCTAGTGAAATGACCTGATAACTTCGATTCATGAAATACTGGCCTCACGAAAAGATCTGATTTCACAAGTAGTCTACAACACAATACAGTCTGTAACAAGAAATATCTTGAAAAAAGATGGTCGGCACAATTTGAAGGTTTGTTATGGAACAGAGGAAAATGCCTAGATATTCTGATTGCTGGTCAGTCCAGATCAAAATGGATTTCAGTAAATTCACCGAAATTCAGTGGATTTCAGTAAAATAAAGCAACCCTTATTGAAAGGTTAACCAATCAGCGTCAATGTTACAAACATTGTTCGGTTCAAGAGAAGTTGGTTTAGTAGTAAACGTAATATTTGATTGGTTTACACAACATTGATATGCAAATAGCAAAGCCATGTTAGTACGGCTGCGCCGAAAAGCCACATTACCTTGACCCCGCTAGGACAGAAACCTTTCAGGAAATCTTCACATATAGCAGCCTCCCTGTTTACATTCACATGAGGATAAGGACAGTCAGTTCTGCTACATTTTCCCAGCACAAAGAATGAACATGTGGGAACCTTGTTTCCGGACACTTTATGAGAAAACTGACAGTCCTTAGATTTGCAAGTTCCTCTCAAAAACCTGAAAGTAAGAAAATATTTTTTTTAACATCAAATGGAAAACAACATGTAAAGATAGAATACCATTTTTATCCAAGACAATTAGCACATTCAAATATCTGATAAGGTTAGGATTGTACAAAAGGCCATCCGTAAATAGCTGGTTGTCAGCGCAAACGTACCCAGCAAATGTCAAATGGGTAAGTACGAATGTAAGGAACTATTTTTGTTACCCTTTTGACATTCAAGTTTCAAACATTCATAAACAGCTTCAAAAAAAATTCTACACTCAAAATGTTTTTTTCAGTTGGGGCCTGGAACTAGGAGATGTGAAATGAACTATCTTCCAAGGATGGTCAAACATGTCCTAGATCTACAAGACACTTTAAGACACCTCTCTGACATGTCCAAGATATAACAGAAAGTTTATAACTGAAACCAGGTTTAATTTTTTTTTATTAGTGTTACTTCCATTTTTAATGACCATAAGTATATAGTATGCAACATTTTTAAAATTGGGAACCAACTTCAACTATTTACAATTACAAACTGATCAAGTATGAGATTAAATGCAATAATTGCTTCAAAATTCATAGTTGATGGAACCAACCTTGTGCACACAGCAATCTTGTCAGGATCATGTATATAAGGACATTTCTCTTTTCGGTTACATTTGCCAAATCTATTGAAGAACATGCAGTATTTCTTCTTGTTTAGTACTTTTGTGTTGTCCTTTTTATATTTGCCTGCAGCACGGTGTATTGTCTTGTTAACTACACGCCTGAAAATAAAATAATGGAGACTAAGTGTAAAGGCATGCATTTAAAATAAATTGGGAAACAACTTATATCAACCACTCGCAATGACTGCTTCCTGTGTCACTCACCTGTACTTGTACATAATTAAGGGATTGAGAAGGCTGTGATTAAACCTTACCTAATGCTGGTTAAGAACCCTCAATCATTGGATTCAGTAGTCAGCGACTCTAAACCTAGACCAATATACTTGATTACTTCCATCACTCGTCACTGCACTGGCTTAGACATCACATCATCTACTATTGTCTATACACAGTTTGTGATGAGTGTTTATATTGTCAATTTATTAACACAATTTTGCATGATAGTAACAACCTCATAATATGGAATAATTATAGTCAAAGTCAATACATGTAAAAGACTTAAATATTTATCAAAAATGGTTCAAATATTCTTCCATACAGAACACATAATTGACGGGGGGAAAATAATTGGATTAAATAGACGATCCAAAAATACAACACTGAGTCAGATGTAACACACATTGGAAATTGCACCATTGTGTTCCTGTTCTGGTCGAATCATTCACCGCACCAGAAGCTTATCAGTCTGATATAATATTGGCACCGCTGGTGTGGTGACTTATCATTACCAAGGCATATAACACATAAAAGGGCCATGATGGCCCTGTATCACTCACCTGAGACCCCCCCCTGCAGTCATCATGAACATGGCTTAAAAGAAATCAGAAAAAGGTCACCCAAGAAACATTTCTGGGAAATTATTTAAAGATCAGGCCAGCGGTTTCTTAGAAGAAGATTTTCAAAGTTTTTCCTACATGGACTTTATTTGAAGAAATCTGGAAAAGGAAATTCCTGTGAAGTTTGGTTGAAAGTGGCCTAGTGGTTTAGGAGATATCGCTTGAATGAATTCTTGAAGACACAAGTCAGACGACAACGGACACAGAACAATCACAATAGCTGACCCATGAGCAATTTGTGCTCATGTCAGCTAAACATATGGTTTGACTTTGATCTTAAAGGCACAATGTTGTAAAACATGCTCATGTCAGCTAAACATATGGTTTGACTTTGATCTTAAAGGCACAATGTTGTAAAACATGCTCATGTCAGCTAAACATATGGTTTGACTTTGACCTTAAAGGCACAATGTTGTAAAACATGCTCATGTCAGCTAAACATATGGTTTGACTTTGATCTTAAAGGCACAATGTTGTAAAACAAACATACTTGCACAAGGATAGCAAATAATACATACGCTGCAGCTACTCTTGTTTTTACTGAATTCACTCTTTCCAAAGTCCCAGGTTTGGTCTGCATATATGTGACCCCTCCAATATCTATACGGGAAATGTGAGCTCGACTTTGTGATGATGGATCTTTAGCTGAATTCTCTGAAACTGGAGATACAGAATACTGATGAAATAATGATGAAATAAATCTAATACCATAAAATTAGAAATTTTCACGATATATTATTTTTTGGAAGATCATTACATTGTGAGAATATGTGCTCGCTAAATATTGTTGTGGTTAATTTAATGACAACACTGGATGCAGAACCTTGCCAACTATTAACCTTGTGAAACCTGATAACTTCAATTTGCAAAATATTGGCCTTGTGAAAATATATGAAATATTTTGAAAGGGTACAATGAGATGAAAATAAAAATAGTAAACTGGGTCTAAACACTCATTTAACCAACTGTCTTTGCTAAATAATGAAGTGCAAACAACATGATATCTCAGACCCAATGTCAGCATTTCCCTAGTGTTGAAGACTTATCTTAGCCTGCAGTTCAAATCACTGCCCTTCACCACTGCAGGTAGGAATCCCACCTAGGATATAGAATTTGTAAGAAAGGAAACCATCCAGTAGGCTAACAAGACGTTGGTTCTAACTAGGTGCCCAACAGGGGGTGTCCTCCACCTTAATAGCTGGAACAGTCTCTACATGACCTTGATTGTTTATGTGACTAAAAGCCCCATAACAGAAAAGACTACCTTAAGCTTATTTACCTTTGGTTTGTCTCCTTGCTTAACTATAAAAGCCTTTACAAGGCAAAGTTGTAGGTGTGTTTTTTCAAATATGGCTAAATATCAATAACACAGCCTCAACTTAAGATGCTAATCAACCTAAAACAGTCCCATCATTATTGAGTGACAAGTGTCATGTGCTTTATACTAAATCATGTACCTTTTCTGACATCTGGTTGAGCGATCCTAGTCAGACTTTTGCCATGTTTGTCTACCTTGAACTTCACACCACGAACAATAACAGTCTTCATGTCCTTTATGGTGACCTTTTTCATGCCAGTAACATTAGGTTTCTCAGTAATGGGAGTAGATTCTGAAAAAATCATGACACATTTTACATGGTATTTGTTAAGGAGAAAATTGTTTAAGAAAACTACCGACAAATTTGACCGAGTCTGTAACACCCCTTCTAATCTAGCATCTAGCTTTTATCAGCATCTAGTAGAGTAAATGAACAAATACTCAAACTGCATTTCACTAATTCAATACAGATTCAACATGTTTTAGAACCCAGCCACATGACAGGGAACATTATCACATTCAATACAGAAAGATTCTCATTGCGATTAAATTCTGTCTGTATTCAAATTCTGTAAGTTTGACAAATTGTTTTGTAATGATTTTACCAGACTATCATACTTAAGACCACAGGAGAACGTCGCAAGTTCTCTTTGTTTGTCTCTTCTAGAGTTCTCTCCCTTTATAACTTCTACAGTATATGTATACATAGAATATATACTACAGAAGGAATAAAGGGAGAGAACTCTAAACGAGATAAAGGGAGATAACTCATGACAATCTCCCGTGATTAAGACTTAATCATGATACATCAGACCGGGATCAATATCAATAAATTCTATAAACTTCAACAACTTCCAAGGACAAGTAAAACTGCTTACTCATGCGACTTTCAGACACAGATTTTGTCACAGAACTATCCAACACTGTTTTTGCTGGTGTCGCCTTCACAAGTTTTTTAGAATTGGACTTGTACAGCAATCCATTGATGACAACGAAGTTAATGTCAGTATTGTGGTTGCTCACATGTCTCCTGTCCAACTTGTGTCTAAAATATGCATAGGTACATTACATTCAAATCTGTGAGTAAATGGAAATCAAATAAATCAATAAATTAGCCCAAGTAAAAAAAATAGCTTTGTTCAAATTTCTCATTTATCAATCATTCAAAGAACAGGGGTTCCACTAGGCGCTGAATTTCAGGGGTGATTTTTATCATTTTTGACGGAATTTTACCATTTCATAGCCAAAATACCTATAATTTAGAGAAAAATTGACCCTTCAGCCAGAACCCTAAGGGTCAAATTATGGCCTTATGGAAAATCCAGGGGTCAAAGGGTCAATTGGAACCCCTGCAAAGAAGCAACTCTTTAAATCAAAATAATTGCAAAACTTTGAATTATTTCTTTTACTCTTTGCTTCATGATATAACATCAATCTTGTGATATGATCGCAATTGTCAATATAAGGACTTCTACGTCGATCAGTTTTTAGATCTCAATTTTTGGCTAAATTTGGCCCCAGTTTTCTCTCTGAAAAGCGCATTTTTTCGTCTATAGTGTATCTACTTCTTTCTTACAGCATTTTTGTCACCTCAGTCAGAAAACCCAAAACAATGACAAGTAATGTCATGTGATACTGAGCAGTCATTTTACACGTTTGTACCACTGAAAGTTAATAAATACAAGGCTTTGAAACAGTAATGTATACTTTGCAGAGTAAAATATTTTCCCTAGTTTTTTTTCCCCTCATGGCCCATTTTTTCCCTCTCAACATGCCCTACCACCATTCCCCAAAAAGTGGAAAAATAATACTGCAAATAACAAAACAAAAATATGCAAGTTTGCTTTCATGCAACACACTGATTAATAATTTGAAAATTACATACAGTCAATAGACTGTGGATGACAAAAGAAATTTATCTGATATTGACCAAATCATACTTAGGATTAAATGGAATCTGTTGCTTTAGTTGCTGAATCCTCCGATTTACATATCGTGAACTGTGACTACTGCCAGTAGTTGGGTGCCACGTTCGATTACCAGCTGCATTGCCAAATCTTGCACCATATTGCGTATGCAACTCATCTGGGTAAATATAAAATATTTTGTGATATGCAACTTTAGCAAATTCTATTGGAACAACTGAATGGTCTTCATTTTCTCAAAATAATGCATACTTAAACAAATCTTAAAGTCGGAATGCCAGTGGTTAACCGATTAGTCATTTGAACATCCGATTATTGGTTAGGATAATCACAGATTAAATTCATCTTTGATAAGATATGGTTATACTTACAATCTGAGGAGTGAAAGTTCTAGTATTTATTTTAAAAGCTATCTGAAAATAGACTAATTTACAGGAAGAACTCATTAAGAATGAATAAAATATTGTGTTCACAAGACATATTTGGATTAACAGCAAGTCAGTAATTTGCTAATTGCATCGACTGATTTCAAACCACATTTACATAACTCATTAAAAATGAACATTTGATTAAATATGTGCGAGTAGCAGCTGTGACATTGGCTAACACAGCAACTCTAGGTAGATGTATCAATCGTATGTCAATTTCATTCAACAAAATCCTTTGTGTTTACGTTTGTTTAGCAAAATAATCAAATATTCTCATCCCCTATTCAAAGACATATATCACCAGTCATAAAATCAACTAACCTCTTTGATTCTTTCTGTACATCTTTGAGTTAGGGTAGCCACTATACTTCCATATTTTCTTGGTATAATACTGCTGCTTGTAAAGAAACTGGTACTTTTTCTGGTAAAAACTTGTTCTAGTCTTATAGTTATACCTCTGTCTGAATCTGTGAGATTGATACTGTTTGTAGTGCTTCGTCGCATCAAACATTGGACAGTATGTATCATATGGCCTTGACATACCAGTATATGACCAATCATCTTTGCTTTTGAATGGCGTTGACACGTTAGAAGCTCCAGAAGCTTTAGAACCATTTCGGTTCTCATCCGACAGAGACCGTCTCACTCTTTTGATGGCAAATTTAGACAATGATATAAATTTTGTTGGTGTAAATGAGCCAGTGGACACTGTCTTTTTAACTGATAATGGCTTTTTACAATTGCTTTTCACTCTTTGAAGTGAATATTTAGACTTATGCAGAAATGTTGATGCTCTTTTAGAAGTCTCAGATAATGATTTCACTGTTTTTGAATTTGATTGTGATGCATTCAAATTGTTTTTCAAATGTATGCTGTCTTGACATCCATATGATTCAGCACAATTAGGTTTTATTGAACACAATTCGGGTACCATTGTTTTAAATGGAGATGAATTGAATCTTGCTAGTTTATACTTGGATATAGATATCAAATCAGAATCAGAACCCTGTGAGTCCGATGTAGAATCATAGAACTGACGGGATTTATCTCTATAATGTAAATGTTTTTTGTCTTTTTCATTTTTACCACAACATATTCTCCCTGAGACTGAAGAATGTGACAGAAAACTATTTGCTGAGTGGTGATGGTTTTGATTACTCCAAACTGAAGATTCAGTAGTTAAAGGATGATCAATGTTGACAGCATTTAAACATGACTCTGACAAACTTCTAGGCAGAGAATGCACACCTGCTTCATTATGCTTTGGTGGTTTATGTATACTGTCACTAAGTTCATTTGAAACATCTGATGCGCTGGATGAAGAGTAAGACACTAAATTTGTGCCAGATTTCTGTTTCGAAGGGGAGGACACAAGCCTTTCTGATAAAGCTTTCTGCAAATTTGCAATGTTTGTTTTCATTTTCTCAACTTTTTGTTGAAATTCTTCACGATTGACAGCTGGATGAGCATTTTTCAATCCTTCTTTTGTTGAAGCATGTGGCCTAGATAATGGAATATTAACTTTTGAAGAGCTAGGTGCATTAATATTTACCGTTGATTTTTTATTTGAAGATAAATCACTAAAAGATAGCAAATGTGTCTTAGAATGAGTATCCTCGCTAGCATTGATCTTTTTCCATCCCAAAGTCTTCCTTACTTTGTGTGACGCTATACCTCCAGCATAGGGATGGGCATTATGATGTGGGTTACCTAATGTTTGCCTGATAGGCTGTCTATAATCAGACATAGAAAAGTTTGTTCCATAGCTTGAATTCAAGTTTAATTTTGATTGGTTTGCATGAAAGTATTGCTCCTGTTTTTGTCTTTGCCATCCTTGCTTTGATTTCGCATTTTCTATAGCATCTGAAAACAAAACAAATCTGCATAGGTAAAGCTGGTATAGTGCAATTTAGTGAAACTGACATTCTAGTCTTTTTTCAAGCCTGAATTTAGTCCATGCATCTATCACAGTGAATCAGTTTTAAGACACTTATAAATACTTTCCAAAGGTAAGAGTTGACCAACCGACGTGGTAACTGGTCAACGCGTACCTTAGTTAACTCGTACCTTAGTCAACTGGTACCGAATTTGGTCAACTCGTACCTTTTCTTTGGTCAACACGTACCTTTTCTTTGGTCAACTCGTACCTTTTCTTTGGTCAACTCGTACCTACCCAAGTCAACACGTACCTGTTTTGGTCAACTCGTGTCTCTCAATTTTTTATTACTTTTTGGACGCTATAAACGGGATAAATTCGCTAAGCAAACGCACGTAGAAGAGTGTACTCGGGTTCAGACTGCCTTTAAAGGATATATATAAATCGATGACAAGTGATTACTGTTGTTGTTGTTCTTTATTGCGATTTATCGTAGATATGGTCTCATTGTTCACGACTACCAAAATTATCGGTGTCATCTTTCTACATCCATCTCACTCCGTGCTTGGAAAATTAATTGGAAAATACCCCACTACAACAAGATAACTCATAACCTATGGCAAGCTAGTGTTATCAGAACTTTATGCCTGGGCATACTGATTTTACTCTTAGTTCGTGCTGACATAATTTAGTATGTCATTTTATAATTAAATATTTACAAACGTTACATAAAGGGTCTGATATCTTTGAATTTCATTTATTTACAATCGTGACAAACATTTCACTTGTTTTACAATTTTAAGGTTCAACCATTATTACTGACCATTTTTGTTTATTTCGGTTTGAAAATCTAGCATTTCTAGAACAAGTCGGACTGAAGATCTCTTGGAAAAAATGTTTACTATAATTTTCAATAATTTTTTATTCTTTTTCGCATTTCTATCTTAAATGTTTTAGTTTTATTCCATATTCCATGCAAACCATATTCCCTATTTACACATACTATGATATTATAAAACTGTTTAGTTACAAAACGGAAACTTGTATACAATGAGTTGCCAGATTGACTACAGAGACGAGTGGTACCATCCCACAGCACTTTTGTGCTTTGATTTATTACTTTAAGCTGTATACTAATGCAGATGTTATAGTTTTTTTTCAGATATGCATTAAAAATCATACACATATTACTTGAGTTTATTTTAAATTGTCTTTATATTGTAATTAAGACTATCATTAAAATGTGTTGGTTTGACATAACCATACCCAGATATTTAAGTATGTAGGGTTATGCCAAACAGATATTTTTAAAGGATGGTCTAGCGCATAATAGTAATACATTGTCATGAAAAAACATTACACAGGATTCTACAATATTATAAGATTAATTAAATATTTTGTGCATTTTGTATGATTAGAATATGACTTGAATTACGAAGGTACGAGTTGACCAACAGGCGTTATCTGTTATGTTTGTATTACTTGAAAGTTGAAAATGACTTGATTTACCGAAAGTACGAGTTGACCAACTGGTATTAGCTGCCTCATAATAAGTACTGACAAACATTAACAGTATAGTTATACTTTTCAAAAAGGTTCAAAGAATATAGGAAAATACAGTAAACCTTAATTTTAAAAAGAATAACTCTTAATAATAACGGTTTAAAAAATGTACGAGTTGACTAAGGTACGTGTTGACTAAGGTACGAGTTGACTAAGGTACGTGTTGACTAAGGTACTGTGACTAAGGTACGTGTTGACTAAGGTACGAGTTATACAACTGTGGCGAATCGTTATTGTTGCGAATCGTTAAGGTTCATGTTAAGTGTTTCAAAAGGGTAAAAGTGCAGTCTAATTCTGTTGTTACTAGAAGAGATAACAAAAAAGTCAAGGTCCTAATTAAAAAAGACCCCCCTCCAACACATATATCAAGTGCAAAATAATGGAATAAGTGACCAAATACTTGTATATTTGACTTTGAACAATAAAAAATCCATCAAATGCTCACGACAAAGAACTTTTTACCAAATACAATTTAAGATAATATTGAACAGTAAACACATAGGTATGACTAATATTAAGGTAGTACGAGCATTAAAATCTAACATGTTATTGCCAAACAGAAAAAAAGTAGTGACCACATGGCAAGGTTGATTTTTTTTTTAAATGTCACTTCTTTATGTCAGTATGTTAAGCTTATTGTATACTATTTTCAGGATTTTTAGGTCCTACTACCTAAAACAGGACATGATAAATGTAATACAGAAAGAAAATGAGATTTGTTAATATCTTATAAATTTTATGTGTCATTTTGTAAACAACATCATTTTTGTATTTTATTATCAAAGTTATAATTTTTTTGATGTTTTTTAATATGTGAAATACTCTCCTAATTCAGACGAACAAATTGGTGTAAAACTTATTGGAATTTGTTGTTTTTTTACATAAAAAAACTAGATAACAGTTTTGGTCCAAAAACACTTAACATGAACCTTAAGTAATTCGACTAATCAGTCTAATGCACCAGACTAAATGGTATGAGTTGACCAGAAACTGCCATATGTTCCTTAACAACACTGAACAAATTGATGTGCCGACCGCCGACGTTGCATGAATCTTATTATGTATGAGGTAAGTACAGTCTTCATTAAATAATGTTCATACCAGTCAGTTCTTTTATTTCATTCCGTAATCTTTCATTTTTTGACAGTTTGTCATCCATTTTTGAAATCGCTTATATCACTAACAAATCCATTATCTTAACTGTTTAGTAACTTTACAATTACAGAGGTGAATATTTAATTTGAAAAAAATATTGAAGTAAAACAACATTCATCTTCAATATCGTTATTTGACAAGCAGTTTAATTATTAAAAAAAATAATGATGTAAGCGATAATCGTAAACGAAAGTAACACAAACAAGGGAAATTCTATGTTCCAGATAAACATCCGGTTAGAAGACGTATTCATCAAACAGTCACACCCTGATCTGTTCAGTTAGTGATGGAACGACTTGAAAACACAGCAAAGGAATGGTTGAAGAAAGAGCAAAGTGTGCATAACTGTACTGTCGAAACTAAAAATGGTGCTTTATTTTTCACTGTTGCTACTGACCAAAACAATGTCAGTTTTAGTATAAATCACGATACGGAAGCAGACACATGGGTAAATTTTGTAAACTTCTTTGTTTGGCTTTTTTGTATATTAAGCTGTATACCTTGTGAAGCTGCAATTGAACTTTTTCTTTTGAGAGTGAAATAAGGTTAGGCGCAGTACGGTCTTGTTTCTTGGGCTGGGATGTGGGACTCGGGCTATAGGGAGGGTATAGCCTTAATCATTCGGCATGGCAGTAATGGCTCATTTTATGATCTGATCATGTTTTAAAGTTACCATTCTTTAAGTCAACGGGTATTGCAACAAGTCATGAAGTTAAAATGTTATCCTAAATATCCTTTTAAATATATACAATTGTTAAAAACAGGGCTCTAGAAATCCACTAGTAGCCCGACGTCCAGAACTAGTCTAATTCTGAATCGGGCTACCAACAGTTGAGTTGATGTTAGTCCTGGACAAGTCTGTTTGTTAAGCTAACCAACATCAGCAATTATTTAGTCGTAAGTCAAACCTTAGAATCTCGCAAACACACACATGTGTTAATTAATTTTAGATTGTTGAGCTATCATTGTGTAAATTTGTTTATTTGTTACTAAATTGACATATATTCTTGGACAATTAGCTTCCTAAGTCAGACAAGTCAAATTTGACATTTCCATTAGTCAGGGACAAGTTGAAGTGTCTTTGAAAAAAAATGCTAGAGCCTTGAAATTTTTTGATACATTCACTTGTCAAACTTACCCCATATATATATTGTTGATATTCATGTATTTTCTTCAGATGAAAATAATTTTTGCAGAGCCCATTTATGCAAGTCAAATCACTAGACCAAAATCATTCTTACTTGCCCGAACTTAATATAACACTCATTCCAAAAAGTAGACTGTCATAATTACGTTAAAATCAATTTGTTAAAATAATGGATGGATAATTTTATTTTATTTCTATTTTTTTAAGAAACGTCTATTCACTAAAATTTATCACTTGCACTGTCGGGCTCAGTAATTTCTGCTAGTCTGATATCAAAGGTTTGGGCTAGTGTATTACTGTAAAGACTGCTTAACATGTATTACAGTATGGGATCACTTATATTTCAGATGGTTTGGAGTGATCATACAGGAATTCAGGCACAGTTAGGACAAATATTAGAGTTCTGTGAATCTGCAAGACCAAAAGACGTTGAGTTGCTGTTGACGAAAATGTTTACAATAGTGAATCAGGTACTTTGAAGCTTTTGTTGTAGCTTGATTGTTGTCATGGTCATGTGCTTCTTCATCCACAGAAAAGTTAAATATTGTGTTTAGCTCAGTGTCTGAGAAAGTATAAGTCCCAACGATAATGGAACAAGCAGACGAGTGCCTGCATCTGCTTGTGGTATTTTTTTCTTTCTATTATCAAATTGTGTCTCTTTCATACGGCTATGATAACTATTAAGGCATGAATGTGGTTTTTAGATGTTCAGTAGAACAACTAGTTATATAGCAATTTTTGATAGTCACATTGCCTTAATCCAAAAACTACTTTTTCCGATAGTGGCTCAAGAATAACAGGTAAGTAAATTGGTTAAAAAGAGTTCAACATATGAGCGTAACCTGCATAACAATACTAGTAGAAATCTTTACTGTGCAATTCAATTTATTTACTGGTTCAACAATGGACAATAATGATTCGTACATTCTGTGAATCTGCAAGTGTTGAATAAAAATCCAGTGTTCGATACCGAACAACTTTAGTGCTTTCAGTGCTTTGATTAATTTTATTACCTTGTCTGTTTTGAAAAAAACAAAGAGCTTTTGTTGTTGCTTGATTGTTGTCATGGTCATGTGCGTCTGCATCCACAGAAAAGTTAAATATTGTGTTTAGCTCAGTGTCTGAGAAAGTATAAGTCCCAACGATAATGGAACAAGCAGACAAGTACCTGCGTCTGCTTGTGGTGGTTTTTTCTTAACTATATATATCGTATAACGTATTTCCATAAAAATGTCTGGCATGTGGTCACTGTAGAATAAAATAATGTGTTATTGGTTTGCAAGGTTTTAAAACAAACGACAGACAATGATGAAGAGGAGGAAGATGATGATGATGATAATGGTTACTATGAGTGCGGTGATGATGAGATGGACGAAGAGCTAAACCCTAAACCAGACACTGATACTGCAAAATGTAATGCATCTGAAAGGTAGGATCAGTGTTCAGTTACACATTCATTGGTGGCCTTTTCTGTAGATAGAAATACAAAATTAAGATTTAAAAAATCTTTACAGGTGTTTATCCTAGAGCTGTCATTGATTTGGTAATATCGATTTACCTGATAAGAAATATCGAAGATAAATAGATATATAAAGTATTGTTTACTAAAATGCCATTGTCCAGCTTTCACTTCATGATATCATATATTGTCATTTCCTAGTTATGTCTCTTACTTACTAAGCATTACTTTGACAATCTTGTTTCTTCACTATTATGAAGTATGTGGTTTTAACAAAAAACTAACTTAGAAAAATGTGAATCTTTGGTTATTTACTTTTCCTTGAACACATTTGATTGGTACGGCAAAGTTTTAGACATAGCATCTTGTTAGGGCATAGGTTGCATTTATGGTTTGGGTGAATTTTCATGTTTTTCAGGCATGTATTTATTATTAAGTATCGATTTTTTAAAATATGTATTGATAATCCTTCAACGAAAAAAATATCTATGATACATTGATATCTGATCTATCAATGACAGCTCTAGTTTATCCTACACATGATGTGATGCTACTATATTAACCAGCTGAGATGTTAATAGTGTTGTCGAGGGTTGATCCGCTACAAACAAAGGCTATTATTCTAGATACAGCCAGTTTGTTTGCTTAGACTAGTGTTATGACTGAAACATATGTATATGTGAATACACACTGTACAGAAAGTCAACAATGATGCTTGACAAAATTGGGCAATATCTTCTGTTTTTGGAAGGTGATTATTTTCAATATCCATATTGCAATTAATGATGACGGCCCTAGTACAATGTTGTTGGCTACTTATACTGGAGAAGTGCTCATAGATCATGAACACAAATTCTTCTTAAAAAATGACAAAGTTAGTGCAGTCTTTGTTAAACAGGGCTGATTTCAGATTTAATTTGACCTTCAGTTTGTTAAATGCAGTGATATTAGATTTATCAAGCTGTAGAGAATATATATTACATTTTATTTTGTGATGTCCATAACGTGTTTAGGAATGTATGATTGACTTAGTAAGTATTTTCAAACTTTATTTCCTTCTTAAGGCATTGGCAAATCAAAATCATG
Source organism: Mactromeris polynyma (assembly GCA_032209605.1). Taxonomy (NCBI): domain Eukaryota; kingdom Metazoa; phylum Mollusca; class Bivalvia; order Venerida; family Mactridae; genus Mactromeris; species Mactromeris polynyma. Next base: position 2,816,317 of record JASFXZ010000016.1, on the reverse strand, counting down.
TCCATTTTCATGCTTGTTTCATATTCTTCTCATAACACATAAGAAAATATGTTTGCTTAGTATCTATAGCGACGAATCTGACGATGAAGATTCAAGATTCTTTGGAGGTGGTGCAAATGCTACTGCTTGTCATCGGTTGATGAAGGGTAATATTATGATACATGTATAAAGATTCTGAGACTCTTTGTCGGTCTGGTTGTTATTTCATAAAATTTCTCAAAATGCGCGTTTTTTATCAGTCTAAAGTTTTATTTCTTCTGTAGTAAAAATCATTCAACAGGCAATCTAACCATTGATAGTACTGATATTTGATTGGCTATGAATTATACTACTAAAACAATAAGTTCTTGAAAATATGATTTGAGGGTCTAATTGCTTTAATTTGAGATGCATAGTAATTATGATGATTTTTAATTCATTTACCTTTGTGTTTTTTGTTGGGTATAAAAAGAAATAATGTTGCTTTTTTATAAACAAATATATGACATCACCAGAACCAAGTACACTAAATTTGTTCTTCCTGTTCAACCTTGCGATCATGAATAGACTTTGCAAATTCATTCTGCTCAAAGACTTTATTTGTTTATCTTTGTTTCAGATCTGAAGAACATGAGAAAAGAAGCTCATAAGTTTTGTATGGAGGGAAATCCCCGTGGGAATAATTTATTTTTGTGGGCAAGTATTTTAATTCAGTTTTTGTGACTTCTTGCTCTATATGAGTGTTCACTTTATGTAAGATTGACAGAAAGATTGTGAACATTTTTATGTCTGTGCCATTCAAAGAATGGTGAGGGGGGATAAAGTGTTACCCCTGTCTGTCCGTTCTCCTGTCCGTCTGCAAAATTGGTTTCCAATCAGTAACTCTTGGAGGGATAGATGGATTCAATTCATATTTGGCATATATGTACAGGATAATAAAATTCAGGTCAAGTTTGATATTGGCCAATAATGACCTTCTTTTGGCATAAAAAATTCAACTGAAAAGTCTATAGCGGGGGCATCCTTTACCTATGGATGCATCTAGTTTATGTACATGACTTATATTAACCCTGAGTTCTGGTAGACTTAAGGTTACTTATTGTAGAAAAGCTGGCTCCATATTTGGAAAAAAGCTCAAATTGGAAAATTAACAGAATTTGTCTTGAATTTCCATTAAATGCTATCAATTATACAAAGAAAAATTTAGGGAAACCACAACTCTAATACATGTATTGGGTTTTCACTGAAATATTTGAGGTTGATCTGTGATACATCTCAGGCCTTTTTCTGTCCATTTTGGGAAAAAGACCCTAGATAAATTAGGAAAATTTGTGTCGTAAATTTGCCAGCTTAGGGAATGGGTCAGATAGTCTGACCCGTGGGAACTATAGATAAAGGCCTGCATTTTATACTTGACAGTGCTTTGTCTAAACAGATTTGAGTGAAACTTACCTGAGCTGATTTGAGATTGATGGATTGCTAAAAATTCTGAGAAATTTTATAAATGTTGTGTCTTTATCAGTTTTCTTTGTTTGCATGCAAGACAATCCATTAATGAATCTTTAGTTCTAACTCTAGACAGATGTATTTACTGTAACATTCATTTATTATTATCTGTTACCTCAGACAAGTGTAGACCCTACCGGTTAGTTCAGTTGGTAGAGTGACTGGATGTCACCCAGGAGGTTGAGTTTGCATTACCGGGCGTGGCGGCGCAGGTCAGGTCCTTCGGTGACATTTTGGTACGGTCGTTTGTCCTCCACCTCTGAATCAGATGGAGAAGTTGTCATGTGCTTGTGGAAGGGCAAGTCAGTACTGGCTGATATGTAGTTCCTGGAAAACTGATTAGAGCAACTAAATCAATGTTGAAAAACCGTGTAAAATCTCAATTAGACAATAAAGCATCAGATTTGTGTCAATTCCTTGCTGAAAGTAAGTTGATACAAGAACTCTGGTTAGTTAAATTGACTACTGAACTTATCTGAAGTACAAATTTTTCGCCTCGCTCCGCACGGCGGGGTGCCTCCCCTTCCAGGGGAGGCAATTTACGGCCCTGTTCAGTACAATGTATACAATCGGGGACACATTGTTCAATGTGTTACGGTAAAATAGTTTCAAAATAAGACTTTATTTATGTGATTACACTGTTATACTGTAATATATGAGCGTTATATTTCTGTTCAGGATGTTAAGTTAACACAATTTCCAACAGAGACAAGACTGGGTAAGGATATAACAGATTGGGCACGAAAAAGCAATAGAGAAGTAAGCTATATTATATTAAGTTCTGATTGTTGAGCACTCCATTGTATTCATTACTATCATTGGCATCCATTTCCTTAGTCTGGATTTAAACCAGGGACACGGACATATAAACCATGGATTAGAAAAAGGCTGATATCGGTGAAACAAGAAATAAATTACCCACAATCCTTAGCGTGGCCTCGATAAGTATTGTGAATTCCACCAATTTATTGATTGGTGATACATTCTAGTTGGCAATCTCCGTTCAATTCCGTCTGTTCCTGGCTCTGTTGATTATCACTTAAATGTCCGTGTAATTACCTATTGTGTAATTGTCAATTGTCTAAATATAGTGATTTAAAAATGTATTAATTAAGGCTTAAGAAATCTTTTAATACGACGATTACGGCAGATCAAAATGTCAACTTCTCACGATACCAAAACAAGATGGCGGACACCACAATTTTTTTATCGTGGGTATGATCTTAGAATTCACGCTGGTCATGAGAGTTCAACAAATCTAAACACACACACTGTAGGACATTTCCAATCCATCGTTTATATGTCTGTGCAAGGGATCTACATTTTAAGTGATTGGTACTGTTCCTGGCAATAATATTGCTTGATAGATTATTGATATTGCTCTGAACAAAAACTTTTCAGTCTGATTTGCCTTTATTTTTAGATACATGTAGTTGTTTGTTTGAATAAATTAGTGATTTGCACTAGCAGTCGCCCGTGAACATGTTTGCGCACGTCGATACTCGATACATGTTTTTGACTCCGCCTATGACTCAATACAACATTTTATCAGAATTCATGTATTTGTATTTAGTCCATGAAAATGACTGTAAATATAGATTTAATTATGAAGTTGGTGATAATTATGTCAGTTATTGATTATTTCAGCCAGTTGTGTACTTAGAGATGCAATTTCCAGGTGATTACCCGATGAAACCGCCATTTGTACGAGTTATAAGACCCAGATTTAAGTTCCTAACAGGTAGGTATTGAGCAGTGTAATGTTATGTTACCTGTAATGTTGAGGTGAAAACTATGATACATGCATAGAATTGCTTTTTGAGGCCTTTGTGTTAAGAACCTGTTTGATTGACTGCATATTGTCTTTGAATGAAATGCATGTAGACAATTCTAGGAGATTGTCACCAGTTCTCTCCCTTTATTCCTTCTATAAAATATGTATATATTGGATAAAGGGAGAGAACTTTAGAAAGGATAAAAGGAGAGAGCTAGTGTGCATTTAATTGACAATGATAAATAGAAAATAGTCTATTCATCTGCTATTTAACCTATAGTATTATGTGGTGAAATATAGTACAGTTGTAATGAATTCTCAATTTAGAAACTTCTTGATAAGTGAATATCATCTTCTCAAATTGAAAATGGATAAGTTCATTTTCAGTATTTGTATGTGCTATGAAAGTAATTAAAAAGGGAAAATATTGAAGATGTCTCACATGTACAGTAAAACCTCACTTAAAGACCACTTCAATAATAAGTCCGACTCTGAATTAAGAACACAATTTTCAAATCCATGTTCACTGTTAATTACTGTTTATTCTACCTGAATATTAAGACCTCCACAATAAGAAGACCAGTTTTCAAAGGTCGTATTATTGAGGTTTTACTGTATACCAAAAGCATTAATAATGTACCTGTCAACTTTAACAGTTTTTATAATTCTTGCAATTTCAAGACATTAAGATTAATGTTTATGGGTCAATTTTTATCCGTTTTCAAATTAATTTGCATGAAATAGTAACAATGTGTCAACTTTTTTTGTTCATATTTTATTACACAGGTCATGTGACAATTGGTGGAAGTATTTGTATGGAAATGTTGACATCGACTGGATGGACACCAACAAATGATATTGAGGTATAGAGTCTTCAAGGTCTTTGTAACATATCACTTGGCACTTTGTCAGTAGTTCTGTTTTGTATGGTTTGTTATAGAGGACAGGTTAAGTTGTCACAGGGAATGCCACATTCGCAAGACAATGCCTCCCCACACAGATCCCAGAGAAACATCAGAACATGAAACACTGGGAGTTGATTAAGTGTAAGGGCAAATGGTTGGTGTGATTTTCTGCTTGATTACCAAAAAAACAATTAAGGAGAGAGTGGAAGGAGGGGACAAAGAGGGGGAAGGCAATCCATCACAGTTACAGGACAAGCTAAGAAAAGTGGTTGGCGACACATTGAAAGGGGGGGAAATGAGCACAAGCGTTATATAAAGCCAAAGAATGGGGAAAGGGAAAACTTAATATATCTCTTTAACAAGTAATTAACAATATCCATTTTCCATTTTCTTCCATAAAAGTTTGATTTGTCTTAAATATATTATGATGTAAATATTTGACTATTTGGTGAAATGACAATTAGCTTTTTCGTTATTTCAGAGTATTCTTGTCCAAATTCGTTCGGAAATAATGAGTGATCCAAACACACGTCTAGATTCCAATCCTGATCGGGAATATAATGAAGATGAAGCAAAGGATGCTTTCAATAGAATGGTGGCAAGATATGGATGGAAATGACTGTCAGATATTGGGCATAATTCTTGAACTTGTGATATTGATAATGGAATACTAAGTAATACTAATCAATTCGAATCAATTTGAAAAGGAGGACCTTAACATTACTAAGAAGTAAGGGTATCAGAGTAAGTTTGGTTGGTTAGGTACATAGATTTATTTCAACATAAAATGTACAATTTACATGGCAATATAAAATTAATACATTTATTAGTAAAATCAATATGTATATATCAATAAAGCCATATCAATCAACATTAAATGTTAAGGTTAACACAAAAAAGAATTCAAGTAAAAACTCTTATTTCCATTGTGGTCCTTGATATATAGTATTGTGTGACATAGGTTCAAGTTATTGAACTCTTTCAAAGAATTGGGTTAACTTACCAACTTGTGAACCAATTAGCGTGACACTTAGTATGTTGTGCATGAATTACTGCTAAGAGGCCTTCATTTTTAAAAATGGTTTGGCATAACCCTGCCTTCCCCTTAAAAAATATCCTCTACTGTAACATTTTTTGAGGTGTTATACAGTGGAACCTCCCCAAACCAGACCCTCTAAAAAACGGAATACTCCCCAAACCGGACATTTTTTGCGGTCCGGAGTTTTCTTCTTCTATTTTTATTGTATAAAAACACTCTGAAAACCGGAACCTCTGAACTCCGGAAACCGGACGGAATTACAACTTAATTTGGTTCGATTTCTATATAATTTCACCTTCGAAAACCGGAACGGCTTACGACTGCGCGTGTTATCATGAATAAACTTTCATTACGTTGACAGTGTATTTTTAACAGGTGCGTGTTTTTACTACACAGGTGTGAAAATCACATACTGTTACAGACGTCGGGTCTGATTAATCTCGATGGCAATTACTACTGATTGACTTTTAATCATACGGTATTTATTAGCATAAATTTTTACAAGTTTATCGCCATTTACAATTTAGTAATCACTCCTCATTACCGCACAGGATTCGAATATTCGAAGTTATGAACGAATATTCGAATATGCCTTGACATCCCTAGTTATAATATATCGTATACATTTTGTATATTTTTATGTATGAGGTGTATGCTTGTAGCGTGTATGCTTGTAGAGCTAAGTACTTGACTCTTGAACTACATTGTGTATATAATATATTTATGTACGTATTTGACAAACAATCGTTAAGTAGATCATTAAATACTAAATAAACACTAGAAGCAAAATTTTAAACAATAGGGCAAACTTCATCGTCAAATCCGATGTCGTGACTGGTATGAATTCGACCGGAAATATATTTAATAAACAAATTATTTTAAGATCTCGTGTAAAAAATAAACATACATGTTGTCAAAAAGCAGTAAGTATCACTTTGAAGAGTCTTTCTTTTCATAAATAACATTTTATTTCATGTGCATCTCAAAGCAAATAATATTAATTTTTTTAAGTTTGCTTGTACATTTTTAAATTAAAGGCAGTCATGTTTGTGTAAGCTGTGTTCATTTTTTTGAAATATCATGAGGTTATCCATGTAAAATTCAAAGATGTACAATCATTCAATGAAATAATGACCTGAACCTTAGGTACAAGTATGAAATAGTATCAAAATGAAAAAAAGCTCTAAAAACCGGAAACCTCTGCAAACCGGAATTTTCAACCGGTCCCGAATGAGTCCGGTTTAGGGAGGTTCCACTGTATAGGGGAAATGGTTTTTGGGTGACATTGATTTTGAATATTGCAAGACTATGATTAAATTTGATTATACATGTAATATGAAATTGCATAAATACATAATGTAATTTATATTCATCTTTAGATATATATACACCATACATGTTACATCAATATCATTTAAATTCACCGAATATCAACATTTCAAACAGAATTACTACAGAATGGTGAAACTTTGTGAAATAAAGTTTTTTTTGTACTTAGTATTTGTTTTGATTCTGAAAGGATGCACCTTTGAACAATGTTATTGACATTGATCAATAATCCAATAAACGTCTGACAAGATTTGGGATGAATTTAAGGTACATTTATAGGTTGTATATTTGTTGAAATAAAACTATTTTGTATCCATGATTTTATTCGTGCTCATCTGTTATAATTTGTTGCTCATATTATTTGAATGTATGTATGAACTTTGTGAGGTATTATCTTATGTTGTTTCATTCCTATAATGTTTGTTAAAGATACAAAGTCTTATTTATTTGACAAAATATCCTTACTCATAAATATGAGAAAATGATTGATAATTGCCTTCATACAGATGTACTCTACAACACTGCATTGTCACTTTTCTTACATGTTTCCCAAAACCACAGATATAATTATATGAGTGTCCAATATAGGTATTTTCTAGATCTACAGGCCAAGTAAGCGATTGCATAGAAGTAACCTGTATTCGACTATTCTCGGGAAACTTTAAATGAAAGTTACAACACATTTTTTCGGCACAGCCATACTTACATGGTTTTGCTATTTGCATATCAGTGTTGTGTAAACCAATCAAATCTAACGTTAACCTCTAACTTCTCTTCAACCGAACAACGTTTGTAACCTTGACGTGGATTGGTTGAACTGTGGATAAGGGGTAAGTTACCTTAATGAAATCCACTGAATTCGGTGAAATTACCGAAATCCATTTTGGATCTGGAATAATCAGCAATCGTAAAATCTCAGCATTTTTTATCTTAACCTACAAATTGCCATTTTCTCAAAATTATTACTTAGCATATTTTGATTGAAAATAAGACTATGTACCTTTAAGCTTACACTGATGTTTGGTTCACATTTTATAGACTGTTACCATCGGAGACACTGTCATATTGATGGTTGGAAGTAGCACCAGTATATCTGTATTTAGATAAAGAAGTGGATTGACATGTTTTTCCGTCATTCCTAAATATATTTTTTGCCTTTATACATGCAGAATTTGTTTTGTCTATGTGACCTGTTAGTATTTAAGGTAGAGAATGAAATGAGTATACATGTACATGTACCGTATATCATTTCTTTTGGATAAGTATGTTTTTTAAACAAAATAATTACATAAAGGGTGAATTCATTGTTAATGCTTCTTACATTTATTCTACATATCAGATAAGTACAGAGATGCTTTCCTAAATGAGAAATTGAAACAAAATATAATTAAATGTTTTTTTTATTGGTCATTTTTGTATGGCTAACCTTTTTCAAGGATATTTACATGACTTTTTTAAGTTTATGAATATAGGACTGCAATAAAAAAATAAACAGAATTTGTACATGATATGGGAACATCATTGTAATGTGGCCATTATAATGCTGATCAATGAAAGACATATACTGCCTGAGTGCCCTGGTCAAAGCAAACAATTAATGGATTTGTGCCATTTCAAATTTGTTTCATAGTTGCTCATTGTAAAAGTCCCCGATTTTTTCTAGTATTCTGGTACAATCAATTGCAATATCAACTTGGTATGTGTATTATCTGGTTGATTGAATGTAATCTACCTCACAAATTATTGTTTAAATTGTCTCAATTGATTTTACTTTTACCTTTTGTTAAAGACAGTTCAACTTCTACAGAATGGCCCCATCTTGGGCTACCTCACTTTTGTTCCCTACCAACAGGGGGCAGGGTTGTCTTAGATTTACCCTTATTCATTTGTCAGTCAGGAAGTTGGTGTTGTTCATATCTCAAATAATTGAGCTGGAGTAAAAATCTTTGTTGGAATATTAGTCACAACATGAAATTGGGCACCTGGGCTTTTTTGTATTGGGTTTATTTAGTAAGACCGGAGACATATATACCCCTGTATTGAGTAGAGAGGAGACCGGAGACATATATACCCCTGTATTGAGTAGAGAGGGGAACAGCTGTGTCCTATTGACACATTTCTAGTTCCGTTTCATTTTCTATCTTGTTTCCTTCACCACTGTCAAATTCTCCGAATCATAACCTGAACATATTGAATGATTTTGTGACCACAATAATTGAAAACTGTTTTGTTTGGAGAATAATGCAGGAGTTTATAAAGCATGAAAACAGTTTGTAAAGGTGTGTGTATATATTCATTGGTACTGTGTATGAATGTATGACTGTTATTACATTAATTCATTGAACCTGTAAACCATGGTTGTGATAATTGCCTTGTAAGTACTACTTTGCCTTGTTGTGTATTTGTTTTTCCTAGAAATATGTAAATATTCATGACTTATTACATACATGCACATACATTGAATTTTCAACAGGATAGTAATAGATTACTGGATTTACTGTCTGACTGATCATCAAAAGATCTAAAGTTAAATTGTGTAAACAAATTCATATATTGTCTTATTGATTTCTGTTCATTACAAAATAATGAGAAATAATCATTGTTGTTTTAATGCATGTTTGATTGTTCAACGTTTGTCTAAGATTTACGGAACATATTTGATTTTAAATAAGTTATTCTCATTTCCTACTTGATCGTCTTAATGTTGATGTTTTGAATGTATGGCTATGCTTGATTTTGGATATGATTGTTTTTGTAGAGATAGCAATATTGAATATCATACTATTAAAATGTCTTTGAGATGCATTCATCATTTTGTTATATTTTGAACTGAAATAAATTGTGTTGAAAGAAATGGTCTTGTTTTTGTTCGTTAAATTTTCATACCAACAATGATTGCATTTTATAATAAATTTATACAAGTCTTGTGTTCCTTGGTGAAGAAAGGCAACCTCCGATGCGCTAAGAAGGCATAAACAGGGATCTGGCCCCCGATTCCTAAAGCAATCCTTTCAATTCATTCCTGATCTGCTTAGTTATATAAGCAAATGGTCAAGTCACTAAAATGGTGCAACTAATTCCCAACCAACGGACAATGCATTAGAATTGAAATACATAGTCTGTATAATTTTAAGACAGACCTCTATTAAGACAGTTCATGTTACCATGGATCTAGGTTAACTTGGTAACCAGAGGTTTGTGTTGCCTTTGTAACCGGAGGTTAAGGGGTGCCTCTGTAACCAATTATTTGTGTTGCCTCTGTAACCAGGGGTCTGTGTTGCCTTGGTAACCAACGATTTGTGTTGCCTTGGTAATGAGAGGTTTGTGTAGCCTCTTTACCAGGCATTTGTGTTACCTTGGTATTCATGGATTTGTGTTACCTTGGTATTCAGGTGTTTGTGTTACCTTGGTATTCAGGGGTTTGTGTTACCTTTGTATTCAGGGGTTTGTTTTACCTTGGTATTCAGGGGTTTGTGTTACCTTGGTATTCAGGTATCTGTGTTACCTTGGTATTCAGGTGTTTGTGTTACCTTGGTATTCAGGGGTTTGTGTTACCTTGGTATTCAGGGGTTTGTGTTACCTTGGTATTCAGGGGTTTGTGTTACCTTGGTATTCAGGGGTTTGTGTTACCTTGGTATTCAGGTGTTTGTGTTACCTTGGTATTCAGGGGTTTGTGTTACCTTGGTATTCAGGTGTTTGTGTTACCTTGGTATTCAGGTGTTTGTGTTACCTTGGTATTCAGGGGTTTGTGTTACCTTGGTATTCAGGTGTTTGTGTTACCTTGGTATTCAGGTATCTGTGTTACCTTGGTATTCAGGTGTCTGTGTTACCTTGGTATTCAGGGGTTTGTGTTACCTTGGTATTCAGGGGTTTGTGTTACCTTGGTATTCAGGGGTTTGTGTTACCTTGGTATTCAGGGGTTTGTGTTACCTTGGTATTCAGGGGTTTGTGTTACCTTGGTATTCAGGTGTTTGTGTTACCTTGGTATTCAGGGGTTTGTGTTACCTTGGTATTCAGGGGTTTGTGTTACCTTGGTATTCAGGGGTTTGTGTTACCTTGATATTCAGGGGTTTGTGTTACCTTGGTATCAGGTGTTTGTGTTACCTTGGTATTCAGGGGTTTGTGTTACCTTGGTATTCAGGGGTTTGTGTTACCTTGGTATTCAGGTGTTCGTGTTACCTTGGTATTCAGGTGTTTGTGTTACCTTGGTATTCAGGGGTTTGTGTTACCTTGGTATTCAGGGGTTTGTGTTACCTTGGTATTCAGGGGTTTGTGTTACCTTGGTATTCAGGGGTTTGTGTTACCTTGGTATTCAGGGGTTTGTGTTACCTTGGTATTCAGGGGTTTGTTTCTTTGGTATTCAGGGGTTTGTGTTTCCTTGGATAACAGATGTTCACATTATTTGATAAGCAGAGGTTTGCACTGCCTGGGGAACTAAGAGTGCATCTTATCTGGCAATTCACAACGACTGATGAACATTTATAAAATTTATTTCTTGAACAACTGTTCGTAACAAGAACTGACAAATAAAATTGTAAATGAGTAAATAAGCAGCTAAAGGCTGCCTGGATTCCTTTATCCAAAAACAAAACCTAAAATATTATAAAATTCTAAGTATCTAAAACAGTTTTATACAGTTAAATCTTCATTTCAGAAATTCTGAATCGCATACAAGGGCACAAGAAGGCATGTAATTTATAATGCAGCAAATGTGTGTAGAACATTTTCTAAATAATACATATCTTCTCCCTTTGTTTTTAGACATAATTTTCTCGATGGAATTTCAAAATTGATTTCCAAGAATGGATTTGTTTCTTTGGTGTGTCTTGCTGACCCATTGAATTTGATTCACATTGAACTTATTTGGTTCTTCCATGACGGATGTATTTTATTTTCCTATTCGTAACATGCATATACAGTAAAAAATCTGAACACTTTGATCAACCAACTAGTTGCTACCAACCGATCCCAAATAATGTGGGTGGGGTACTAGAAACATACAACTTTTAAGAACAACCCAGATGTTTAAACTCATGAACCATATCTATGCAACCTATTTGCAACCATATCATTTTGTAAAAGTTTGAACCCTAATGTAACTATCAACAACAAATACATGTTATAAAGTCTGAACAATACTAACACAACCAAGATATATTATCTGTGAAACAGTTTGGTGGGAATTAAAAAAATAACTGTGAAGTCTAAAAAATTGTAAATTTCCTACCACCCCTAGTATTTTATCCCCAACCACCATTCTTTACTACCAAAGTTCTGAATGTGTGATATCTCAGTAATTTCTGTCCACATACAAAGTATACATGAACAAGAACAATACAGATATAAAAAAGAACAAATCTTTACAAACAAACAATAACTTTTCAGCCTGTTATGGGAAACAGGCATAATTTTGTAGGCCCAATATAATCACAAACAAGAAATTAAAACTGGTAAAAATATGGCATAAAATACAAAAAACACAAGAACAGACAAACACTTCCATAAACATAACTGCATCGAGGAGACTTAACAAGGGATGCCTCCTGCCATGCGTGATCCCCTAATACATCCTGTCACATCAAATAAGACCAAAATAATTTGTTTGGCATAACCCTACTTACCCTTGAAAATGGCCGCTATTCAAAAAATGTTTTAGGGGTCAGTGGTTTTATTGGCAGCCTATTAATAGTTAACACTAGTATGACCATAAAATTAATATAATCTACCTACCGGTCTACCCACCTTGCTTGGTAGTGTTATGCCAAATAAACAATTTTTTAAGTAAGGTTTAAGATTCATTTGAAGCAATTTGTGGTAAATTTTGTAAACAATGTAAACAGAGTAATTCAACAAAATCAAATGTTTCAGTTGATGTAGCCTGGTAAAGTATCATAAAAAGTCATCGAAATTACAAACAATTACATCTTAGGTCTTAGAAAATATGTCTGTTCAGTAATATTTGACCAAACCCAAATTTTCCTCAACTGTAAATCTTAAGAGTCAGACAAAATGATCTCTGTATCAAAAATTATGAAAAAAAATTTTTTTTTAGATGTGTCCATAGTGCACGGATGCCTAGACTATGGTCTTCTTTGTTGAAAAAGGGGCAATAACTCCTCCAAAAGTTGGTGGATTGTAACCAACATTTATTATCCTATGCTCATGTGCCCAATATGAGCTAAATCTATCCATCCTTTAAAGATCAGGCACCAATTTTAGTACGGACGGACAGGGTTACACTATATGCTCCCATCGTCATGCCGACAGGGGCTTAAATCGCGAAGCATAAAAATAAAATTCCTACCTACTGACCCAAATGTTTATCATATTACAGGAGACAGACATATTTTTTCTGAGCCAAAATATTTCATTAAGCGACCTTATGATACTTATGTATGTATACTTAAAGCTGTTCAAATTTCTAAACAACTGTTTTTTTAACAGATGTTAGATATAATCTGCACACTAGATGACACACATCAAAACCAACAAATTGTATCGTGCTAATACGCTTAAACAAGACATAGACGACAAGAAAGTGGTCAATCTATTTTTTGTGGACTTTTTGATGCTTTCTTAAGTCTGTATTCGTCTTCCTTGCAACAGTGCAACCAGGAAAAGAACATTTGAATGGCCTTTCTTCCGAATGAAATAAGAAATGACTCTTCAATTCACTGTTGGTTCTAACACGAAAGCCACAAATCATACATTGAAAAGGTTTATCATCAGAATGGGAATGTATGTGCTGTTTGTCCAAGTCATTTTTGACAGCACGCTGTTCGTTCATAGCATGTATCCGTTTCATTTTTTGACAATTATTCTTCAGTTCATGGTCATGAATAGCCTTATGTTTTGAAAGACATGTTCGGCTTTTCGAAGAGTATGTACATCCTTTAATATGACATCGAAACATCTTTTTGGCATCATGTTTAAATGCCATGTGTTCGAAATAACCATACCAGGTTTTAAATTTCTTATTACAGAGTAGACATGGAGTCACATTCTTATGCATTTCATCGTTGTGCTTTTGAAGTAAACTTCTTTCACTGGCAGTAAAAGGACACAGTTTACAATGATAATCGCCAAAAATAGGTGGACGTCCAATTCGCTTCTTTTTGTTCTCCTGATGTTCACAAACTGACTTTAAACATGCCTCCTTCTTAACTGCCACCTTGGATTCATCATTAATTACCTTCATTTTTTTTCTCCATCTAGTATCTGGATAAAAATCTTGATCATTTCCACTATGTGATAGAATACTTTCAGAATCTCCCACACTAAAGTTCTTTTCTAATTTCTTTTCCTCCTGAGTAGTATGTCTGTCATTTTTTAAACCTGTCATTAAAGAAGAGACATTTGAATTCCTTTGAGGACTTTTTGCTGCACTAAGAGAACACATTGACACAGATTTACTTGGCTTTGCCCATAACTTTTTCAGTTCATTAATGCTGGTAAAATCATTCAATGTAGTCACATTTTGAGGACTAGATACAGGAATTTTAGTATCATTACAACTAGTTTGATCCAAGGAGTTCCTTAAAGCAACAGGATGAATATATTCAATATTAGTCTTGCTGTCATCAGATACAGTACTATTATACTCTGTTTCATCCGTCAAACCTTCATCCAGTTTATTGACAGCTCCTAGCTCATTGAGAGATATATCATTTTCACTGACACAACCAGCTGATTGCACTTCAACAATCTTAATTTGAAGAAGTGGATCTTTAACATCATCTACCTGATCTGTAGTTCTATCACCTGCAGCACCATCTACCTGATCTGTAGTTTTATCACCTGCAGTACCATCTGTCTTTACTTCAGAATCAATGTTGGTGTCAACTGGCACCTCCATTAAATGAACCATAAAGCTTTCTGACATCACTGGATTTCCACAATTTTAACTTCTGACAAATCTATACTTCAGTATATTCAGAGCACAGTAAAACTAGTTAATATATGCCAGATTTGATCTTCAGAAATATTCAAACCAGGTAAATTTCAATAGACCTTTCAAAGTATATCCAAAGTTGGAATGTATGTTACTATTAATCATACATCAGAGTGATAAGTGAATGCACAAGTGGTCAATTTATAATATATCATTCTATCTTTGTTTTAACACCGTCAATCAATTATTTCTATCAATGAGTTAAGTGATCAAGTGTTGGTCAATCTTTTCTCGTCTGTATTATCAGAACTCTGAAATATAAGGCAAACATTATGAGATATTCTTGACTTGTCTGATTTATTTCAGGTTAGAGGATTCCAATATTGGATTATTTCTAATCCAGACCTCAAAGAGGATTTCCCAACTTCCTCATTTTGATATGAAATAAAGGCTGCCCATGTAATGTATTCTGTGCGACTTTGTTTTAAAAATATAACAAGAGCTGTCAGAGGTCATATACAATTCATCAAAAACATTGCCATGACAATATGTGCATCTTCTGAGAGTTATGCACCAGTCAATTGTAACCACGGGCCAGGGGATATACCGGGGATAGCGGGGGAAATGGGCCGTGTTTTTACCTTCCAGGTGGCCCCGCAGTGCCGAGTGAATGCGGTGGTTTTGTTTTCGTGCCGAAAATAGCAGGGAATGGGCCTTACCTAGGATGTCCCCGGGGTGCGGGGGCATTTGGCGGGGATTTTACCAGCAGTTTGTTTTACCTGGGATTGACTGGACCGAAAGTCAAAGTCCCCGCTACTCCCCGGACCTGGGGGGGGGGGGCGTGGTTACAATTGACTGGTGCATTAAGGATCATTATGATTATTAAAATTTATTATCATGTTTTGTTGAATCCAGTGGTTGCTCAGAAATAGCCAAGACAATAATTTACATGCAAAGTCAGTATTTGAATTTAAATTCCATCATAAAATCATAGACACTGCTGTTCAATCTGTACTGACAACACCGATTACAATTAAACAATCCAAATTTCCTGAAATAAATTGCCATGAATCAAAACATGTAACAAACTTGCTCATAAAAGGATATTACAAAAGAGGTTAGCTTCACAAAAAAACAAAGGGTGTAGAAAGTAGTAGACCTCCATTTTTCCTAGCTCTAAAAAACGCGCCTCTGAGTGACTTATAGTTGTAACCCAAACAGCCTCATGCAATCTGAAAAATCAGCACATTTACCCTGAAAATAGTGACAACGAGTGGTAAAGATTTCTGTAAATAACTGGGCATAATACCTGAGAGTATAGAGGAATCATGAGCGAGGCATCACATTTATGGCGCAGTCACTGAGTCAGGAACTTGAGGAAGGGTGGAGTCTAAGTTTTTCGAACAGAATATTTGAATATTTTTAGTATACGAATACATATTCCATTACTGAAGCAAGCTAACATCATCTATAGATACATTCACAGCTTAACTGAATTGTCAATAGAAGTTAAAACGTGAGGTGGCATTCTAAACCGAAAATAGACAGTGAACTCTTCAGCCTCCTTGGAACCATCGATGACTGGGTTTGGAGTCGATACGGCCCATCGCCAAATCGACCTGACAATCCGGCCCAGATTTCCAGATGAAACGGCCTAGGTTGTCGGATGAAACGACCCACTTTCACTAGATAGTTAGATGTTATAATAAAATCAAAGAATGATACATTGTTATTAAATCCTTAATACAATCTGGGACGAAAATATAGATCTATAAATTGGTCCCAGATCAAATAAAATGTATAGCTCCATTCTTATTGCCTGTCTAGTCATAGTGTCATAAATGTAACCAAAAAACGAAACTATTGAACTCGAAGACAAAGTGTCTGGCGTTCGTTTAATTTCATGTACACTTTACAAAACTTATACGTGTGCATGTATAAATATGACCGCATTTTCAACAAATATAGCGTAGATACCTGACATAATATTTATTTATTTCATGTCATAAATCCACATATTGAAAAAATAAAATAAATAAATGTAATGGTGCGAAAACAATCATGACTGCAGCTCCCACTTACAGATCGATGGTCTAGTTGAATGGACTGCACCGTGTTATTTAAATTGATAAATTTGACCCAAGAATCATGATCTACATGTAGGGCCTAGTCAATATACAAACTTTTGTGTAGAAATGTTAATCAATAATAAAGTTATTCGACATTAAAAAAGTGCACACTTGTAAGTTTTGTTTAGTGTATACCTTAAAGTTGAATTGATCTATTCTGATTTATGAAAATATCTACAGCAATACATGCAGACATACAAACAAAGCTTGTTTCAGAAGATTGATCTAGATCTAGCGCCAGTTTCTCATAATGCCACAAAGACAAATTACACGTGAAACGTAATGGTTTTATGCTACATTTACATATAGATATATGTATAATTTAAATTACAAAATATACTAGGGACAATAATTAAGGGAACCCCCAAATTCAATTAGAAAGAAGCAAAATTTCAATGGCATAAGGAATGTTTATACCCGAAGGGGATCAGTATCTGGTCCATGCCCCGCGAGCATTGATGCATGCACGACACCTTCTAGGCATGCTAGCGATTATGCGACGGATTATCTCCCTTGGAATCCGTCGCCATTCCTCTTGTAATGCCCGGCCAAGCTGTTGCAAATTGTTGCAACGTAGGGGTCTGTTGCGCACCCTGCGACCTAACACATCCCCAATGTGCTCAATAGGTGACATATCCGGGGATTTGGCTGGCCACGGCAGTGCTCTTACACCTTGCTGTTTCAGAAAGTCGACGGCAACACGGACTCGGTGTGGGCGCGCGTTGTCGTCCTGGAACTCAAAGTTTCCACCAATGCGCTGGGCCAATGGAACAACCACTGGACGTAAAATTTGATCAACGTAACGTTGGCCGGTCAAGTTACCTTGTACAATCATTAATTTCGTCCTTTGGTTGTACGTGATGCCCGCCCAGACCATGATACTGCCACCCCCATACCTATCGTGCTACTGGACTGTTGCAGGATGGTACCTCTCCCCAACTCTCATCCAAACACGTTTTCGACCATCAGTGAAGTTCAAACAGAATCGTGATTCATCCGAGAACATCGTGTATCGCCAATGACGCTGTTGCCGCCCTATATGACGTTGTGCCCACTGATTCCTAAGGCGTTTGTGTGCCATTGTCAGATGCATACCTTTGAATGGACGTCTTGCTTTAAGCCCCACCCCACGAAGTCTGTTATGAACAGTTGACTTACAAAGTCGAATTCCCGTGGTACCCCTGAATGTATCCCTCAATTCTGGTGCCGAAATGAATCGGTTCCTTAACGCAATGATGCGCAGATATCGATCCTGCCGAGGAGATGTCTTTTTAGGCCTCCCCCTCCCATCCCTAATCTTGACCCCACCCGTCTGTCGGTACCGTGACACCAGTCGCGAAATTACACTTTTGGATTTACCAAAGTGTCTAGCAATTGAGTTCTGGGATTGCCCAGCTTCCAACATGCCAATTGCACGCCATTTCTCATTTTCCGTCATGTACACTTTAGGAGGCATTTTCCTTCTTTGCACTTGACAAATAAACCTTTCAGATGTGTTGTCTAACGGCAAGTGTGAGAAACCACAGTTTGTAACCTTGAATAACACGATATGTACGAGAAATGTGTGAAGTTTGAGCACTTTTATTACACGCGTTCGATACCAACGCCCGGTTTTAAAACAGCTTTGTATTGTCACGTACTCTGAAAAGTCAAAGGGGTTCCCTTAAATATTGTCCCTAGTATATACATGAACAACATTTCATCATGCAAAAAAAGCCAAACATCAAAACCTGCATTTTGTGATACACACGCTAGGTTGGTGGTAGTATGGCTTGTATCTGCTGCTGAATTTAATTTTACTCGCAGGTGCCAATGAGGTCTACTCAGAGTGTACTAATTTATTATTCCATTACGTATTGCAAAACCATAACAGTCTATGTCTAGAACACATATATACAGGACATCGCATTGTACGAGTTGTCTACCTTACACCACAATTGAATTACTAACAAGGTACACAGCACGAACTAGCTACTGTTTTAGCCACATTTGTATATTCCCATATAACAGCACAGTTTGTTCAAACTATGCCCTAAGGTGTACCACAGTGCTTCCCATAGATAAATTACTTACAATATTTAACATATTAAAACATATTCTATGTTACAATACTCCGACAACTGTGCTTTTACACTCGAATATTTCAAGAACTATTTATACATAGGTTGAGCTCTTGCACCCACTTAATGCCTCCGAGATATTGACAGAAATTATGGTGCATTATACTATAAGATAATTTTTCTACTGTAAAAGATAACAACTAGATTCACGAGAACTACAACCGTCAATGCGGAATCGATGGTTGTATCCAAAATAATCACCAATTACCACGGCTTGTAGGCTAAATTACTTTGGTACCATAATCAGAACTGTTTACTTGCACTTGCATAGGTATGTAATTGGCGTGTTCTAATACAATGCAACTCGCAGAAACTGTTGTCGTACTTTAATCGTAATAACTAACGGAAATGTTTTAAGGCTATTTCCCGCGTTGTCAGGTTGTTAAGTGTTTTTTTTGTGTGAACTAGCAAATCACAAGCAATCATAACATAACATCGACGCACTCAATTACGACGGCTTATTTTTTAAACTTTTGAGTATCTTTTTTTTAACTGCAATACAATAATGGCTTTATATTGAGATCAACTTGTTATCGAGACCAGTTAATTTTCGGAACTTCAGGGTATAAATGAGTTCGAATAGCAAAATTATGACAGTAAGCGAACTCTTGGTAGTTGGTTCATAGCGGACGAAAAGCGCCTAGTACTAGTGCACGTATCTTCTAAGGAAACGAACACTTCTGCAACTATAAAGACATACCAATAAGACTCTGTGTGCTAACTTAGGAAGATCAACAATCACTTGACGTCGCTTTGGTGTTAAAAGTGTTTATACTTATACAACACAAAACAGCGGAATCAAACTCAATGAATCCAATACCCAACGACGTCTGATATGCCCTTTTATTACGTCTGTATTACACCGCACGAGACTCACATTCAATTATATGCAGTTATTTAATTTTCTATCCATTAACAATTCTTTGATGGCATATTTGTTTAATGGTTTTACTGCAATATTATATAATTTTGTACCAACTTAAATCTATTTATTTGCTTAACATTATTGTTATTTATTTTTATCATTATGTCAGCTATTGAATTAAAGTACAATTTGCATTTCCATTATTTTGAATACTAATTCGTGTTTGTAAGTTTTCCATAATTAACTGCACAACAACTGTTAATCTATAAAGTGTTATATAAATTATATTATTCGTTTGTTTATATCTATTAGATTAATTATATAGTGCAGAATTTATTGATCATGGAAATAAGTTCATATAAAATAGAGTCAAGCACTAAATGCAATCGTTATTTACAATTAAACTAATCAAGCAGCATGATATTGCTCTCGGCGTCTGTTTACACAAACTGCTTCACTAGTCTACTTGCACTAAACTTTGATTATGTAACTACAAAGAAGAAAACAAAAGCAATGCATGTTTCTGGTTCTAATCATTTTATTGCAGCGCATTAATATATTAGACCCAGGTTTTGTCTAATTTGGTGGATTATTTGTTTGTTCAGATGCAAACCGACCAAAAAACCTTCAGGAACGTTCAACCACAGTCAGAAAATCAGAAAATGTGCCCTTTAGCACAGCCCGTGAAGCCCATGAGTGCCAATCAGCAAGTCATAGGTTCTCTGGGAGGATGTGTAGCATATGCTCTCCATCACGATTTGATTGAAGATAACACTTCCAAAGTCACGTGTCCTCCACCTCTGTTTCACCAACTGCTGACAGAAGGACGTTGTAGTACTGGCTGTCAAACAGGTACCTGAAAAACTGTTGAAATACACCGTTACAACTCAGCACAATAAGTCCAAAATCAGACCATGTTTTTTTCCTCCAAGTATCAGGTTCCTCATCCTACATCGCGCGCCTAAGGCAACAATGTTTTAATGCGTCTTTGAAAAAGGCTTAAACAATTTGAATATTGTTCAGCTGTTCGAAAATAATTAATTATTTGACTGAACACCAGAATCAATAAAAAATATTTTATGTAAAAATAAATCCATGAAAGACAAATAACACTAAAACAAACCATCCAATTATCATAGATCGCCCAAAAACAATTGTATGCGACGTAAACGCGCGGTTGGAATTTGGAGGAATGTTTAGCAAATTAACAAATTACGTCTTGCACGCCATATTTTAATATCTTGTGAACATTTAGATGCAATCAAATTTGGTTGCGCATATATTAAAATTAAATTCCATCTTTTTTGAAATAAAAGTAATTAGTAACAAATGTTTTAATTTGATTATTTTGTAGCTCTAGACACGACTCTAATTAAAACAGGTCCAAAAAGATGTAATAGAAACTAGATTATATAAGATTTTACCAATCAGTCATAAACGTAATTTCAAAGACATAAAAAGAAAGTGTAAAGTCTCTACCATCCCAGTGGGAAGGGGATATATAATAATCGATGTATCAACAGACTAAACGGCTTATACTACAGGCCGTTTCTAAGTGCCAATCATTGGTCTAGTTATTTACTTGCTTGAGAACGGGTTTAAGAAATTTTTGAGGATGAAAACATGTTTTGGAAAATATTGACTAATAACCGTGTTGCACTATAATGATTTTCTCAAATATTTTTGAATCAACTACAGACGATTTTAGAAACGTAACTGAATACAGTATTATATTCTAACTTACGGAAATACTTAACTGTGAATACTGAGGATATAAAAGTTTACTCACTTGATAGTGCCGCTACATATACGAGCTACTTACCAGAGTTTTAAACAACATTTGTGTAAGTGGGTTCTTCACCATAGTCAGTCAGCAAATATGGACACGTGGACAGTGAGTACTTGGAACAATATTATACGCATAAAGGAAAACAACAACGATTGGAAACAGCAATGACTCATGGCAAACATATATTGTTGAGAAAATAAATTAATGCATTAAAATTTATATCAACTGGTTTCTCATGAAAATATCTTAACGATTGGCACATCTTGCGTCATAAACATTCCAAGACTGCCCACATTATATTGTATTATTGGCAAGTATTAACCGATATCTCACCATCTCCATTAGTTTAATAAGCAAATTCCTCTAAAACATTGGAAATCGTACAAACAACTAGAGTAAATATTTTATTACAATATTTATCCCCCTTAGGATGTTGATGTTTGGCATTATATTTAAGTTCTATCTAATTACATTGTATTATTCTTTATTTCACAACAATTTTAAGGCAGTATTGTGTTTCTTTTTATAATAGCTCAATATGCATGGTATACATGTACACATGTATGTTATAATTTCCGAATCCAATTTAATCTTTTTTTCACTAAACATTGCACAGACATCTTACAAAATTTAACGGCGTGTATTAAAGTTAAATACTTTAATGCAAAGCGGCATTGATGGTCTTATAGTAAAATATTTTGTCTAAAACTGAGCTAATGTACATCTTGGCGATACCTGTACTAAGTCACCCTATTTGGCACAGCAGGCAGATACTTTGAAAACTCGATGAATAATCCAAAAGTAAGATTCAAATTAGAAGTTATTTTGAACACGATGCATAGTGTTGCCCTTACTTATTTCCATAGAGTGTTGCCCTTACTTATTTCCATAGAGTGTTGCCCTTACTTATTTCCATAGAGTGTTGCCCTTACTTATTTCCATAGAGTTTTGCCCTTACTTATTTCCATAGAGTTTTGCCCTTACTTATTTCCATAGAGTGTTGCCCTTACTTATTTCCATAGAGTTTTGCCCTTACTTATTTACACGTCCTCGACTCCTTATGTTACGTGAGCTGATATTTCCTTGGGATGTTTGTGTGGGGGGCATTTTCTTGTGAATGTGGTGTTTCCTAACATAAAGACTTAATCAAACAAGTGTTCGCATATGCCAATGTTATTGTCTGCAGGATGTTTGCTTAAGCTTAAGCTGTTTTTCATCAGGTGCAGACAGACGCATAAGAGGCTTCATTGTTTCACCATGAAGTAAGTATATTACATGAAAAAAAAGAAAACGCTTAATGGGATTTCAAAAAATTGACAATCATATACGTAGGCGCTTACGCAATTGTTCAGTACATGCTTAAGGCGTGATAATATTGGTAAGAACATAATATTTAAGCATAATCGATCGTAAATAAACTAATTAATGTCTTTTTAAGATACCACGCTTTCTAGCAGTGTACCGAGTAAATAATTTATATCTTTGTTCTCATTATATTGATAAGCACAATAAGACAATGTTAAATACAACGTTACAATATATCCAACCATATGTCCCAAGAACCAGCATGCAGATCTTAGTCATCTATAAGATATGCTGACAATATTACAACATGCATCATGCTGTTCATCTTAAATATTCCATCTATTTACGAATTTTCTGTTAACTTTATCGCACTGTTAATGGTATCAAGGCTTATTTGTATTTCTTGAATTTTGTAATTCAATACATTACTGTTCCTCCTTCACGTGGATTTTAATGGATGCGGTTTTGGTTTTGACATTCTGTGTTTATGGAAGCACAAAGAACGGAGTGTCGCTCGGGATAAAGGCTTTGACCGGTATCGCCATCTATATGTCAATTTTACAAACTTTTTTGCACCTCATGTTATTGTTTCTATGAAATCAATTTCTTACTTTATAGACCAAAACTGATGCATTTTAAAGTCCTAAAAGCTATTTATTTTTGATTTATAGTATGTACCAAAGTCTTTCTTTGGACAGGGTAACAAAAGAATCAGCAATCCAAGAAATGTGTGGGGCGAATCAAGACTCGACATGGCACTCGACTAACAACGCTGGTATTTTCAGATTAGTTGCGCAGAATTATTAATTAAAGACGCGAATCTGTGAATTTCTATGTCTGATGTCCAAAATCCAACGACAAGCTCTCATAAAATCTTAAACTGAAGGTTAATTTTAAGTCAAATAACGGTTTAATATATTTTAGTGAGTTCGCCATTACCAATCATGACTCATTCTCTACCCTGTCGTCATTCTCGACAGCTCTCGGATATTTCCGTACCACTTCGTTACTCTCGATACACCCTCTAGTGCATGTCAGGCGGAGCACTATGTGGCAAAATTCAACATTTTGTGCGGTCAGAAAATAGTTCTCGTAAAACGGATTTATAACTTCAATAACTTCGATAAATTCATATAATAATGGATTATCGTTGTCATTTCTAGTTAAAAACTCACATATTTCAGTCTTCATATAGCTTAAATATTAGATTCTAATCCCGTTTCATCAGCACTCCAGCGTTCGCGCCGCCATATTGTTTTCATGATGTTCGAATGGTATTTCCGAGAGTAGTGCCTTAACGAACATCCGAGGCACTGGACGTAGTTGGCCGAGAATTTCCGAATGCCATGTCGTATGTCTGAATACAATTTACGTAGCTACGACATGTTATCATTCAAGTGCTAGATGTATCTGTTGAACTTGCTTTCTTATTCATGATATTTTATGTTTGAAGTGATTTGTACTGTTGCTTACAGAAATAACCAAAATGCGATTCTTGTCAAATTTAGGTATTTTTAAATGGTATTGAAAAAAACTCGCATTGCCGATGATTATATTGTCAACGAATTAATTTCGGAGATTTTTTTTAAAGAATTTCCAAGATAACTCGTAGCGGGAGTAATGTAAAAATAATTATACCATCGGGTCGATACGCTCGGTATAATACTTGTAATGTATTTGCCAGGATAGAGCCGAATTAAACTGATCGTTACAGTTCTATGTCAGTTCAGAAAGGTTACATTTTTCCTAAAACTCATCCCAGTTGTTACTATAAATTGTTTGGCAGTTTTTTGGTTGAAATATCTATTTGTCGAAATACTAATAGATAGTTTAGTGGTGTGAATGAGAGATGTTGAACGTAGTGTACGAGTGTAGCGTCGTGTTTTACAAACGTGACAATAATTTGTACAATGCAACAGTGTTTGCTAGTTTATTTCTGAAATATTTCATCATTGTCTTAAAGAGACAGTATGCTCAGTATGTTCATTTGTTTACCTAAACAAACATGAAATATATACGTTAACTACTTAAAACTTCAATAAACATGCATTATCACAGAATACATTTATAATGTATTTCTCTGTATTTGTCGAAAAAGGCGTTTGTATTTCAATAAAATTTAAAAAAAATGGAAGTTTTTTATCAAGCGTGTGTTTTTTTACTGGTTTGTCTGTTAGTAATATAATTAAACAAGATATTATAAAACGGTTATACATAGCAATGGTTCTTGTTAATGATGTGTTATACTATGTAACAACAATACTGGACGATGCCCATCAACATAGATTCAAAAAAGCCAGATACATCTTTAAAGATTCATATTTCGAAATCTGCAAGGAAACAAGCAAGGAAAAAACAAACAAATTGTTTAAAAAAAAAAGAATTTATCTTTTGTATGTACATCTTTCTTCCTGCAAATGAAGATATTCTACATAAAATGAAAAAAACCTAATAGTTATCAAAACAACACAAAATACTAAATAAAATACTAGATTTATTGATTTTTCAACTTTTGAACATGGTCATTGATTTCATGAGGCAGTGTTATCAACTAAACGGGTCAATGTCGTTAAAATAACATCATTGTTGGGGATGTTTACATTGTCAGCTTTGCCTCTTTGTCGATCAGACTGCAGAGAATCTACCCGCATGAGGATGCTAACCATAGATTCATTATGGTACGGCCTAACTTTGAGACCGTTATAAGTACTAGCATTCATACTAGATATAAATGGAGGTTAACATATTCAAATTCCAATGTAAGTTTTTGTTATTTCTGCACTTTTATCAGATAAAGATAGTTCGTTGTTCTATGCATAAAAAGTTGAACGAAGGAATGATTGTGAACATATCTCAACAATAAACCACCACAAAATTTGCCTGTTTCAGCAATGAAAATTCTTTTTTCCCTGATATTTATAGACACACGTTAGATATCAGTGAAAGATAAGGTATCTATAGTATTTCATTATGAAACCCCATACATAATCTTATGCGTTCCAATGATAAAAAACGAACAATATTACTGGAAGTCAGCTGTGGAATCCTACAAAGAAATTTTGAGAGCATTTGCGTCTAAACTTTGGTCGAAATTTACAACATTATTTAGCAACACAATAATGGATTTGATTTAAATGCGCACGTATACATTGTAATAATACGAGGAAGCCAATGGGACTGAGGAAAGATCGCCTGGCTCCTCATGCGGAAGTCGTATGTTCGAATTCCACTATGGGCGAGATCTTTCCGAGGACATCACAATCCCGGAATGTCTCGCGAGAAGTGGTTAGAGTAACCTAGGTGGCAGTCATCGGTATGAATTTGCGTTGTAACTTCATTCATATTCGATGTAAATTAAATAACTATTGAAACATTATCGATGTAACTATATTTTAACTTCATTAAAAACAAAAATCAGAACATCTCTAACCCAATTTCAAACTTCTTCTCACGATTTGGCAATTGAATCCGGAGGATATCAACATCAACCTAAACATCAAAGAATTTGTAATAATTGTAACTTAGATATGATAGGAAATGAATATCACTTTCAACTAATTTGTCCAAAATACAGAAATTTAGAATTCAATACTTACAACATTATTATTACACCTGGTCAAACATACAAAAATTGACGAATCTGATGTGCGAAAATCCAAAAAACAACATGTAATCTTGCGAAATTTATTTACTTTGCCAATTTATGTAGAAAATCAAAACTCTGTATGCAAATGATATAAAATTTGTGATGCTCTTTGAAAATCCATATATCTCTTCTACATAGTAATTGTATAGTACTAATGATTTCTGTTTGCTATACACATTGAACCAAGTTTTATGCCATTAATGATTTTGTATCGTATCGTATCGTATCATATCGTATCGTATATCATCGTATCGTATCGTATCGTATCATATCGTATAGCATCGTATCGTATAGTATCGTATTGTCACTGTAGAATATAAAAATAGAGTAAATGTTGCACTTAATGGACTAGTGCACGAAGGTAAATCATGATGGAATTTTCGTTCAAATATTTGGTTCATGCTAAATGCAGCGTTATGACATTTAATTATAATTATATCAACCTTGTGTCAGAAGCTTAACAGCCACTCAATCAATTGTATGCATCACAAGAAAACGAAAAAAATCCTAAATATTTGTTTGCCTTGCATCAGAGCATTGCCCTGAAACATGTAATCTACACCTGCTCCGTTATAATCCCGGAAATAAAAATACTGTTTTGTCAATAAATTTCAATAATTATCAACATTATCTGACATGAAGTTTTTGCTACAGTTTAAATGATAGCAATTCCAGACATCTATTTGCAGGTATAATCTCGGAAAATCTCGCGAGTTTTTGGAACGCTTTAGGTGGCTAGCTTGGTAATCATTTCTCACATTAAAGTATTTAAAACTTGTCATGCTTTCTCAGATCCAGATATCTGATAAATAAGATCGGTTCATAAAAAACTGTACAATTTTCTAGGATAAATTATAATGCATTTTCTACAGGCGAAAACCGCATATTTTACAATAATGCATTGACAACCATATTCTGGCATTGATGAAACCTGCTGCGAATGTTGCGATATTTTCAATATTTCATCATATTAATATCCTACATTTTGAGGCATGCTTCGTATTATTAAGTATGTTAACAAATACACACAGCTTTGCTAAAAGTCTGTATCATTGTTAGCTAAATGCTGGGGTAAGATGATGGTTAATTGTGATACACTTGAAGACATTTGTCTATACCTCGTGTTCGCTAATATATATCGTTATGTTTTGTACAGTGTGTTATAATAAGGGTACGAGGGGGCTTTATAATAAGGGTACAAGGGGGGCTTTATAATAAGGGTACAAGGGGGGCTTTATAATAAGGGTACGAGGGGGCTTTATAATAAGGGTACAAGGGGGGCTTTATAATAAGGGTACAAGGGGGGCTTTATAATAAGGGTACGAGGGGGCTTTATAATGTTCAATGATTAGAAACTGACATTAGTATTGTATTCAATAAGTGATACACATCATTTTTCGCCCTCTTACAAGAAACAAATAGCGCCCACTATGATGTACGATATAAATGTATATAGTATGGGTAACATAGATCTATTTATTGCAAAAGGCAATATTGCCCATGCGCATACATGTAATTATTAACATAATTATAAATAAATACTTTCGATCAATGTACAAATGAGAATATTATTAAAGCATAATAAATTACGAAACAAATAAAAGGTGTATTAGTTAAGAGTTTGTAATCAAGTTTGGTTAGATATGTAGTACGGAGAAGTGTTTTTTTTCTTGTTGTTGTTTTCTCTCCTTGTCTTAGTTAAATTTTGGATGCGTATAAAAACAGAGTAAATACATGTATGACTTAAAAAAATAAAAAAATACAGTAATGCGTCCTACAGCACGTAAATTTCATCAAAATTAAATAAAACATTTACTACCATATCCATACTTTTGTATATAAAAATGAAACTGATGTCAAATATGACAGCATAGTGAGTACTCGTACATAATACAGTAAAACCTCACTTAAATAAGACCACCTCAATATAAAGACCACCTCAATAATAAGACCATCTCAATATTAAGAACACAATTTTCAAGTCCATATTCACTGTATTTTTTCTGTATTCAATCGCAGTATTAAGACCACCTCTATATAAATACCAGTTTTTAATGGTCCCTAGGGTGGTCATATTATTGAGGTATTACTGTATATGGATACCAATATAATGTATATTCAGTATTTCAGAGAATTATGTGATGTGGTAAGATTTCCAGTTAGCCGAAAATATCGATCACCAAGTATCTAGAAAAAAAGTAAATAGACAACATATTTCAAAATATTAAGTGTATCGAGCCAACAGTTTGCAGCAAGGGAACAACTGACTGATTTGTATAATTACACGTATTGGCAGCAAAATGTAACATACTGTCGGATCTCGTTTTTTCGACAACCTTTTACCCAAATACTTGGCATAATCCGAAATAAATATCCGTTCCCGATGTATCGTATAATGTCGAATTGAAATGGGCTATTCGAAACCATGTATTATTCGAAATTCAAATAAATTGGTACCCGATGAATTCGAATGAGCGAGGACTGACTGTACTATAAACTTGAGCTTTCAAAAAAGCTAGCGAGGTGACTTGAGCGGTGGGGAAGTCGGGCTGTACTACCTGTTGTTGTAAATCTGAAATGTAACAACGTATTGATAAAACAGTGGAGTTTAAAAAATGGTAAACACCACGGGGTAGTACCATTCATTGCTCAGATATATCAGAAAAAAACATTTACACCATGACATAATTCTCATTAAGTTATAAAAATAAGTACGCATATCTTAAGTATTTTCAGTGGGTATTTATACATATCTGATAGCCAAAGATGATTCAGCGTGGCAGACAGTCTGCGTTTTATACGTTGTAAGTAGGACATTTATTGCTTTAGCATGATATTTGTGTTCATTGGGGACATGCAATCTGGACAACAATTTGCCAACAAATCTGCAAACAAACCATGTAATGCAACTAAGTATTTCAAATTGCATTATCCAAAACGCCAAGAAACGCACGCACAACTATGTAACATTGCATCAGAGACGTATCATGTTTAAACGCATGGTCATTAAATGCGATAAGTAATGTTGTTTTTTGATTAGTTGAATACATAAAGAATGCACCAAAGAATATGTCTATCTATTTTTGTGTCAAACCCGGTGGCCGTTACAAAAAAGCGACATGCTTTACGGAGACTACAAGCTTCTGTTTTTAGACTCGACTGTTTTTAACCAAATACACGCTTTCAAATCGTGTTCACTTCGTGTCAAGAACAAACTGTTTTAGATTTAGTTGAGCTCATTTCAGGACGAACAAAAACAGCGAAATGTTATATATGACATTCTTGAACTTGTGTCGGTATTACACAGTGAAAGTACATTATAATGTGCGCCAATCAGTCGTGCCCCGTACTGAGCACAAATAAGAGAGGCTCAAATACAATCTATGCAGTCAAGGTATTTAATAGGAATAAATCAAAGTTATTAACAATTTGCTTTAGAATTGATTCATTTCAATCTGCGAAATAAGAGAAAGGTAAATGAACACTCACCTTCCCGTGTAACTGTGCAAGCAATGAACGTAAATTTTTTTCCAAAATTCAGTTGAAACGTCAGTCGAATAAAAAATTGTATCGTTAGCAGTTTTTATTTAATCCCCAGTTCATAATGAACGAAAAAAACATCCGAATCTAGGCTAGATTGTTTTGTTTTGGTATGTCTGACTGCTCATATGGCAAATTGGCAATTAAGCATATTTGATTGGAATTTTTGAAGATAGATTAATATATTGAGATACATATTGCATGCAGCGTAAGATAGTTATTACATATTAAATTATCCCAATTTTTGCACAGTCAGCAAAACATGCCTTGACATAAATTCATAACAAAATGCACTTTTAGTATAACTGATCGTCGAACATTTTAGGTCGTAAGACTTTCTTCACACTACAGAAAAATCCTTATTGATGTTAACATGTTCATTATCATTGTTGTGTTATGCCGACAAAGGAATGCAATATGTGTTCTCTTCAATATAAATGAACATGGTTCTGCATGGTAACTGATTTGGCTGTCGACTGCAAACACATGTAACAATTTGTATGTGACGCCAATGATTTAACGACGGTAACATTTAGCAATAAATGACGAATGGTAAATTCATAAAATCGTCTTCTGTATTCATACTTAATGCTGCAATTCAGACAGAAAACATCATGTCATGTAATTGTTGTTTCTAAGAAAGTATTTGTAAAAATAGTAATAAATGCATCGATGGGAAAAATAGCTAATTGGAACGAAAAGGGTAATACATTAAATAATTAATAAAGACAATACAATCCAGGATTGCCTACAACAGGGTGTATAAAAAGATATACAGTAAAACCCATCTGTCTTCCACCTTTTACCTCAATAATCAATAAGATCGTATTTTCATTTATCTAATTTTAAATATTTCCACCGCTTAACTCAGTCATCAGACCATCTTTTCAATAAAAGAGAGAATAAGTTGCTACAGGGAACGTCACATACACAAGACAATGCCTTCCCACACAGTCCCTCGAGCAAATGACAGTCCACAGAACATCAGGCATTGAGGAGGTGCAAGGGTAAGTCTACCAACTTTCGTCAGCACTAATTCTGGTCTTATTACTGTAAAGCATATTGTAACAATTAAAGAAATTTTCGGCTTGAAAAAAAACATGATATAATTCACTCTGTCACATACTGAGGTATCAGAAATTCCTTAAAGAACAGCGACAGATAAAACTGCATTTATCTGTCTGTTCTCATATTCGTATATATAGCATCGGTATAACGAATGAAGTATAAGTTCCAATGATCCTACAAGAATACCATTATGCCAAAATAAAATCATTATCTTTGTCACCGACCATGGAGTCCAAGCATCAAAGTATACATATGCGTATATTAACAATGCCGGTAATGACATGATGATGCGTATGCGCATATCAAGATGACAGACGATAAGACAATGCAAACTCTAGTTGTCTTGTACCATAGACCATAAAGTAAACATTCTGAGCTGTATACAGAGCGGACAGATTTATAAGTGCATCAATTATGTAACAGCGGTGCGTTTTGGCAGACATAGTCGTCTAAGCGTATACGATAAGAATCAAAAATCATGTTTCTGGTTTGAGACAATCTGTGTTTCACTAGTTTTATCCGAATTTTATCCTAAATATATATTAGAGCAGATATTTTTGTATTAGCTCCAACTTCTGAAATAATGTATTTGACAACAACAACAAGTAAACTGCATCGTTTGTAAATTTATCAAATGTTTTCACCAAATTCCGTGCATACACGCTTATCTAGAACCCGTCCATTGGTGAGTTATTTAGGGCGTTCGCCTCGTCTGCTTGGCTTTCTGGGGTTTGAATAACGATACATATACTATATCTGCTACGAGAAGACAACGTCACTACATTACTGAATATTGTAGGCGGGACGTACAACCCTACATAGCCAGAGTTAATGAAGGGGGCGGGACAAGTCATGTGTATTTCTTTCTATCAGGGGCATACCTCCACAAATGCTATCGATAGTTTGAGCCCATCCTGTCAAACTTGCTGTGCGACTGAACATGTTTTTTTTAAATTATTTTTATAAATTATACATCACATGTATTCACGCACACATACACACATGCACTGTACAGTTCATTATATGGAAAATAGAAGACATACTCAAATGTTTGCAACGCGTTTTGTATTATTAAAATACTTCTTCAGACAAACTAAACATTGTGATTGAATAAAACCATTGCTACCTGAACAAATAAAACTCTAACACAGTAACCTACATACAATATTTTCTATTTTCCCATACAATGTAATAAAATGCATCTATACATTATTGTTTTTGTTACCATGCATATTAAAAGTCAAAAACAATTAAATACAGAAAATTGTTTCGATCATTAATATCATATCGAAAACAGCTGCAAACGAAATTGCCAATTTTCAGGCGCTCATTTGCGTCACAATATAAAATTAATAACATGCTATATAACTAATTTTCAAGTTTAATCACATATATTTCAGCACATTGATTCAATAAAATTGGTTAAGATTGAGCAGAACTTGGCTTTACTGAACCGCTAATCCCCTAAATATAATATTTGCACGTGCGAGGAGATCTTGAGAATTGGTCAAAAAGCTACAGGTACAGGTAACTTAAATTATAACCGATCAAAAATGTGTCACATGTATGTTTTACATTTGTGTTTATTATTTTCGTACAAACGTATTTCCACAACCGGTTTAAAAAGTACAGTTTTTAACGATCAGGTAGTCATATGTTTAGGCAAATTTAACCAACCTCTACTGGAAACATAGTTCATATACATATAACTCTCTAGATTGTTCAATGATAGTAAAAAGCATACCAGAGTATCAAGTTTGATGTCCCTTCCCCTGACCCTTCGTTCTCGTAACAGACCGGATATCGGTCCAGTCGAACGGCAACCGATGCACGACCAAACAGACCGGACATCGGTCAAGTCGAACGGCAACCGATGCACGACCAAACAGACCGGACATCGGTCAAGTCGAACGGCAACCGATGCACGACCAAACAGACCGGACATCGGTCAAGTCGAACGGCAACCGATGCACGACCAAACACCAGCTCCTCTGCTCTAGTCTGTCCTGTCCTGCTCCGTTTGGCCGTGTTGTGTTCTGCCCGATTTGAAAAAAATATATACATATTTTTACCATTCCTTATGCACGTTTATATATCCTCATCTCGTGTTCATTTCAACAATCATTATTGAGTTATTTTTTCGTAACCTTTTTACAAGTGAGAGGACGTTTGTGCTAAATATTACTGGCAGAAAAGGCATTTTTATAGGTGCGTCATTTACAGTAGTAGCTTACATTTGTATTTGTGAAATTTGAAATTCAACACAGCAATTTAAGTGGCAGCTTATAAAATAAAAGCAAACTGTCGACTACTCTTGTAATATGCCAACACGTATAGGTTACTTAAAATGTTACAACATATGAACAACTGGCGCATGTTTAATTTACATTATTTGGTGAAATACTGCATACCCAAATCAACATTTTAAGGGAGGGCATTTACTAATGTTGAATGAATTTGTTGCCCAACCCTTTTTGCTTTTTTTTCATTGATGTAATAATATTTATTCTGTTTGTATAACTGTAGCCCTTGTAGTAACATAAAGAGCAATTAAAATAGGATAAAACTAAATAAAACTGAATGTAGTTCAAGATAAGTACATATTTATGCAGTATTTTCACATTACTAATATCTAATCTAATTCGGTCAAATTCTCAGTTAGTATAAGAAAACGCATATGTTTAGCTGTGTGTGATATCGTTCACAATCAGATATCATACATAACATGAGGCCAAACACGTACATAGTTTACACCTTGTTAGAATTTATATAAACATTGCTTCACACAACTTAGGCCTACTTGAAATATTAACCTTTTTTATCATATTCTTTACAAATAATTTGCTG
This sequence comes from Mactromeris polynyma, assembly GCA_032209605.1. Classification (NCBI taxonomy): domain Eukaryota; kingdom Metazoa; phylum Mollusca; class Bivalvia; order Venerida; family Mactridae; genus Mactromeris; species Mactromeris polynyma. The sequence goes on along the minus strand of JASFXZ010000016.1, from coordinate 2,782,585 downwards.
GTTTATTTAATTCATGTTACGCGTTCTCTTCTTTGATATTGATATACTTGAATTCCAATTTCAGGTCACACATGCTTGCATGCTATCCGAACATAGCTCTGCTGGTAATTTGTATTAAGATATGGTTCACAGAGAGTGAGACAAATATTGTTGAAGATAAATTCTTAAATATTGCATAACATTATCAAAGATACAAACAATAATCATCCATTTTGCTTCTGTGATCATGCGTATCTTGCACATATGGAACATGCAGTACTTGCTATGAAGCCAGATAAAAAGCAAGGACAGGCCACACATAATCATATTAATACGAAAGCCAGTGCATTCGGTATGGCAACTATAACAAATAGACGACATGCAAAGAAATTGAATACACATGCTTTAAAGGAAATTAACACACATGGGTTCAAAGAAAATGACCATAGATGATCTCATAGAAAATGAATATTTATCCTCTACCTCTGATTCATGCGGTGTTGTTGTCAGTTGTCAGCGCAATGACGATTTAAAACTAGGTAATATTAATCAAGGAAAACGGTTAAGTCACATGACCGTCGTGAATAACTGAAAAGAAATATTGAAACATTAGTGGCTGGAAAGAATCAAACGCAAGCGAAGTAAGAGTTTCGAAATAGGTATCAACTTTTTACAGACTAAGCTAATATAATCTAGACATTTTAATAACTAAATATATCTAATTCGTCACTGTCTGTTCCAATGCCATACTCATATTTCGATAAATCCTTTAAGTTATAAGGTTTCCATTTTCCTTTGTTGTTGTTTACATGTCTCCTTGTGATCTTAAGGTGGCTATACCCTTTGAATGTGGCATTTGCTGCTCGACTTACCCAGTAATTTGTACTGTTTGTCGTAATTCCTGTATTGTACGCGAATTTTCCGTTGTTTTATTAACGCCATACGAGTGCATTGTAAAAATACTAAAAGGATATTAAATTCGAGGTGGAAATGTTACGTACAAAGTTGCTCAGCCACCACAAAATCACAAGGAGTCAGTAGGATAAATATAAAGACACGAGGGACAAGGCATAAACATAAATAATACCAAAACAGATTATTTGCACGTATGCATGAGAATGTTCTTGGAAATATGTATAAAAATACAGCGGAAAACAGTAATGTTGTTCAACTGTGCGTTTATATAATATCAAATAGAAGATGTTGTGACAGAGGAACGTAAGTGTAAGAACGTGTGTGTCAAACAATTAATAATCATGAACCAGACAACTATCTAACAGTAAGCCATAAAACAATAACTAATGCTAGGCAAAGATACGACAGTTTTGTTATTTACAACATTGCTAGGTTTTTGTAAGTTTCTTCATTCCACCTGTAGCGATTGCTGATAAGTTAGCGTTAAAATTATGCGTTCAGCAATGACTCGTATTTAAGTTTATCAACGTTTACATAATTGATCAGTCTACGTGTACTTAATGATTTTTTTAAATGTAGTGTACAACTTATCCTGACATCCGTAAAATAGAATAGGAAAATAGCTAGAAGCATTGATACAAATTAATTGTAATATGCGATTTAGTATACGTATAGAATGAACACATATAATAATACAATTTTCTATTTTGAGATTGTTCATTACGATGATCGAGGTTTAGACATATTCTTAGATGTATAAATTCATTTAAATCAATTTAAAGTTATAGCTTAGTCCAGCTTCCTACAATGCAAGAAAAACTAAAATAGTTTCGATTAAAACAAAATTGTATATATTATATCTTTAACATCTTTCTTCCACAAAGAAATACATCAAAACAAAAATACAAACCGATTGAATTGTCTTTCAGCATTTGAATATGGTCATAGGTTACCTTGTTTTTAAATGTTCTGATAATCAGTGTGACCAAATATTATTGTCCCGTCATACGTATTACTTAATTCCTAACTTCCCATGTATACATACGTTTGCCCTCACACCTCCTCTCAATTCCTAATGTTTTGTGTGCTGATGTTTCCCTGGGATCTGTATGGGGAGGCATTGTTTTGTGTGCTGATGTTTCCCTGGGATCTGTATGGAGAGGCAATGTTTTGTGTGCTGATGTTTCCCTGGGATCTGTATGGAGAGGCATTGTTTTGTGTGCTGATGGTTCCCTGGGATCTGTATGGGGAGGCATTGTTTTGTGTGCTGATGTTTCCCTGTGATCTATATGGAGAGGCATTGTTTTGTGTGCTGGTGTTTCCCTGGGATCTGTATGGAGAGGCATTGTTTTGTGTGCTGATGTTTCCCTGGGATCTGTATGGAGAGGCATTGTTTTGTGTGCTGATGTTTCCCTGGGATCTATATGGAGAGGCATTGTTTTGTGTGCTGATGTTTCCCTGGGATCTGTATGGAGAGGCATTGTTTTGTGTGCTGATGTTTCCCTGGGATCTATATGGAGAGGCATTGTTTTGTGTGCTGATGTTTCCCTGTGATCTATATGGGGAGGCATTGTTTTGTGTGCTGATGTTTCCCTGGGATTTGTATGGGGAGGCATTGTTTTGTGTGCTGATGTTTCCCTGGGATCTGTATGGAGAGACAATGTTTTGTGTGCTGATGTTTCCCTGGGATCTGTATGGGGAGGCAATGTTTTGTGTGCTGATGTTTCCCTGTGATCTATATGGGGAGGCATTGTTTTGTGTGCTGATGTTTCCCTGGGATCTGTATGGAGAGACAATGTTTTGTGTGCTGATGTTTCCCTGGGATCTGTATGGAGAGACAATGTTTTGTGTGCTGATGTTTCCCTGGGATCTGTATGGAGAGGCATTGTTTTGTGTGCTGATGTTTCCCTGGGATTTGTATGGGGAGGCATTGTTTTGTGTGCTGATGTTTCCCTGGGATTTGTATGGGGAGGCATTGTTTTGTGTGCTGATGCTTCCCTGGGATCTGTATGGAGAGGCATTGTTTTGTGTGCTGATAATTCCCTGGGATCTGTATGGGGCGACATGGCTTTATGAATTGAGCGTTCCCTGTACCAATCCTGACTTAATAGACAAAGTTGTTTTGAATGTCGCCACGACATCGTCCTCATTAGTTATGAACACTCACTCACTTCTTCTTCAACAACATCTTCAGGTTTTATGTATTTTTTACTGCTCGTCTTCTGTTGGATTTCTAGCATGCTTCTTGTGTTCATTCACCTCCTGAAATCAGTTAAAAAGGCTTATGATAAAATGGTTTTGCAAAGAAATAGTTTCTCTGAAATAGACATTCATATCTAACACGTCTGTACGAAGGAGTGTTACATTAGATTATTTAACGGTTCTGGTAGTAATGCAGTAGTGAAGTCCTGCCAACATATTTGACTGATCTTTCTGAGGCATTTTATCCAAAATTAATTGTTTACAGATTAAGAAAAATAAAAACGTCTGTGTTTGTCACGCAAATATTTGTTCAATTTAATCGTGCCAAAACAATATAAATTATATAAATAAATTTGAAAATATGTCAAATGTGTCTGTAGCTAACCTATCTGCCAACTATTTAGAAAGTGTGCCTTTCTTAACAGTTTATAGTTTGTGTGTACAATATAACCATGCTAAAGCATTCAGTAGTAGGCAATCGACGTCATGGACAAGGCACTAACCTAATTATACGTACATCAGCTCAAGTCATATGTATGGAACCAGGCGGGTGGGCAAGCGGACAGGAGGGAATACTTGCACGTGGTTTTACATGGGAGTGCTGACACTATCGTGTTGCTGATGGTAGAAAGCGAGAATGAACAAACAAGGTATTTACAGAACGGGTAACCTGAAACAATGGCGGTAGTAATTTTCAAACAATGCAATAGACATTTATACGGAGCAAATAAGCGAAGATAGCACGATAACCGAACATGATTATTAATTAACAGAAACGTATTTAAACGGTTCATCGCCACCGTTATATGCAACATACGCGAGCAATCAACAGCATAAGTATGTTTGTATTTAAACAGTTTGTTTAAATATAGAGCAGCTGGTTATAGCACAGAATGTAATTAAAGTGTCAGTGTATAGATTAATTTGCACCATTCACAAAATAAATAGTTTAGCTAAAATGGAGAAACAATAACAGGTACGTTTATGTAAGGCTTGGTAGTTCAAAATTCAATCCAAAATGATGTCAGTATGGTGACGATATATTCTTGTCAGATATGACTTGTATTGTACGAGGATGAATGTAACATAGGTTTATCATTACAATTTCAACGGTTATCCATTAATGAATCCAACTTATCAGAAGTTTGTCTACTGAAATATTATGTTCTTATATATAAGGACTGAAAAATCGGTTTGGTCATTATACCCTTATACGATATACATAGGCGCCTCCTTGACGAGTCAATACAAAAACGTGCATGGGATAATATAGACATTTTGCAATACCATGGGGGCTAAATATGGACTTAGAGGTACCAACTGTAATATAATTTTAATTTCTACCTGGTGGTAATTTTCATGTTACGTGTATTGCATCTTGATAGGTATAAACTATAATCCCATGCACACTTGCTTTTTTGACTCATCATAATTATGTATTCTACGCCTATATGTTATAGCTTTAAACAGATTGTGTAAAACACAGCAACTCCAATGGACCCAGGAAGATATTACAAACTGTCTAATTTACCCTCCATCTCTGATGCGTGGGGATAAAATTGTCAGTTGTTTGCAGGTTTTTACTGTCGGTAACTACTGGTTAGATCAAAAGGCAGTCGTACATCAATAAAGTACTGTTCAATAAACGGCGCAAAACTGAGCTTAATCTTATACAATAAAACATAATTTTAAACCATCAATTGCACCAATCAGTGAAAACCATGATTTGTGTTACCAAACGTAGCTGTATACTAGCACAGCAAAATTACAATATGTGCGTATAAAAGTTCACTTGTTAGCAATGATTTCCTTTATCATTTTATGTATAATTGACTGATAAAGTATGCACATCTATCAAGTTAGCATGCAGATAAGTTTAAATAATTCCCATTACTTTCTGTTTTGCAAAATCATCAAATCATTATAAAATGCATTTAGCCCTATGTGTGTGTTTTATGTATCGACTGATCTCTGTCAAAACTTATTAACAAGATAAGAATTAATGGTGTCATGTTTTTTAGTTTATTTTTATAATCAATATAAATCGCTGCGTTCTTAACAAAACGTTTGAAGTGCTCTATCGAAACGTATAATGTGTTATTGACATTTGCATCTGACACTCTTACTACGCCTTGCGATTTTTTCAGTCTTCTAATCTTTGACTTTAATTCCATTATCGCAAGAATGTTGCCTGGTAACAACAAACAGCTGTCTGGTGTACAAATGTCAACAACTCCTTAAATCTTCCTTGGGAAAACAACACAGACAAATAACATGCAAAGTGAATTAGACCATATATTTATTTATTAAAGTCTCTTCTTTGTACACAACATAGATATACATATAGTAAAGACTATACAGAACATAAAACATTACACAAAGCCATTCAAATAAGAATTATATGAGACTATACAAGCATATGCATCATACATAAAATTATACAAAATGTTTACGATATATTATAAGACTACCGTGTAGCCCAACTATTAACATAAATATTTAATTTTCAACTAAGTAATCATACATTCCCTACAGAAAAGGAGTTTGATAATTAGGTTCATAGCATCGTTGCTATAAACAATTCAATTATCGACTGACTAAATACGATGCGAATTAAATTTTAACAACATGCGAAAGAAAGACGCCTATAAGCAAATGGGGAATTGCTGCTGAGTATAATGTTCTATTAAATTATCATAAAATGTATACTATATAGTAGCGTGTGTCATTTTCCACTTGTTGTATGATAAGTACCGAAATATTATCACCAGTTAGATTGCAATAAACGATCACTAAATATGAAATTTATTTCCTTCTTAAACCTTTCTAATAATTGGATTTCTGATGTTTTGTCCAACGGCTGCTGTTGACGTTAATTCAAGTATTTGTTTAATTAAAATTATTGAAATTCTCAATACTTTTTATAAAGTAATTCTTAGAAAAGCTTTCCACATCCATTACAGCCCACACAGAAAGAGACGTGTCATCTGATTTCCCAGGAACAATTTATTTCTGGATCACATGATAATTAACAGCTAATGCAATAAGAAATATCATTGTACAAATACTTAAACTGACATTAGCAAAATAAGTATCGATATTTTGACCATAATTGAAAACGATTTGTTTGGCATGACAAGTTTAGTTTCAAGTTTAGTTTATTTGTATATTCTGCATAAGGTCCGACTAGGGCAGCATTAGCAACAATACATTTTACATTCATTGAATACAGAGTGTCACATGACAAAAAGAAAACGACTATATATAATATATACATGTACATTCATATACGCAGTAGCAACAATAAAATCACAACAACAGAAATAAACAAGACATATTCACATAAGAGTTCCTAATAAGAACATTACACATATAAATGTATTACAGTGTTTTTCATTTAAAAATATACACTTTTAATGATGAAGGACAACAAAAATCATAAATGTCTAGAGTTGAAAAGAACATATAAATTATATATATGTGTAGTATTGAAGAAAAATAGTCAGTCATTGTTAAATGTTTTAAAATGGTTCATTATTTTATGACACAATATTGCAATATTAGTCAAATCTTTTTTAATGTCTGTTTTAAAAAGTTCAATTAATTTCATGGTATTTTGTCAAGCGTAATACTATTGTTTGATATATTTAGTTCTAGAAAATGTAAAATTTGGGCCTAACCATGATTAATTTGGAGTGGTCTGAGTTGGGAATTTGGCAGCGTATTAATAGTTTCCACTAGTAATTATGACCATAAAAATTAAAAACTAATTCCCAACCTACTTACTCACCAAAGTTTTTCTGGCTAAGGTTAAGCCTACATTTTAAAGGATGACCTTAATCAAGTGGTCGCATATTGGAGAAATAATTTTGACCTCAAACATTTCATTCAAAGCATTAGTTTTTTTTACCAGGATGAGCACTTGTTTCTAGTTTCTTATCATGTGTTTAAGAGCATGTTTTGTGTAATATATGTTTTATGTCTCTTATAACTCTAATTTAGAGTGGCCTTGAACATCGTAAATTGTTTTCTTTATATGTATATAAGTGTTATTTATACAAATATGAGACGTTAATAAACAAATATATAACATTGATGTGACAATATACTGCACATCAGAATAGTCATTTTTTATATTGTTGAGTATATATCGTAACATTAATACATATCCATGTAGTGAATTTTGTAATATAACTTCGTATTCAGGACAAGTTCAGTTTATATTTGAACGTAGTATTCAATATCGTTCTCCACCGTATAAATACTGTTTTATTTACGGACAAAAATCCCTACAAAGTTCGATATTTGTTATAGATGACCAATGATACACAAGTTATCCAACTAAAAACTCTCTAATTACGATCCACGCAATACTGACTTAAATCATTTGCTGAGAGGTGTAGTTGTGGAACGAGTAAGCAAACCGCGGAATTTGAACACAAGCTATACAAAATAAGAAAATTTGAAAATGCGGTATGTAAAGGTCAATGTTTTTACAACCTGTGATGTTTATGAAGATTTTGCATATTTCTGACGATTTTGAATTCAAATTAAATATTTATCAAGAAACAGATGGTCATTAGCAAGTTAAGATCGATTCTTGAATAATGATCCTGAATAATTCTAGATCAGTATATCTATGTAAAGAACAACTTATTAATTTCTTAATCATAAGGTGCAGTTTTAATTGTGTTCACAAGTATATAAGAACATATCAGTATAAAAGAGAGAGAATACGTAACTACAGGGAACGCCTAATACACAAGACAGTGCCTCCCCACACGGACCTCCGGGAAAACAACAATCCACGAAACACAAGGCATTTAAGGAGGTCAAAGGGTACACATGTTAAGGAACAGAGGCACAAGGAATGGCCCGGCAGACCACAAGGAATAACTAGGAGAATCAAAGTGGACAGTGAAGGAAGGGGGAGGGGGATTAATAGATGGAAAAGATCACAGGACAAGTCAAGACAACTGGCCGCAATAGGCCGACACTGTGCAGGAAACAACCTGAACACTATATAAAGTGACATAATTGCACATGGGAAAGGGAAATACAAAACACAAACAGAAACAACAACCATTTAGCGAATTACAGCCTTGGAGGAACTGTCAGCAAAAAAACACTGGGGGTTTAAATCGATTTAACAGCTAGCTAACCTCACACTTAATCGCTATATGGTCCTTGATTTCCAACATATATACATAAATTGACTAAGCATTTTTGTGTTCGTTCATAAGTACTATATATTTTGGATTCGATTGCTATAAGAAAATGGCGAGTATTTTTCAGGTTCAAATTGATCCAGTTTAGTTGATCCTTGGTGGACACGGGGCTGGGCGATCACTGTCTACTCGAGCTCAAATATGCTTTCATGAAAAACAACGAACTCATAGTTCAATGTTTTACGATAATTTCATAATAGCTAGTCTTTATTTCACACTATTATTAAATCTGAATGTAGTTTTTGGAACAGGATTATTCCGTATTTTCATGGGACTCATTGCACATCTATCAAATATGAAAATATACACATCATTGCTAAACATTTTCTTTACAGCTGTTATAAGAGTGTATGCCCATTGTGACGATTCGGTGGGAAATAAGCCCAAATGGCATACAAAGTGCATTAGATCTAACCGTTTATTTCAAATTGTACGGCGTGCACATATTTTAAATCGTACATCGTATATTTTTCCACAGTGACGAATATACAAAGGATATAATTATTAATCGGAAGCACTAAAATTTGTCATATATCCCTGTTGTAAGATAATACACAATTTACATATAAATGTTGATTTATTTATTCGTATTCCATTTAATCATGACTTTCTGAATACAAATTTACAGAAGTAAAGAGGTGTCTATGGCATTTTCGGCGCAAAGAAATGAGCGATGATGCAATTTCTATGAACCTGAAAACTTTTGATCGGCGACAAGTGTTTTCGTTGGTCTCAACTGTGTTATTTCACTGTGCAGAATATAAATTGCTTTGCCTTTGGCTCACGCTTACAGCTTTCAACGTCAACAATTGACCTACTAATGAAAATCAAATGAAATTTCATACACTTTGTTTCGTTTCATTAAGGCATACTATTTTATTAACATGCGTCAGTGGTTCAAAACCGCGTTATTTTCACTTTGCATTAGTTTAGTCGTCGCAAGTAGTTCAAGACTTCTTTACAAACGCAAATGCCCCAAGACATATTAAAGTTATATAGCAGCAATTTAAATACCATTAAACGTTATTATACACTGAGGGAATTATATAGAACCCGATTATATTGGAAGTGTCGAAATAAAACAAGCTTCCATAAAGTCCAGGACATAACATTTATCAAATGAAATAGGTAATTATTTTCGTTAACAATATTTAAAAGCAAGTATTTGATATTCAATAGAATACTGATTGGGTTCATTAAACTCGTTAATGCAACTTGAAATTATGCTGACAGATATACAAGACAGTGTTTTTGTCCACATATATTGTGCTTCGAATCTACATAACAAATTATTCTATAGGATCGAAATATATACAATATGTGTTGTGGGTCTACATTTATATTTTGCGATACTATCAATACTATTTTTCTCTCCAGACAGACATACCGCGCAATGCAACTCCCCATGTTATTGCAACCGTTGACATTTTCAATCAGTTAACAATCTGTCAGGTTGTAGGGGTTTTGGGCTGATCAACAGATATCTGAAAATAATTCTTAATTAACATAAAATCCCCGGTTGTATAATTTAATTTTTCAAACAGAGACTATTGCAGGTGCAAGAGCATGTGTTTTCACAATCATATTTTATGGATCTTTTTGTAAAGGTTTCTTTCGCACAATTTATGCCATTTTGAAGTAAAATAATCATGTGATGCGAACAAACATTCGTTTTTTTGCCGGGTTGTATATCTGAACACGAAGGTCTACCGAGTCTCTGAAATTAGCATGCTGTTGAATAAGTTCTTAAAATGTGATTTTACGCAACCTTAGCCGGGTCTCAAATTATGCAAGTTATAAACTTTACACTGTTAGATTCAATAACTAGTTCTCCCATAATATCAACAATTGGGTCATTATGATTTCGTGTTTTTCCATACACACATTTCTTTACCATTCTTTTGAGTGTATATTTCCTACATTACATTTGTTTTCAAACCGTTGAGATCACTTAACGTTATACATTGTGGCTATGAGGCGAAGGGAACTCGAACAACTGTAGCCATAACTTTTATACTCTGTATTCATACATCAACTTGGCTTCATTCTAAAATATTTTGAGGTGTAGTCGGCTAGTGGTAGAGTGACAGACCCCTAATTCAGAACCAGGATAAGAGTTAATTATTCCATGTTCTACAACTTAGCATTTTATATAAGACATATTTTCACATCACAGATGTGAGTATGGTTTTACAATAGATGGACATTCTTATATAAACTGTTAACACCGATATTATTACAATAACTGTTAATTTACTAATACATGTCCATGAATATTATACAAAGATCAAGGGTGTTATTTTCCACTGAATGTTTTGATGATTATAAATATTATGACATCAAATAAAAATGAGTGCTGAGTATGGACATTCTCAGCTTATTATGAACGCCATCAAAAGCAAAACGTTAGAACCATTCAACGGAATAGTATAAATTGTTGACACAACCGTTATTTACACATTAATCTTAGATTGAATTGCATCGTTTCAATGGTGTTTCAAAGTAGAAACATCTGCACACATAACCGATATATTTACTGTCAATAACATTTTAATAACCCATGCAAAACATGCTGGTGCAAATACTAGCAAAATTTACAAGTAGATATATCAAGGGCAGTAATCTAGTTTAAGTAAACATATCTACTGGTCAAAAATGCTAACCTACCAGTACTTTACCGCATTGTTACTAAACAGCTGTATTAGATACAAATGCTGGTGATGTCGATTGTAGTAAGCTGTAAAATGTATAATTCACTAACGAATAAGTCGATGTTCACCTGCAATATACCGTTCTTCGTTTCGTATCAATTTGTCATGATGAAGTGATAATTCCTAAAATACAAAGGTTTGGTTTGCTCGTTTGACCAGTATGTGAAATGGCAAGAAGTGAATGGCTTTATGACTAATTGTTTCAAAGCCTTGCTCTTTTAAACAGCTTTTAATACACAAAAACTAAGTTGTTTAGCAATATTTGATGTCAATGTGCATTACGAGTATTAGCAGCTTACTAGAATTTTCTATTAAATTATCATTAAATTATAATGCGTAGTGATAAGTTTCGTTTCCTACTTGATATTTTAAGCACCGAAATATAATCATTATCTAGACTGCTATAAAGTATTGTTAAAGATGTGATTCAGTTCCTTCTTAAAAACTTCCAATTATTTATTAAATTGGTTTGGCCAATGCCAGTTGTTTACGTGAAGTTATTTGTAATCATTTGTTTATTATAATTTTAAGTTTAAAGCGATATATCAACAATCATTTTATTTATATAAGGTTATATAAATTCGAATATAATCTGTATCGAAGTATAAATAAATATGCAAGCTGGTTGGGTGCAAAGTCAATATCCCCAATAGTGTTGAGCTATCTATTACGTGACAATATGATATTAAGACTATTCTATTGTTTGAAATTATATGGTATAGCGATGTTTTATTATATATCCTATTTTCTTGCATATTGTACATGTCATAAAAGCATTTTTTTCAATATGAAAACAACCTACACAGAAATGCATTCAGACATCCTGAAAACACAAATAAAAGAGCATACACGAAGAAGGATTAGGTTGGTAAGAGAATGCCACATTCACAAGACAATGCCTCCCTGCACAAATCAAAGCGATATATAAACACCCAAGACTCAAACAGCTGATAAAGTGTAAGGGCCAAAATCATTGGGGATGGCGGATAAAGAAATGTATGACTGTTTGCAAGAAACAATTACGTACAGAATAACGATGGGACGGAAATAGGATCCATAAAAGGACAAACCTAGAAACAAGTTGGCCACGGACTGAAATTGGAAACGAACACGAACGTTATATCGGACCGAGTAATCCTATAAGGGGAAAGGAGAAAATTAATTTCTCTAAAAACTTACAGGGAATCATAACCATGCAGCAATTTACGACCTTAGTATCTAACTGCCAGTAGCGATACTAGGAGTTTTGATCGATTTAACAGCTACCGCACAAATTATACGGGCGGTCAATGAACAACGGGCGCAGCATGAAATGTAGATCTTCTTATTATTTTTAGTCTCTTCTGCTTTTCGGATGTCAAAACTGAAATTAAATAATGTTCATGGACTTATAATAAGTGTATCACGAAAGAAAAATGTATTATAAATTATATTAAATTATAAATGATATACCGGCCCACACCATTAGGCCTATACTGCAATCTCCCCACCGTGCATGCTGTGTGACTCAGCAATCTGCGTAACGCTCCCCTCGGCGACGCCACACCTTGTGCCTTCCATTCAGCCATTTGTGTGCGTTTATGACCATATAGCGGTTAAGTGTGAGGTAAGCTAGCTGTGAAATCGGTTAAAACCCCCGTATTGTTACTGACAGTTTCCGGGCTGTAAATCGCTGTGTGGTTATTATATCTATTATGTCATGGATGTATGTTGAGTTCCCCAATCCCGATGTGCAATTCTTTTACTTGATATAATATTCATGTTGATGTTTATATAATACATATTTAAAACATCGACTTCCCGCTATCAAGGTGAATGCCTTAAAACCACTCGGCCACGGAAAACGGTTACATACGCATTCAAACAAGTTGCTGATGGTAGAAAGAGAAAAAATTGAATTATACATGGTATTTGCAGCGCTAGTAACCTGTATCAACGGCGGCACAAATCTTCAAACAATAAAATACGATTTTGTGGTGCTTATTACTTCCGGTGTTATTGCAATCTTTGACATTTCCAATCAGTTAGCTATTCTAGTAGGAGATGAGCGAAGATAACAAGATAACCGAAAATAATTCTTAATTAACAGAAACTTTGAGAAACTTGTTTAAACTGTTCATCGCCACGTAATAAAATGCAACATATGCGAGCAATCAACAACAAAAGTCAGTTAGTGTTTAAGAAAACTGTTAAACACAAAACAGCTGCTCATGTCACAGATTGTACGTCTATTGTCAGTGAATGAATTGTTTTGCATCATTCACAAAATAAATAGCACAGCTTATATAGAGAATCAATAACAGGTTCTTAAATATAAGGATTATATCAAACATGGTGTCGGTGATGTGACGATTTATTCTTGTCAGGTATGAACTGATAAATAATCGCTCACACATTGAGTTTGAAACAAACTGGTCAGCTCCACTGGCAGCAGGAAGTAGCTCCTGGTATTGTCTAAGACCCAGTCCAGTTCTTTATGGTTATCCTACGAGATTCCCTGTATCATGGTTCTCCAAACTGGTAAACAATCTGTTTTGCAGCTATTAAAAGCTCTCCTAACATATACTAGGGACAATAATTAAGGGAACCCCCAAATTCAATTAGAAAGAAGCAACATTTCAATGGCATAAGGAATGTTTATACCCGAAGGGGATCAGTATCTGGTCCATGCCCCGCGAGCATTGATGCATGCACGACACCTTCTAGGCATGCTAGCGATTATGCGACGGATTATCTCCCTTGGAATCCGTCGCCATTCCTCTTGTAATGCCCGGCCAAGCTGTTGCAAATTGTTGCAACGTAGGGGTCTGTTGCGCACCCTGCGACCTAACACATCCCAAATGTGCTCAATAGGTGACATATCCGGGGATTTGGCTGGCCACGGCAGTGCTCTTACACCTTGCTGTGTCAGAAAGTCGACGGCAACACGGGCTCGGTGTGGGCGCGCGTTGTCGTCCTGGAACTCAAAGTTTCCACCAATGCGCTGGGCCAATGGAACAACCACTGGACGTAAAATTTGATCAACTTAACGTTGGCCGGTCAAGTTACCTTGTACAATCATTAATTCCGTCCTTTGGTTGTACGTGATGCCCGCCCAGACCATGATACTGCCACCCCCATATCTATCGTGCTGCTGGACTGTTGCAGGATGGTACCTCTCCCCAACTCTCCTCCAAACACGTTTTCGACCATCAGTGAAGTTCAAACAGAATCGTGATTCATCCGAGATCATCGTGTATCGCCAATGACGCTGTTGCCGCCCTATATGACGTTGTGCCCACTGATTCCTAAGGCGTTTATGTGCCATTGTCAGATGCATACCTTTGAATGGACCTCTGCTTTAAGCCCCACCCCACGAAGGCTGTTATGAACAGTTGACTTACAAAGTCGAATTCCCGTGGCACCCCTGAATGTATCCCTCAATTCTGGTGCCGAAATGAATCGGTTCCTTAACGCAATGATGCGAAGATACCGATCCTGCCGAGGAGATGTCTTTTTAGGCCTCCCCCTCCCATCCCTAATCTTGACCCCACCCGTCTGTCGGTACCGTGACACCAGTCGCGAAATTACACTTTTGGATTTACCAAAGTGTCTAGCAATTGAGTTCTGGGATTGCCCAGCTTCCAACATGCCAATTGCACGCCATTTCTCATTTTCCGTCATGTACACTTTAGGAGGCATTTTCCTTCTTTGCACTTGACAAATAAACCTTTCAGGTGTGTTGTCTAACGGCAAGTGTGAGAAACCCCAGTGTGTAACCTTGAATAACACGATATGTACGAGAAATGTGTGAAGTTTGAGCACTTTTATTACACGCGTTCGATACCAACGCCCGGTTTTAAAACAGCTTTGTATTGTCACGTACTCTGAAAAGTCAAAGGGGTTCCCTTAAATATTGTCCCTAGTATATTATCAAATTTTCTATCGGCGTCTATCGTAGTCAAGCTGGTTTTCATGCAACCAGTCCGATGTTCATCCTTGTTCTAGCTTCTCTCTTACGTCTAAAGTTGAAGATTTTGCACCACCGGAACATAAGCGACCTCTTGATTCCATAATGTATTAGGAGAAATGACATAATAAGTTTGCATACTGTTGTCGAATACAAGTAATGTCACCTAATTTCGGCACCATCTTTTATTGGGCGATTGATTACCTATACATATTTTTTAAATAGGGTATTTAAGAATATTATGAGTGTGACCCGTTTAGGCATTACCTTGTTTCTATAGCAACGATCTTCTTAGATTACTAGGAATGACAACCAAACTTTCTTGCTGTCAATCTGTAGAGTGTAAAACGTTATCGTAAAAGCAATTAAATCATTGATGTTTATTAAGAACTTACTCAGAAAGCCCTATTATTTCTGGATCACCCCTCGTATATCAACTAAGATAATGGACAAGCACACTTCATTTACCTGGTTAGCTCATGATCATAATCATTATCTTACACCATGAATGGTACGTGAATTAATTAATTCCAAAACAACTTATATCTTTCAAATCTCGCATTCCCTCAATATTGAAACAGGTAGGCCAAATAAAATACCTAGTGAAAATCTTATTAGTAAAATGTGTTCGCTTTATTAAGTAGAATCCGAGTTCCATTTTATGATGTGTTTTCCTGGATAGAAATATTAGGGAAATATTTAGCAAATATATCGTGGCCAACAACGTACAAGTTCATTAATATTATGTCTTCTAATAATAAACAAATATTTGTGCAAAATTACTATTTATTAAAGGGTTGTTTTTTCTATTATAAATGAATATTTGAATAATTAGGTAGTTCCTTAGATGTTTTCCTTTGTTTTTATTGTTTCATGACTTTGTATGTATGAATGTAAAGCTGGAAGTATGTGTGTATGTACTCTTTGAATGTCCTTTTGCTGTTTTGTGTTATGTAACCATAGGCACGTATGTAGTTAGTCTGCTAATAAGATATATGTTTTAATTAGTAAATTGTTTGCACTTATCCATTGATTTGTTTTACCCATTATAGCGGTAAATTAGAACAGCTTATTATAATATGTGCTATAAAAGTACAAAAAACACTATCCCGCAACAATTTATATTTAATTGGCTGATTAAATAAAAACAACTCACCAGTAACCATGTAGATAAGCTTGAGAAATATTTTCATTACTTTCTGCTTGGCTAACACATCAAGTCTTTATGAAATGCATTTAGCTCTATGCGTGTGTTTAATGTATCGACTGATCTCTGACAAAACCTATTAACAAGATAAGAATTAATAGTGTCACGTGTTCGTGTTTATTTTTGTAATCAAATACTCATAGCTGTATTCTCAACAACTTTTAAAGCACTTTTTAAAATCTTAAAATATGTTGATATGTAACACCGACACTCATACCACAATTTGCAGTCTTCTAATCTTCGATTTAAATTCCATCATCGCTAGCCTATGCACTATTGTCTGAGTCATAGCGACAACACCTTCTTATATCGTACTTGCACAAACAATCACTACACGTATTTGTCAGATTATTAAAGAAGAATATATCAATAAAAGGTAGTTCATAGTTATATGTATTCGTGTTTTATTTCATCATGAATTTCTAAATCAACCAGACTCTGATGCGTAACCATCTACCATGTTCATAAAAACTGATTTTCTAAAGCAATTAAATACAATTAAACAGTGCTTCTGATAAACAAACACAAGTACCTGAAACTCTTCTTATCACATTCTGAAAACATCGACAAGTATTCACTATACTTCAGAATGAATATGATAGTTCCTGATTGTCAGTCTTAAGAAAAGGTTTCAGGGGTCTTTTTTGTGGAGTGATAGAAGCGATGATGCGATTTCTTCTATTATTGTCGGAACTTGAAGAAATTTACTCGGTGGTACTGGTTATATAACTGATCTGTACAGATCATAATTTGCTTTACCGCTAAGGAGGGCGTTATTAATGGATGGAAAATATCACAGGCCAAGTCAAGACAGCTGACATAATAGGCCGAAACTGGGCATGAAATAACCTGTACACTATATAAAGTGACAGAATTGCACAGTGGAAAGGGAAATATAACATACATTCAAAACACAAAAAGAAGTAATAACCATACAACGAATTACAGCCTTGGAACTGTCAGTAAAAATACTGAAGTTAATCTAATTTAAGTGATTGTGAACAATTTTGTGGACATTATTATAAAATGTATCAAGTATTATTATCAAACTCATTATACTCAGTACTGTTTAAAGATGTAGAAATGTATTGATTATTTAGAGTAACTTTCAAATTGATTGTTTATTTTATGATACGTATTGTGTTTAAATAACTATTTACTTATTGTAAATACTGTATACATATATATTATAACTTTACGATTATGTAAATATGTTATAATAAAGACACCACTCGAAAGCTGTTGAATGTGTTTATATATTAGACCGGAGGCATTGGATTACAGATGAACTATATTGTATTCTAGTATATAACTTAAGGAACTTAGACCACGAAGATTGATTTGGCAAAATATTTAATTGAAATGCATCAGCCAATTAAAACCGCATGATTATCATTTCGTATTAGTTTAGTCTTCACATGGAGTTCAAATGTTCGATCGTACCAAATGTTAATGCCCTAAGATATACAAAAGTTATGAGGCAGCAATTTAAATGCCATTAAGCTTTCCTATACACCTAGTGTTCTATAAATGAAACAATTATATTGGAAGAGTCGAAATAAAATAAGCTTGCATAAAGTCCCAGACAGTATTTTAATTAAATGAAATTTGAATGTATGTTCTTCATGAACATTTAAGAGCATGTTTTTATAAGGTATGTACGCACCTTTTGCAGTGCAGTAATATTATATGGAATTCTACTTTGGTTCATTAAACTCTTGAAAGCGATTTTATTGCTTTCTAAGGAAATATTTTTTACAGATTTTTAGACGTTTTTGTCCACTTATAAAAACATGGTACGATGAACAAAATAAACATTGTACTGGGTCGAAATATTTTAAAAGATCGAAATATTTACAGTATGCGTTGTGGTTCTACATTTATATTTTGAATAAACATTTGTCTTCTTTGAGGCGATGAATTAGCATGTCCATACATAACGAGTGCGCATTCTGACATTCTGTGTTATTGCTACCCGTGACAATTTCGATAAGTTAACAGTGTGTAAGGTTGTAGTGGGTGATCGCCGATAAACAGATGACCGACATTACCTCTTAATTAAGATATGCGTACCAGTTGTATAATTCACAGCCATGGAATTCAAACTTATATACATGTACATGTATGTAAATATTTATCATTACTCCTTCTGTCTTTGGGGTGGTTGTGTAATTTGTTTGGGGCATTTTCTGCGTATCTTGTTCATTCATTTTTATCTTTATTCTAATTACTGGTAGTCTTTTAGTCGTAAAGTGACCGATTCCTTATCTGGGGATAATGAGAGCAAGTGTTTTCGCTTGAATGTAAAATAAATAATTGTAATCAGGATGAGAAATTACGATTCCTTGTTTTGTAAATAACTCTATATTAGACGTTGGTGTGAGTAGGTGTTTTATATAACTGATGTGCATTCTTATACAAAATGTTGAAACCGTTAAGATTACTTTATAATATCTTTGTTAATATAACAATTCACTACAATAGAACACAATATAATGCTGAACACAATAATTTCGGTGAACGTTTTAATGAATACAAAGATTAGGACATCAAAGTAAACGTGTGCCAAAAATCTTCATTCTCCGTTCCTTAGTATAACTACAAAGAACAATATTTCAACATTTCAATGGAAAGTATTATTAATATACTTAACCAAATTGCTTAATACTCCAACCGCTATTTCGTGCAAAGACTAAATTATATAAATGTAATTTCAATTGTAATAAACAAATGCTAAATATGCTATTATGCTATTTATTCCCTCTTTCCAATAATAAATTATTAAACAGATAATTAATGTTCACGTAAACAACAGGCGTTGGCCAAAACCTTTACAAAAGAGAGATTAAGTTGCTACAGGGAACTCCACATATACAAGACAATGCCTCCCACACAGAGTCCCAAGGGAAAACAACATTCCTAAAAACACCAGGCACTGAGGAGATGCAATGGTAAATACGCATGGGAACAGGGGTGCATGAAATGACTTGGCCGACTATAAAGAACAACTAAGGAGTATTAGGGAGGACACCCAGAGGGGGATTAAATGGATGGAATACATCACGAAACCAGCCAAGAAAGCTTGAAACAATATATCGAAATTGGGTGGGGGGGAGTAACATATTCTATCAAGTGAAAGTATTGCACATAGGAAAATGGGAATGAGCATACATCTAAAGCATAAATAGAAATAATAACCATACAGCGATTTACCTTCTTAGAACTGTCAGGTCACTATAAAACTGGTCACAGAAGCGGACACGTTGGCGTAGCGGTTTTGAGGTTAAGTTGTACGTGCGCAAAGAACACCGACACGTAACTTGCAAAATGAAGTAGTCTAAGTAACATTATATTCCTTACATAAAAGAGAGCTCTTTTTATTGACAATTAGTTGCTAAGCAGTGGTGTTTTTAACAAGTTATATTATCGCATTAAAACAATTCAATGTGATTTTAACTATATGTGAGAGGAGACGCAGATGAGCAAAGGGGAATTAGCAGCTGACAATAATACTCTAAAACATTATCATAAAATGTGTAATGTATAGTTGCGAATTTCATTTTCCACTTGATGAATTTAAAGTACCGAAATATAATCGCAATTACGATTGCAATAAACAATCGCTTAATATGTGATTTATTCCCTCCTGAAAACTTCCCTATAATTGGTTTTGTAATGTTTTGTCCAGCGTCTGTTGTTGAAGTTAATTCAATTATTTGTTTAATCAAAGTTCTCGAAACTCTTATTTCATGTTTACACAAGTCTTTCCAAGTGAAGCTATAGACACTTACTATACACAACAAAGAAAGAAACGCACCACTTGATTTTCCAGCAATAATTTTTAGTTTTAGATTAGACAACAATTTACAGCAAATTTAAGAAGATATTATAACGCTGAAATTACACATGACAAGTGGACGTATTTTCGCAATGTATTTTTATCTTAAAACTTTGGTGTGCCAAAAAACATTTCGTGTTTATCTGATTATGTAAAAACGCTCGAGTTCACTTCATTTATATATCGTAATGTAGTTATATATCATGCCATTTGATATAAGTAATTTTAAAATATTTAAACATAGAATATCTTTGGAAATATTAATTGTTAATATATTTTTGAAGCAACAATTCGAAGCAAGGACATATGCATTTACAACCGGAAATTCCTCCTCTTGATCATTTAAATTACAACATAAGTAATGTATTTCGTGACGTAGGATTTTATTTCTGAAGTAGCGTTCTGTTTGTATAGAGTGGATGCACAGACAGTCTTAATAAACAGTCCTACTGTTGTCACCGATGATCATTATATCTTATTGAAGTCTCTGTTAATATAATGATTCACGTCTACGAATAGTACAGCATAATTTATATTGCAATGCAGAACAAGAAAGTTATTTCCCACGGAATGTTTTCACGAGTACAAAGATTATGACATCAAAAGTAAATGCGTGCCAAATATGTTCATTTTCAGCTCATTATTATCACTATCAGAAACAAAATGTTTGAACATTGTTATGAAAAGTATTAATACACTTAACAAAACTGTTAAGTACTCCAACCAGTTTTTTGTTTAAAGCCTTTTATTAGATGCAAGAAAAACAAACTACCAACTGATTAATGATATTAAATCATTTTTACGTAATTTCACACAATAACAAAAACATTAGCAACAGATTATAACACATAAAGTAATATCACAAACATTTTCAAAATTCACAAAATTACAATTCTTTAACGTGTGTGGCCCCCCATTAGCTCTGATAGCAGCCACTCACCGGGTCCTCACAGACATGATGTAATTGCTGAATTAGGCAATCGGAATATTATTCCACCCCTGTGTGATCTTGACCCGTAACTCCAACAGAATCCGTGGTGGATTCTCTCCCCTTTAGATTCGCCAACCAAATTCGTCCGAAAAGTTCTCGATGGGGTTTAAGTCTGGTGATTTTGTTGGTCAATGTAGGACCATGATTATGTAAGAAATGTAAACAAGACTACATGATCACTGTTGTATGACAGGAAGTGAGTGGCATATATGACTATAGCGGTACGACTTGCTCCTTTCAATAAATAAACAATAAGTTGTGTTGCAATGTTTGATGAAGATGTCGATTATCAGTATGAACAGCTAAAAAGAGATTATTAAATTGTTATGAACAGTATAACGTATAGTCACATGTTATATTTTCCAAGTAATGTATTTGAAGTACACGGATAAAATCGCCATTTAAACTGTAATAAACAATCGTTAAATATGCGATTTATTCCCTCCTCAAATATTTCAAATAATAAGTTTTATAAAGGTTTTTGGCCAACGCCTGTTGTTTACGTGAACGTTTATTATCAGTTTATTGAGTTTAAGCTATGTTGTTGTTTATTATAAGTAAAGCATAAAACAATAGAATAACAATAATTCTATAAGAAGCTTTTTCTATCGTCTCCATGGAACCATAAACCCGCTAGCCGGTTCTGTCTGAAATCAATATCTTATTGTGCCAATCGTGTTCAGACCACACAGACAGAAAACAAAGCGTACACAATATAAGGCACTGATATGGTGCAATGGTAAACATGTATGGGAATCAGGGTGCAAGGAATGGTCTGGCCGACCATAAAAAAACCCGGAGAATTTAGGGAATGGCAAAATGGGGAAAGGGGAACTTAACATACACCCTGAAACACACAATATAACATGAACACATACGAAATTAATAAACTGAGCTGGTTACTTAGTATGTTCATTAACAAATGTATGAACTTTTAGATAGGGCATAAGTCTACTTAGAGGAAGTTACGTTGACTTATATACACTAGGCTGTCATGTCTACTTAGAGGAAGTTACGTTGACTTATATACACTAGGCTGTCATGTCTACTTAGAGGAAGTTACGTTGACTTATATACACTAGGCTGTCATGAAGGCTGATATGCATTCGGTTGTTGCAGAAAGTTGCTTTTGTGTTTGTTCATGGTGTACATGTAGTTGCATTCTAAATGCTTGTATATTATTGCTGCATATGTTGCATTCTAAATGCTTGTATATTATTGCTGCATATGTTTTTCGTGTTTTTGTGCTACTGTAATGGAGATGTCTCTACTAATTGCTTTGGATGTGATTCCTGCATACTATATAAATAAAAGAGAACATACATGCAGCTTAAGTATAGGGAATGCCTCATTCATAAATTTGAATTAAATTTGTAGAGTGGATACAAAACAATACTTGGTACGGACATGGAAACTAAACAACACAGTGATGAAAAAATAATTTAAATGTAATACAACATCCCCGGTACTGTCAGTAAACATACCAAGGCGTAAACAAGTTCGACGCCGCGTCATGCTCACACTTAATCGTCGTATTAATTACTGAAAGTCTAACATTCACAATTCTAACTCTGACGAGTAAGCTTAGATATTTTAGGCGCAGTTATGCGCTTTAAATATAATTGAGACATTCCTTTAAACAGCATATACTTACCAATGTGTGATGTGTTCCTGTAGAAACCGCAAGTCATTAATATACTGTTTGTTTTCAATATAATTAAAAACCAGTTAATGTACAAAAAGAACCATATTTTTAGAATACTGTACACTATATAATGTTGTAATATATCAGTTAATAAACATTAATTAAGTACAAACGTATGTACTCGGTTGAAAGTTTGATCAATTGATATAGTGCTGTTAGAATGGCCGCGAGCTTGTGCATGGACTTTCAGGACCGTCCCATGCCAATAAGGTAAGGAAATGCTCGCCTGCGTCAAGCAATTACTGCTGTTTGGTTTCTTTTCTATCAAATCACAACCACAGCTTTTTCTCTGTATAACTTGCGGACAGACACGAACATATTCCAATACACTTACTTTGAAATGTAATTGCCCAGGCAATATATTCATACGTTCGCGGTTAATAAACCGCACTATACCACATTGAAACGATTCTGAATGCAAACATTTCGAAAGAACATGAACACATCTTTAAAACCAATACACCATGTACTACTTACACACGACTTTAAATATTTTGATAACACGTATCTACACATTCTTCGTGTGCTACATTGAAACTTTACATCTGCATAATACTTTAAAAACAATTTGTCGATTTGTTATTTTTTACAACCATTAATCTCTTTTGCTATCAAAACAAGCAAATTCATTGCATAAGTGGGTGGTAAAATTGTCATTTTATCACAGAATGATCATAGCGTGTTTACATAACTTCTATTACATGCTTTCAAGCATTAAATTATCGTTGGTTGTTTTCAAACAAAGTTTACCTTGAAAGTCTTAGATTTTTTCAAAGGTAATACCACTTGCTCTGAAACCCTATATACGACTGATCAACAGTACCATCTATAATCTTAAGTATCTCAGAAACGAGGTAGGATTTTTGTGTTTTCACATCATTTTTATCTTTTTTTTAAACAATCTAACCGCATGATATTTTTCAGAAAAATCTGACAAATAAAAGATTAACATATTTTTTATGAACTCCCTGTGGTGAGAGGCAATTAATCTATGCGCGCATACGAGAACCCATACGAGAACCAAATGTCATTCAATGTATCTCCTCCGATATGATACATTTGGGACATAATGACCCCAACGTTATCCATGCAGATACTTTATGCCAAACATTAGACAGCAGATTTTTGGGAATTTAACTATCCCGTTTTAATGTGCTTTTAAATGCACTATTACTTACAATATTCGGTATTTGAAAGATAAAAGAAGATAACTCTGTCATATGGTGAGATGTAAAGATGAAAAGGTTATCATTATATGTCGGTTTGTTACATAGACATTTAGGCAACTATTGATATCACTTCAGATAAAGTAGAATTGGAAGAAAATTAGGTCACACTCATCATTTTTGTTATATATTATCCATAATAATATCTGTAAAACTCAAGTGAAAATAAAAACACACGCACCTGGAGATGTAATTAAGAAACCGGGTCTAAAAATACGTCAATTGTCATGTTATTCAAATGGATTGTTTATTTTGTTTGTGATCAATACTTCATTTATTTGGTTTCTGTAGCACAAACGTTGGTTTTTACTGGACCGCTTGATGGTCAATGTCTATCCAGAGTTGTCGGTCCTGCTACTCTTCAACATAACTCTGAAGTCTGAAATGAAAATAATCTTGCAAAACCTTGAACATTGAAGACATTTGAAACTTTATTGATATTTTGTAATCTTTATCTATTTAACTCGCAGCACCAACTGTAGTAAGGTAATTGAGTTAAACGTTCTGGCAAAAACAAACAAGACAATTGTTAACAGTTTGCATTTGGGTGTGTTGAGTTTATTTTGTATCTATAGATGGGATTGTTTCATATAAAAATAAAGATTATACTATACCGATCTTGCAAAACTCATGAGACCCGCGGACTTCTTTCACACGTTG
Organism: Mactromeris polynyma; assembly: GCA_032209605.1. Classification (NCBI taxonomy): domain Eukaryota; kingdom Metazoa; phylum Mollusca; class Bivalvia; order Venerida; family Mactridae; genus Mactromeris; species Mactromeris polynyma. The sequence continues at coordinate 2,757,974 of JASFXZ010000016.1, read as the reverse complement.
ACAGAGGTGTGTGTGCGTAGCAATTACGATAACTCTGAATTGCTTGATGGTAGATAAACCACACATTTAGATAATTCATCCTCTTAGGTAATTAAAAAGATAATCAATGGACACCTGCGGCCGAGCCTTTACGTTCATTGTCGATGTCGTTGACGGAATCAGCGACCTGTAAGTGTTCACTGTGAGTATCTAACGATGTAATAATATCTGACTTTTCAATTTATGAGTATATGTTGGAAACCAATGGCAATATATCGATTAAGCGTGAGGTAAGCTAGCTGTTAATTCGATTTAAAACCCCAGTTTTTTACTGACAGTTCCGAGGCTGTATATTAGTTATTATTTCTTTTTGTGTTTTATATGTATGTTGCATTTCCCTCCCCCTGTGCTGTTTTCACTTTATTAAGTGTTCATGTTATTTTCTCCCCAGTCTCGGCTTATTTTTGCCAGCTGTCTTGACCTTTCACATTCCTTATGGTCGGCCAGGCCATTCCTTGCGCCCCTGTTCCCAAACGTTTGTACCCTTGAACCTCCTTAAAATGCATTATGCGGAGGTCTGTGTGGAGAGGCAATGTCTGATGTATGTGGCGTTCTCTGTAGCAACTTATTCTCTCTCTTTTGCCTGCTTTTACGATACCTAAAATATATTACGGTTGCATCTAGCGCGTTCGGTAATATCTCAGAAAACAGTTTCATTAAAATAGTATCTTTCACTGGTTGAGAAAACCTTAATCGATTTTTGTCAGGGTGTAAAATGACATGTTATATTTGAAAAAGGTACGATTTTTGAATAAAACTAAAATGGAATAATGTTCTTCTCAACTACTTTTGCCTGCCAAAAATGATAGGCATCATTGTAGGATTTTTGAAATTGTATTTCGGACGTAATTATCCGTTCTTGCTTTAGAAATTATATAAACTACGATCTAGACGTTACCAATAAGCAAAAAACAGATATACGAGTAGAACACAGAAGCGTTGAAAGTGGAGTAAAGAAGCTGGAAAGATTCATTTATTTGCAATACAGCAGAAAATTAATAATATGGATCATCACCATATAATAAAATGCAACATATGCGAGCAATCAACAGAAACCGCAGTTTTTTTCTAAACAATCTTCCGAACATAGAACAGCTGTTTGCATTATTTGAATATATGGTATTGGTCTACTGCATCAAGAAATATTTCTTGTCTTGATTATATGTAAATTAACTTTGTTTGTTATGTTTGTATTAGTTGGTGGTTTAAGTAATTGTAGTCTACGTTTGGCTACCCTAGGCGGTACAAAAACTGTTTATACTTAATACATGTACTTAATATCATGCTTGTTTGCCGTACCTCCACTAACACTCTGAAAATATCCAGGATTCGTTTTCTGACTCTTTGCAGGATTTTGTAAATCTAAACAAATAATATAATAACAAAAGTTCAACTACTAACTAATTAATTGTTGTTAGGAGTAATACAATCAAAGACACATTTAAGGACGGTATTCATCAAATTTGTCTAGGATGGGATGCAGTTATAAAAGTCTGAAAGTCCATACTTGCAAAAAGTATAAGAAATATACTACGAAATAAATGTATATTAAAACACTATTGAAATCTTAGCTCAATCAACTGGTAACGGATAAAATACCGATCATAATTCAGGAACTACAAATGATCTAATTACGTTACAATAATCTAAAACGTCTAGAGGATGGGTTTATCTTTTGTTATTTTATCCTGGATGTATTTTGAATTAATGAGCGTCAAACATGTCTCGTAATACTTTTTAATCAGTGCGAATGTCATATGCCTCGTTTGTTTTTGGAGCGTGCTGTCGATTTTTGGAACGTTTCGCCAAACAGGAAATTACATTCGTGCTTGTGGTAATTTGCTTTGAGGTTTGAAATACATTCATTTGCATTAGAAACCAGGTATTGCTCACTTCAGTCAAGGTAAAGGAAACTTCTTAAATACTTCAGAAAATTGAAATATCGTTAAGAAGTGTTTTTCAAACGTTGCTTTGTTCGTTACTCAACCAATTCGTTCATCCTGACAATACCTTTCGTGAGCCGTAATGATGATATCCAGTAAATAACTATGTTGAACTTATTTCACTTACTGTAAAGAAAATTCGTACGATTCCACTCTGGTTACATAACTATATTCAAATGTTACCACTGATTGAATCGATTCACGCTTTTTTTAAACATCATTTGAACTTTGTATATTGACCATATTTTTATCATACCATAAATTTGTGTCGATGTGTCGTTCGATATATATATAAGTGTGCAATGTATCTCAATAACATACACTCGAAACCTTCAACAGGATTAAATCCCCGGTGCCATTATTGCCACTGACCTTTTCAATGAGGTATTCCAATTTTCACCCATATATGTACATACATATGCTATTTCATGTCACATTAGTGCTTTTGATGTGGCGGTGCCCTCTGTTATTGACTTTTCCTGCTCGACTTTATCATTTATTATATACACAGTTCCCTCATCTACAATACTTACCTCTCTTGTTCTTAACTGTCGGCCATTTTGATAGGCAAAACTGATAAGCAACATGTGCAACATAAAAAAATGCCGAGATGTTACGATTGCTGGTCACTCCAGATCCAAAGTGAATTTCGGTACACTCACCGAAATTCAGTGGATTTCGATAAGGTAAAGTACACCTTATCGAAAGGTTAACCAATCCGCGTCAAGGTTACAAACGGTATTCGGTTGAAGATAAGTTGGTTTAGTGGTTAACGTAAGACCCTGATAAAGCAAAGCCATGTCAGTTCGACTGCGCCGAAAATCTATCGAAGTAACTGTATCAGGAAGTAATGCACCATATATCAGATAACACCTATGTTTTTAAGTCTACGAGGTGAACTGAAAATATGTTATGTCTGTGTTACAATATTGAGGGATTGTATGTTGTACGAATTCGATTGTGTTATCAATTACAGGAAAAATGTTTATTCAAATATGATAACATACATACCCGCTAGATCTGTTTTTGAATATCTTAAACAAGCTTAAACTGACATATATATATGCGCATGCCTTATATAATCTACTGCGGTCGCATAATCTACACCATCGAATTTGATTGTTAAAATGTCATTTTGTTACACAAATAAAACAATTGCTGATAAATGCACGGGTTGTTTGTGATTTATTATAATTGTTTACATAATGTTTAATTGTTTCTATTCATTTTGTTTGTGTTATGTATTCTGTTCAGATATAAATATTTGCTAACTCCAAACAATGTTCATGACTATAACAGGCCTACGTCTGTCATCAGTGTGAATTACCCTAGAGACGAGTAGCAATCAGTCAAAAGAGTGAAGCTGAGAACGATATTTTGTGCGATTTTGCATTTAAAACAAATGGGATAGACATATAGACATCACAGGCGTGTTCTTTCATCTAACCTTACAAACATAAATATTCGTATTAATACAAAAGCTTTGCTTTTCTGTTGGCCTACGTATATAAATGAAACCAATGTACTACTTTATATCATTTTACAAATACCTTGAAGACACCAACGCTTTACGCTATAAGTCGTTCATTCGTTGCAACAACTTCACTGCTAAACACTACACTTTGCTCCCTCTTATTGTTCTTTACATTTACTTTTTCTAATACTTACAATACAGTTTAAACATTTGGAGTTCTTATTATCCTGTAAACATTATAAACACTTAAGTCAATCACGCACCTGTAGGAATTGTATATTGTTATGGAGAAGTTCTATATAAGTCATTGGCTTTCGGTCTCACCCTTCATGCACTTACTATTGAACAAACTCTTTTCTTTTATGCAAAATGTTGTATATATTATTGTATCATTATGTTGTTCATAGTATGTAAATAAAATACGTTTAAACTAAACAAATGCTTTATTGTGTAGTGATGAACAGATGTTCGACCAGGAAAGGTCATCATTTCATACTACCGAATGTGTTAAACTTGCTGACAGATGTGTAGTCTGATTTGATAGCACTTATGAAACTGAAACGGTGCAAAATATCCCATTCACACCATATTAACAACATCGCTTAGTACCCTTTTATTTAGTTTGACTCCAATTGTCAACATGTTCAGTTACATACGATGGTCAGTTGACCTAAACACGTTCCTTGGTATCAATTGTCAACCAATACTAACTTACACTTCCACGTGCTGGTGACAACTATCCCACAAATATCAGAGATGGAGGACAAAGTTATGACTCTAGCCAAAAGTCGAATGTCGCTATTTTTCTACCTTGATAAACAAAACACTTTTACATTCCGAAGTGGAAAACATATGCTCGAAAATAGCATCACGTCTCTTTAGCAATACAACAATTTCTTAACGAATTAATCATATCTAGACTTGAAACAGAAATAATGTGATACACAAATCTTTATAGGATTCTTTGCGCGAAGTTTTGCGTAATAAATTTGTCTCAACACAAAAACTGAACTACTTACATTGAGCCTCCTTTCGAAAACAGCACACAATAACTGTAACGTCTAGATTAACTGTAACTGTCTCAAGTGTATCCAATAGTATAGTCAAGGTTACTAAAATCATAAAGAAACATCTTCATGACTTTCCTAATACTCATTTGGTACAGTCGTAATTTTGTTGTAGTTTTCTTAATATATTAATTTATATTTTATTTCTATTTGTCTTTATTTTAAATTTCCTTTATGTATCATCAGTATTTAAGATTACGTCTAATTATTAACTATATTTTTTTCCGGTTGACTTTACATTAGGTTATTAATTTGATATATTGCGGTTAGTTCGCTTTCTGATGTCAATAGTGTAGTTACTGGGAGCAAGGTCAGTATAATGTTGCTTGTTTCTTCGTGCTAGAGTATGCAAAGTGTGTCTGTTGTTATGTACGTAATGGTTAATTGCTTTAGTTACTGTATACTTTGTCAATTTATGAGTATGAGTTGGACATAAATGACCATATTACGATTAAGTGTGAGGTTAGCTAGCTGTTAATTCGATTTAGCACTTTTATGGACAGATCCAAGGCTGTAATTCGCTGTATGGTTATTATTTCTATTTGTTTTATGATGTAAGTTGGGTTTACATTCCCCTTTTCGGTCCTTTCACTTTATATTGTGTTCATGATATTTTCTCCCCACCTTTTTGTTGCCAGCTGTCTTGACTTGTCCTGTGCATTAAATTCCCCATGTTTGTCCACTTTGATTCTCCTTAGTTATCACTACTGGTCGGTCAGGTCATTCCTTGCACCCATGTTCCCTTACGTAATGACACTTGCGCCTCCTCAAATGCCTTATGTTTTATTAACTGTTGTTTTCCCGTAGGTCTGTGTGTTCCCTATAGCAACTTATTCTCTCTCTTTTTTTACAAGTAAGAGATAATAAAATCTTTGACATCCGATTGGATAAAAATACATAGAGAATTCTAAATAAGCATATTGTAATTAAAATAGGGTGATGAAGTCAAGCAGGGTGACCTATTAAAGTCATATTAATCAATCTATTTAGTTACACATATAAAAAGTTGTTTTTTTAGTTTTATACACACGCCTGTCATTCGAGCACTTCATTTCAATATTCGGTTTTTATTTAATTCCTTCGTTCCAAGAATTAATGTTTAAAGAATGTTTGATATATTCCTGATATCCTAACATTGATGGCTGTCGAATTATGCGGTTTTGATTTTAATTCAAATGCACGCTGATTAATTTACTTTTTGTTCAATCCATTTGTGTTATCAGTAAACAACTCATGTCTGGAACTTGATAACGGCTTCAGATATTGCGCAACATGTGTTTAAAGTGCATATATAATGCAAAACCATCTTATAACAGACATAACAAATGGTATATGTATGCCTTATTTCCGTCTTATTATCGTGAATAACAAATTATATATACGTCGTTACAAATAATGATTTACATTGTTAAACAATACCATTCACGTTTGAATACAGGAGACAAAAAAAGTATAATCAAATAAAGAACTAAATTGTTTATTTGACTTGTACATTGTACATCGTCATACAAATATAAACATAGTATATTAAATTTAATTTAAATAAACTGGTCAAGAAATAAACAACTAAAAACACCACACATACCTTTTCTTCGAAACAAAACATAGCAAAATAGCAAACATTTAAATACATTATAATACAGAACAATAGCGAAAGAACAACACTAATTCAATACCTAATTAGTTATTTGAGAAAAACAAACAAACGCACACGCAAATTTAGACGAGAGGATGAACAATTTTTAGTATTTTCACACACATACAAACAACAATTACACAAAGTTATTTAATACATTACTTCTTAATTCCAAAGCTTTCTTTTTATATAGAGACAGTTTGATTAATGGCGTTATGTTTCTGGTTTGAAGTAAGTCAAAACAATTATGCATATTTGGTCTAACATAGAAGTATCGACTAATATAATTTCTTCTAAGGTATTGAAAACAAGGACATTTGAGTATAAAATGGTATTCATCATCTACATCTACAGAATTGCACAGTTGACAGTAACGCTCATTTCTAAGTATTCTATTTCTGCCATATCGGCCAGTTTGTCTTATATAACAGTGTCCAGATATTCTCAACCGCGTAATACATTGTCATAAAATGTTGGTTAATAAGTCTTAATAATCTTCGTATTCAAATTTCTGTTTCATATTATTATATAGATCAAATATACCGTTTGTCTCTTTGTCTCATACCAACTTTGAATAAAATCATCAATTATACGTTTCTTGAATAATGGCAAAACCACACTATCATAATAAAACATACACCGCATCCATACAACACATACTACATAATTGAATGCAGAACTATGTATAAGTTAAACAATACGTTACAGTTATAATAAAGAAAGGTTAACCTATGCGAAATCACAATTTAAATTTGTGAGAATAATATTGACTTTTTTAAAATGATCTTGTCGTCCCATTACATAAACTGGGAGGTTAGTGTATCAGAAAAGTTAAAATGAAGCCGCTTTTCGTTTCTTATGTCTTCTTTTATCTGGTAATGCGGAAAATGTATTTTTTTCATGATTTGCATTTGACATTTAAAGTGACTTTTTGACGTATTGGAAGTCTTTGATTAAAATTTTACTTTCAAAATTCCCAACCATGAAATAACGTATATTAATTACTCACGAATGAAAATAACCGCGATAAAAGACGCGGCATTCAGGCAGACGTGACATTAAAAGCAAGTAATTTGAAACAAACAGAACAAGGCAGTTTTATGATTTTCATTTCCAATTTCTCAAACAGAGGTTATTGGCCTAGCTACAAGTTATCTGCAGATGTCAAATTAATGTCAAAATAGAATCATTACAAGACAGTTCTGGAATGCAGTAATCAGTGACTTAATAGACCGAACAATTTGTTTCCAAGAATGCAACATAATTTAAATTTATGTATTTACGATAGATAAGAGAAGATAGCCTTGTCAAGTTATGTAATGTACGAACTTCCTGATACATGTATTTAGACGCTGGCTATTTTTATCTTCACATTTTTGTAAGCAGTGTTAAGATATTCCTTTGGCTCAAATTAGAAGATTTAAACCAATAAAATGATGATTACGTAAATGAATGTCAAATAAATCAGTTCTCACAGACTTATATCGTAATTGTATACCTACCCTTGATAGGTTTCATTTATACTTATCCTTGATATTTTGCATCAGTTGTAAGAAATAGGGTTGCTGAAACGCACATGCAAAACGAAGACGGTGTTGTATAATTTACCTTCACCTAAACTCGAGGCAATTATCTCTAGGATAGAATATACAAATTATGAAACAGTCCGCCGTACTTAAAGTCTACAACTGGTTCATTCCAATAAAAAGATTTAAACACAGACATAGACATACGTGCCCTTGGATTATGGTATAAATACTTCACTCAACTAAATGTTATATTGGATAATTTAATACAAATAATATGAATAAGAGAAAAAAAGTTGCTACAGGGAACGCCACACACACACGACAATGCCTCCCCACATAGACCTCCGGAAAGAACAACAATCCATCAAACATCAGGCATATAAGGAGGTGTAAGGGTAAATGCGCGAGAGATATTCACCTATCATTAATATATGACTTGAGTTCCTTTTGCTTTTGCAATTGTTCACACGTATGTCTATGTTTTCATGCCTCTTTATACCCTTGGGTGAATGCGTCGTTTGTATGCGGCATTTCCTGCTTGACTTCATCATTCCTGTTTGCCTTAACATTAATGATTATCATATACTCACTTGTACATGCAGTAAAACCTCACCTAAAGGCCACCTCAATAATAAGACCACCTCAAAATTTTCAAGGGTCCCAAAGTTGGTCTTATTATTGAGGTTTTACTGTAGTTGGATTAACATATACTAAACATATTGTAATATAAGATTGTCTCCCCACCCACTATCTTTACTCTTTTTCCTTTCTAAATAGCTTGTCCTTGCCGACATCTTTAAAGCGCTGACAGAAAATTAAAAAAGAATGCTTACTTTATGTTTATTCATCAACAAATAATAATAATAAATGGTTAGAACTACTTTGTAATCAATTCCTTCCCTGAAATTATTTTGATTGATCTAAACTAATTATTTTCCTTATTTTTTGCAGGTCAGAACACGTGCTAACAAATGATTTGTTGAAGCATATCAGAACCAATTATCTGAACATGCTGATGAAAATATCGTTTCGGTTCAAATATGACGTTCCTATTTATCATTTTCTTCGTTAAATACATATTCATTTACCAGACGTATATAAACACATTCGACTTACCAAAAGTACTAAAGTCAGGAATAAATCAACAGCGCTCACTCAAGACGTGTAATTATATCACCATTTAGAGACACGGCTAATGAAATCAAATTTGTTATTTTTTACTTGTTTGTTAATTACATGGTATTAGTATATTCCAAGAGAACTTTAATTGAAGTAAAGCATTCAAGTCATATATCTGTTTGTTTCATGATTAAAAACGAGGCTGTGTTGCATTGATGAAGAGAGTCATAATGAAACAAATTAGCATTATAAAATTAAATTATACGGTGTAATTTGTAAGAACATTATTTCGAACAGTTTCAAGTATTTCATTTGCTTTTTTGTTGTTTTTTGCAAAACTTTTATCTCTCGTTTCTGAACATTAGGCTCGTCGCTTTATATGTTCCATGATTGCTTTTGATAGTCAGCCAGGCAATTTCGTACCCCCACTTTTCCCTGTGATGGTTGCCCTTACACCTTCTAAAATCCTAACGTTCCGTAGACTGTTGTTTCCCTGGGATCTTTGAGGGGAGGCATTGTCTTGTGAATGTGGAGTTCCCTGTAACAACCTAATATTTCAATTATGATGTCAAACTGTATTTTAAGACAATCGGTGATGTTTGCTGTAACAACTTATTTAGATTTTTAATAACTGCATTTTTCTGGTTTCTTGCCTATCGAATCATATCGAAATGTTTCTATGGGTGCAACAGATAATTTATCAAATGTGTGTTTCCTCCTCCAGACTTTCAGTATTTTTGAAGTTTATTGACCTACATGGAGCCGATGTATATTGCCTATTGCCGATGGAATGCTGTACTCCAGTAGTTGTAAGAGGCTCCTGAACTTTTTCCACCGATGATATGCCTTTGCTGTATTTTCTTTGGAAATGATTATTACTTAAATTGTTATGCTTTTGTCGTAAGTCCGTCATCAAGACTATGCAACAGATATAATGTCTGGCTGATAGGTGTGGGTTTTTTGCGAACATTTTCTCATAATTTCTCAACACTTGTTTGAAGTATAAAGTTCAAGGACTGTTATGTCAGTGTATGGGTTGTGGTTAGATGATGGTATGACATTATGTTGACTTATCGTGCAAGGTGTTAGGTGAAAAATTATTTTCACAACGTTGCATACATTTTGTTAACTGTACTCATCCCAATTCGTTGGAAATTTGTCCAACGTATGCGGTATACAAAATCCGAGAGCCTGAAATTTGACGCTTAGATAACATCTTTTGACCTCGGTTGTTGCAATAAATGTCACACCAGCAGCTCTCGGACCAAAAGCTTACACTTTTCTGTCTTCGAAAATATAGTCAGCTATTGGAAGGATGCTTACAACATGCATACTGAATTCATGATAGCAATTTGTAAATTAATAACATTCGGTTTTTCTGTATTTCATCAAATAATAAGTAACACCTCGCCCAACTAACCAAACAAACAATGAACAGCACAGTGGAATATTCAATTTCTTATCAACGAATTCAAGCTAATACATTCGCTCAGTACATGTACAATTCTGTGATAAGAGGTAGAAAGAAAGAAATGATATTGAAGTTGAAATAAATACCAGTTTTTTAAAGTTTTATTTAAATTTCAAATCAGGCCAAATATTTTCAAGTGTAATTTTCTGTTCGGGCGTTTCATTATGTATCTCATTTCGCCTTTTTAACAGCCTCAGGTCTTTCAGTCTCCGCTGTGTCGAAGGAACATAATAAACGAACCGCTAACTAGCCTTTTCGATGATAACCTTGTTTACTAGTCGTGTAGGTTTTGTGTTCATCTTTACAGATTGTTATGGAACAAAGACGCAGATGCGTTTTTGCAAAGTTGTGCAATTTGGAAACTTCTCTCAATAAACAAGAGTTTGCAACAAGACTATCATTAAGACGGTTGAATGACACCAATTTGGTTTGACTGCTTTAGGAATATTCTTTGGAAACTTCCCTTGAAAAACAATCGTTTTTGCTAAGAATTTTAGACTGACAAAGCAATAAAGACGACTGATTGACATTGGTTTGTTTTGCTGTTTTCATTGCACAACAAGTTGCATATTTCTAAACATTTTAAGAAAGCACGTGCAAAATGCAGCATAGTTGTGTGGTCTCTGAATATTCACAGTATCTTAACGTAAATGTCAAATACATCTAGTTAATCACAGGAAGTTTCAATTGCAAAGATTCCATCTTTCATATTTTAGCACCTGGTTAAGACACGCATATAACATGTGTTTGTGCAAGTGATAATGACTGATAGATATAAACATTGAGTTTTTACTCTCTTAATTGAAAAACACGTGCGCATGCGCAAGCTAATAAAGAATCAGATACAGGACTGTGATACGAATACGCTCTAACAGATGACAATGTCAATCTATGTTATTTTTAGTATTATAGAACAAATGAAAAAACGTTTGAAACTATCAGTAAACGAGAGACGAAGCCTAACATCATTATAAATATATTTTAATCTCTTCATATATATGCTGTTTCAATTAGTTTGATATTCGTAGCCTCATAACACTCCTGTACAATAATTACATTGATAAATTCAAGCGCGCTTTCTGCCATGTTGCCAAAACGTTTCCGTGTTTGTTATGCCACATTAACAGAGTTGTGTCTTTAGTTCAATCAATAATCACATAGATAATGTTATGCTGGTATATGAGAAGATGGCTGCAATTGTACAATTTAAGCCACTGACCGTTACACCTTTTTTAACATTTTGTTTTGTTCATGAGTCCATTTTGTTTTTGAAATGTCCATGTGTCCATGTGCTTGTTGGTGCATGCTTTATGTAGCGTTTTGCTGCTCGCCTTATTGATTCCTTTTTGTCGGCATATTCTTTGCAATATGCTCTTGTTAAATCTAGACGGAAATTAAGCTCTTGATATGGGTTGGTAACTTACGCCAGTTCCATCATTACTTAGCGTGTGAGATACCGACAATAGACATTGGCATGCAGATATGATTTAACATTTGTTTCGAACAGCTTCGTTGAAGAAACGTTGGGAATATCAATATATTTAAAAATTACGCGAATGTAAGAGTCATGCTTGGGGCCTGTCCCGATATGGCATGCTGGTGTACCGCTAGCTAGTTAAAGAATTGGGAAATAAATGTATTCAGACAGAAGTTGTCTCGTAAGAAAGAAATACATGGCCCTTTAAACAGGAGTGACACTATAATAATAAACAAACACAGTTTTATACAAATGGTTATTATTTTCTTTTAAATTACTATATACCGGTTGCAATTTAAGCAATACAATGTTCCTTATCTACGAGTCTCCCGGGACAGAAACGAAAATAGAAAATAATTATTCTTCCATTCAGTTTTTTATTGCTTATCATAACGTGTCTTACAAACTACCTCATCCTCTATTCATATAACATTCATTTTTCACAGACACGTATAATTCATTAACCGAGATGTTGCTAAATTGTAGGTTAAAATAACACAATCTGACAACGCCATGATGCGCAGTCGTTATGCGTAGTGCGTATGTCTAGTATACACATATTTGCATTGTATCTTTGATCATCATTCACAAAATTCCAATGCTTTTCTTCATTACATTTCTATGTTGAGGGTGTGCTTGGCGCAGTCTATGGTATATAATCTCCATAATACAACCCGTTTTGTAATAAAAGTTTCAAAGTTCACGGGTTCTTTAAAAACTTTAAGCCCCATTTCACAGTGGGGGCATAAAATCTCTTGATCATGTCCCTGATTTTCTTCTTTTAAACTTTTTAATTAAGATTAAGCATACATTAGTACATTTGTTTCGTGCTGAAATAAATCATTTCATTGAACTTTGATAATTTTATTACGTAGTGGGGGGTTAACAAGTTGCAACATGGGGTGGGTAATGAAATTACATATATTGTATGTAGTTCAGCCAGTGGTTTATAGAGATTTATCAGTGAAATAAAAATGGTATTTTTACTGTTTCAAACAGTGAAAGTATCATTTTGATACTTCTCACTGTTCCGATTTTTTGGGACTATTTTTTACCCCACTGGTAACCCCAAAAGGGAAATCACTGTGTAGAAACTAAATTGAATTGCCTCCCTTTGTATTGAAATGAGAATAAATCACACAATTACCTCCCTTTTGTACATGTACTAGAAAACCATGACGTCATCATCCGGTATATTTGTTGACGTTTCGAAGTAAGATGCGGTTGTTTTCCGCTTGTATTTCACACAATTTCGAACAAATGAATGTTCTTTATGTATATTTATTTACATAGCGATATCTTGCCATGTGGGTATTTTGATTGAAGTGCCCGTACCGTCGAAAACTAAAGAACAGCTATTTTCATGGAAACGTCAATTTCAACTTCAACCGCACGGAATCTAGATCAATGGGACTCTCCCAAATGGTCAACAATTCGAATGTACAAAACCCGAGGCAATCTGATGAAGCGTAGCCACGTGGAGAAACCCCTCTCGCCAGACCATTCAATAGAGTTTTGTCATCTCTGACAGTTACAGTGACTGATATTCCTGTGCAAAACTCGTCCGTCACTACAGACTGTTCTTTGTTAACAAGTAATTTCCATCCTTTTTACGTGTTGTCACGTTCATTCCCAAGATGGCGTCGCGCTTCGATCAATTATCGATGAATATATGAAAATTGCTACGCCATAATTTGTTGAAAACATTCTAGAAAATATTTTTTTATTTATAATTTCATGTGAAAAAATGATTTGATTGTCACAATATTTCATATCAAACTGTTTTTATCGACTTTTCAATGCTGTGTTCTTGAATAAATTGGTAAAAGTTCGCACTATTTTATCAGCGGTTGATGAAAAATCGATATTGTGTTAAACAGCCACGGAGAGGCGCCTCACAGGGTAGTAAATGAGACGCTGGAGTAGTTATTGGTAAAAATAATGTTTAATTCTTTAAAAAGCATAAAATAAAAAGAATATCTCGTGGTCAAAATAAAAGTATATTTTCACGAGTGGCTACGCCACTCGTGAAAATATATATTTCTTTTGACCACTCGTAAAATAACATTCGATCTTCCATCGAAATCAACAAATATCCTCTATGTATTGTATTGTGGTATTGAGAAAGGTCAACCATGTGTCTCCCGAGAGTTAAAACAATAAATGGTTTTAAAATAGATGATCGGCGTAAATTGAAATAAGATGTTGTAGTTTTATTGGGAACGATTTTGAGTTATTACACGAACATATGTTAATAGAATCAATAAACAAAGACATTTTAATATTAAATTCTGCTTCCCTTTATTTGAACTCGTATGCATTCTTGCGACAATAATATCAATAATAAACGCGTAAATATATGTACATCGAAACACAATACCTCTTATTTAAAAAGAGAAGATACGAGGTATAATAAAAATTGATTGGATCTGTCTTCTTTAAACTGTATCAAAGATATTCATACTTCCGAAGGCGTAAAATGATCAGATAATGTTTATCCCGTATTGCTCACCGTACTTCGTGTAGATATTGTAAATCCGTTTAGCTATCACAACTATAATCAAAGCGCTAAAAGCACTGCAGTTGTTCGGTATTGAACACTGGTTTTGTATCCTCACATCCAGATTCACAGAAAGTACTAATCATCATTGTTAAATCATTAAATTTAATTGCGCAGTTAAGATTACAACCATTATTGAGTATGTTATGCAGGTTACGCACAGATGTTCAACTATTTTTAACTGACTCACTTACCTGTTATTCTTGCGCCGCTTCCGGAAAAAAGTAGTTTTCGTAGTTAAGCGATGTGACTGTCCAAAATTGCCATAGAACAACTAAAAATTAATATTGCCTATGTCTGATTAACATTACATTGATAAACATAGCATTGTTTTATTTTGATGCACCAATAACTAAAAGTCAACTTACTGTCTTTAAGTATGTGAAGCATAATCATAGATACGTATGTCTACACTCAACACATAATATAGGTAATACTAATTAATTATTTCACAGTCCAGTTTACAACGTGCTGATTTAAACAAATCACCGCCCAGTTTACAAACGAAGTTCGGCTGTCGAACATTTGCTTCGACATTTAACTTTAGATTTGATTGGCTTTCACACCGCTGTGACTCATGTTGCTAAAGCGAGCACAATACGGCTGCGCCGAAACTTTTAAATATGCTAGAATGAATAAATGTTGGTCCTCACGTGTTCACCAGACACTGTCTGAAACTTTAAACACAGTCTGGCACATTTGTAGGTAAGTGTTTGTGTCTGTGCACTTATTTCTCATGCTCGTCTTGTATTCAGTAAACATCCTTCTTATTTATTACACTTTATTGTACCTTTACGACCCAAAAACAAAACTATACTTATAATTTATCATCATACAGCAAGTGTACAATTTCAACAGAAGTATTTATATATTAAATCATGATCTATAGCATACAACAGACAGAAATTGTAATATAAAATCTGCTGAGGCAATGATGTATAGTGATTAGTTCACAAAGGTCAAGCATTTTATTAATCATCGAAACTCGTATATTCATTTTTGTTCCATGGTATATTTGAAGTGTCTCTGTTCTCCTACACTGACTTATGCTTTGGAGAAATAATTGCGTCTTATACTACTGCAAATTTATTATTATTTGCAGTACAAAGCCGTACATCAAACTTCTTATGCCTTCAATGAGATTGAGAACATTGCAGGAGCATTCATAAATATCTTTTTTACAAGTTTTCTAAAAACGATAAAAGCATGCTCTTTAATGAGCGTTTAATAAATTAGTGATTTATGAACACGAATGTAATGTCTTATTTGTAAAACTTTGTCAACACGTTTTTATTTGTAAACTAATCTTTTCGTCAAGAATGGAGTAGTCATTATGATGACATATACAATGGAATTTGTTATTTCACAAATGATTTATCGAAAATGATAAACCTGTTTTATCACACGCCTGCGATGTCATTGTTTATGATAGAAACAGGTGCGTGGACATTAAAAAGTATATACATAGGACCCCACTGAGATTTTTGAAAAAATAAGGGTGTCCATATATAACCCTAGATCACGAGCTGGTCCCAAAGTCAAGGACCTCAATGTTTTTGTAAAGAAATAGCGATTTACATTACAAGACAATGCATTGTATTGCAAATATCTAGGGACTCCAAAGGCTGGCTTAGATCCACTGCCTTACATAGAGCTGGACCCCCTGGCGTAAATTGCTGGATCTGCGCATATTAGAATATAACAATGCTTCTAGTGGGACAGTAATATGTTTGTCAACATGCGGAAAATGCTGCAGTCGAAGGCATCAGTTCTCCGAAGATGCAAAATATTATTTTACCAATCGAAGGAAAATACTATCGTATGATATTTTAAATTTTAGCAATAATAAAGTCAAATTTAAGCAGTCATTTAATAGTCTTATCTTACCTTTATCTAATTTTACCTTTGTCTAATTACCTGTGATTTAAATGTTTCTCTCTTGTATTCCCTTTAAGGCTCTCTAGCATGGTTAAACGGTAAATTTTGGACCACTTGTTTCGTGAAACTCCCTCCGGTCGATCGTTTAAAATTAATTCCATAGAAGAACTGAACCTAAACATTTTTAATGGGCTTCATTGTATATTTTTCATGTTTGTTAAGGTAAACAAATGAACAAAAATAGCATAATATATCTTTAAGTTTCAATAAATGATCTGTACGTAACTTTAATTTAACATCATAGAAACTAAAAGTAAATACACCAATCTATACACAAACATATGTACTTATGAAATTAGAAAGTAACGTTTGACCAACTAATGTAAGCCTGGGTGTATTTAGTTTCATTGAACAGTATGCAAATGTATACAAAAGTTCACAATAACTATGGTTTTTAAACGTCGCTAAATATGGATTGTGTTGATAAAAATACTTTTGTCTAGACTATTCCCTCATATAAGATCACTGTATTGATCAACCAGCAGGAACAATAGGTCAATTAACAATAGTTGATAAAAATAAAATGATAAAATATATGAATAATATCTATTTATGTAATACGCACGCAGCTATCATTGACTATTAAACTTATCTTACGTCTACAATGACGTATATTATGTAAACTTATTGGCTTATCACATGCATAACATAAAATATATAAACTTTTATTGGGGTTTTCATTTCATTTTCGCAGATTTAAGACCGATTTTCAAGAGTAATTGTTATCTTAATAAAAAAAATTATTCAATGAAATCGTATCGAATATTTAAATAAATATTAATCTCAAGAGAATTCTCTTTAATTCAAGAACAGAAGATGGTTCTGCATTAATTCCACCATATGGTCATGGTGTGTTAGTTTGACTGCAAGCAAATGTTGTGGTAACTGAGCACAAATAAAGTATAGATATTGTTAAAATAAACACTCGCAAGTACTTCTTCGAGTTTTTGACATCATTTATTAACTGGTAAATAGGTACGAAAATGATATAAAATTTTAAATACTTTTAAAACTGTTCAGTAGAATTCACCTTTTAGCATTTCTTATCTTTAGCACAGTTCTTGATAGTTGGGTGAATGTTTTTCTATTCAGTTTCCGTTACCATATATGTAGATATTTTAACGGGAGTCATAATCGTATGATGAACATGTGAAGGTAAATCTAACTTCTGTATTAGAAACACCTTGTTTTGAGTTTTAAGATATATTTGAAGATTTATATTCAGGAGAATGTAGTAATCCCACTCGGGAGTCAGTAGCTTCCCTTAGATTGATCTGATACGAGTCATCTACTCTACAGCTATATCTTACGGACGAAGTAAGAACCACACATTTACACGCATTCTGTTAAGAAATAATCGTTAGATACGTTAAAATAAGATACGTTATACAGATAAAATAATCGATTATTGCACAACGATAAGCCAAGAACACTGACGTATGTGCATTTACATACTTTGCTGACATCTTCTGGAAACACGAGACATGATTGTCACGTGTCTTTAATTACAAGTTCATTCAGCGGGAAGTTTTGAAGAAATCTGAAGTTGTGTTCCAAAAGATTGTAAGTGTTAATCGAGTACTTACAGATTTGCAGGTTACTATTATCGTTTATATATCAGTTATAATTTGAGCATTCATGTAAAGTTTTTACTGGTGGTGTATATAAGCAAATCGTGTACGCATGGCCATTGAAAACGTCTTTTGATTATATAACGTATCTTATGGAACATAACGTATTTTGTGATACTTTCTCAGATCAATTCATACACAGGTACTTATTTCGTATTAAAGTAAACACCAAATTTATGTTTTCTGGTGTAAATGTAAATAAACCATGCAGCATTCTGAATCTGTTTCTGTCTGATGAATGTCAGAAACAGCATTAATATACGTAACGTATCTTACGTAAACCATAACGTATCTTATGAAAATGAGTTATTTCACTTAACAACAGTATATCAGATGTAAACCACACATGTGTCATTTTAATAGAAGAGTACTTACATGTATAACTTATATTAATTCTATAAAACATGATGACAACACGGAGAAAAAGACAAAATCAGTACCGAGGGAGGAAGAAGAAACCTGACCCTGGCCCTGTGTTCACACAAAGAATTAGTTTACAGGATCAAGATCAAATACAGTTTCTTTCAAAGTTTGCATAATTATTGTACAGAGTTAAATATTCCACCATAATAGATCTGATATATAAGAACATTTTGCAAATTTCAGAAGAAATCGAATTCCAATCTCAATCTTATTTGTTTAGGAAAAAGATAATAAATAAATAATAAGATAAGACAGAATCTTGAAATTGATCTTGATTTGATCTAGATCCGATTTAGTCTACAGTATAATTGATTAATTTCTCAACAATCAGGTAAAGTTTCAAATGTTTTCACAATATCAGTAAGAAGATAATAAGGTGTTTCATGACAAGTAACATTTATTTACTTTCAATTGTATTATGAAAATGGCAAACATTTAGCAAAATATATCCTCTCCCTCAGCTAGCTGGAACATTATTTTTGAAAACCCACGATTAACTAGAACAACCAAATATATAGCATTGTAGGGTAGATACATTTCTTGTACAGCCGTTTGTAGCATTGTCGGGTACCTACTTCACTATGTTTAGTCATAATAGGCTGTTTTGTTGTAAATTACTAACAACTAATCACAACCAAACTGTTACATTGGGTGATGGTAGTTCAAGTTCAAAGTTTATTGACAAAAACTCACAAAGTTCATTGCCATAACAACATATATACAATGGGAAAGATGAACAAAATTACATAAACAAACATTATATACGAGAAAATTGTGTAAAATCGAGTATGAATCATTGACAGATAAAGACTATAGTTGAAATAATTTGTATATTGGAAAATCGTGCATACAGTGAGGTTGTAACATAAGGCAAATGGACATAATTCATTGCTTGATGAGTAAATTATTCTCTCAATAAATTAGCATGAAAAATAAAAGATGCTAGTGTTCTTAAAACTACATTATTTGAGCTCGATAACAGCTGTTTAAGTTTATGAAGAGTAGGCCAATGACAGTAATAATTAGAAAATATAGTATACGTGTGAGATTGAGTACACCCTTTTTATCATATATTGTACAAAGGGGGAACTCCGGTCTTCTTCCATAAATTATGTTTGTGTCCTGTGTCCTAGTTTGTGTTTGTAATAGTTTACATTATGTATAATTTCCATGTCTCCTTGTTTTTTTGGTCATTGTCTGCATTGTATGTGATATTTCCCGACGATCTCCGTTATTTATTTTTAATAATTTTGTTAATACGTAAACTAACGAACAAAATAGCTATGTATCTTAAAGCAGCCTGGGGAATAATGTTATCAATGGTAATCTGCAACATTCAGCAATTTTTCACGACTTTCTAACTACTTTGCAAACAGCGATCGACAAAGATGTGGGAAAACAATTTAACTGAAAAAATATCTTTCCGTTAGAAGTATTTTTCTTGCAACATACAGATCGTTTGGATAAAGTACCATTTTCACTTGACTATTCAAATGATAGATTATTGTTCACACCTGCAGTGTAGCGTATTCCTCAAAGCCGTGTTTGATCATTGGCATTTTCAAGCATCTTGCACTAAGTAGATGGTCACGCGTACACCTGTTACAATGTCTGGAAAGTGAAGCAGTTTCTGTATTTTTTCCATCGCTTGTAGTTCATCTTTCTCTGGTGCGTGTAAACATTAAAACGTTATAAAGGCTGAGTTCAGCGAGAGAATGTATGTCTAACCGTAATTACATTAATGTTTTACAAAATAGGAAAGCACCATCGTATTGAATCATCTTTCATATTTGGTGCATCTGCACATGTTTTAATAAACGAGGTGCATTGGGTTTGTTCTTTTTTCTGAATGGTTTTCTAGAATATGTTTATACAATAATATTGATATTATTTTATATGCTTGTGGTAGATTCTACAATGCAGATGGTTTGGAAAATAGGGATGGGAAAAGTGAAGTGACTGCGTTCATGTTGTGTCGTCCGTTGCATTCTGGGAACACACTTCCTCAAATAGCACACTTATACTTGTAATACGTCATCAACGCATATACTCGAGTGTTTAGGCTAAGTTGTCTTTAATTTCAGCCGAAAATCAAAAGGTCGCAATTTTAAACTCGGGTTGATTTTAACTTTCGCACTTTTGGTGAAATTTACAATCGGCATACTTCGGGTGTTTTCGTTTCCCGTTAGTCACAGAAGGACCCGACGTTTGGCGACAATATCATATTTGACTTAGCATAGGTTTTTTTGCTGATATTCATTGTTCTGCTTAATGAAAGATGACGAGACGTTCGTCGTGAGAAAGATCAGCAAAATACAGACTAGAATCAAAGCTACCCCAAATTGTACGTGGTTTTGTCAGTATAATTTCAGTCGTAGCTTCCCTTTCAAACTTTCTATCAGTTCGTGGTAATTTGCGTGTTATAGTACTTGTAAATGAATGCATGCGCAAACATATTGATGAACACTCCAAAAGAATTGTGATAGATCATTTCTCTTGCGATGTTTATAGGCGTGTTTTCATTGCTGTTGAAAGAAATTATATAGATTTGCAAACTCTGATGCAATCATAATTTTCAATGCGAACGTAAAGCTATGTTTCAAAGAAGAAAAAATGCTATGGCATTGCAAGGAATGTTGTTAGTTTGATTACCAGGTGCTATTTGCATTAGCATTCATTAAATTTAAGTAATACACTGGGGTGTTTTATGTTACAGGAAATTACTGCTATGTCAGTCAGTCAATAAGGAATGTCTGCTTGACTTGACACTAGTGATAGTTGCTGTGCAGGAACATGAGGGATGTCTAACAAGTGAGCAAACACACTGGATTGTTTGTTGATCGACTGCTCATTGCACGTGTCGCATGATATTTGGGCGTTTTGGATTATAAAAAAAACATGATAAGGGGGGAAATATTTGTTTCATGAAACAAAAAATAAACACTGTGACAAGCATCATGGGTGGTCTGCTATGTATGCAGTGTTAAATAATCAATATTTATTCCCGTATTTAACTGTTTCTATAGAATGTTTATTTACATGTTGCCAAACATAGAATTGCCAAAATAGCACGTGGTGCTTGTACGCTTTAAGACATTTTCTAACTTTATTATTATTCAAAAAGCTTGAAAAATTCCCGCATTTACTGCTTGGCAGACTGATATTTCATATGTTCGTCGAGGTACATTTGTTACCTATGGTGGCCCGGGGGAGAAAGTACCAAACAGACACATGAAACAGCCCAATTAAGATAGTAAGCTTGTTATTTGATGCAATATGATAACACCACATGTTGAATGATGCCTGCTAGATGTATCAATATATTTTATGTCTCGTGTATCTTCAATAAAGGTCATTAAACCAGTTTTACTGTTTGACAAAATCACTTGTTAACATTTTAGAAATAACTATACAAATATCTATTATATTATATCATGCCACTGTCTTGCTTTCAATCGCCATGACAACAAATTCGGATAGAAATGTCCTTGCCGACGACAACATTTTTATTTTATTTTATTTCGCCGCAAGTTAATGTGACATACATTTTGCAATAAAAAAGGCATTTAATTCAGAAAATCGTACTTTTAGTTTAAAGGTCTGAAGTCGACTTAAATACGTTAATATCAAACTTACAGAAAGCATTTTGGGGCAATGAAATGTAAATTATGCGGTTTGAAATTACCAAATAGTCATGTGAGAAGAGCAGAACATGTCATGCCACATTAAGCGGATTCAATTTAGTCGAGAAAAAAACGTGTACAATTACTGGCCCCATATTCACAAACAATCAACTGATCTGGATCAAGTTAATCATACAAATGTTTGCCATATTCTAAAAGCAATTAAATACGTTATACAGTAATTTCTAACCACACACTCGACCATACTTAAAATGTTTTAATTAACGTTGTAAAAGCGCTCTCAAAACTGAAATTGATCTAGATAAAGTCAGGATCTATTTTAAAGAATCTACCTTGACTTTTAAATTCACAAATTATGGTAAATAAGCATTTTATAATTGAAAGTATTCAGAATTTTACAAAATATTCACACTTCTAACATTATGTAATATTTCAGCTAAATTGTGCAAATGTTGAAATAAACGATACTTGATCCTGATCCTGACACCATGCTATGATGGAGTCAATTTAAACAGACCTTAGAAATGCCTTTAAGATAAAAGGAAAAGGAATCAACAATAATTTCAATTCTGGAAATGCACAAAAACAAAAATGAAAAACCAATATAAACTTAAAATACTAGATGCTTTAAACTACAATAAAATATCCCATCAGTTAAGTCCAAATGTTAGAATTTTCATTTATTTTACAAAAACGCAAAATATATATTATAAACACTTAATTGCACAATTTATAGTAAAAAGGTTACAAACGTTGTTCGGTTATTGCCTTGGTGGTTAACGAAAGAATTGATTGGTTAACACAACACTGATATGCAGATAGCAAACCCATGTTAGTACGACTGCACCGAAAAATAGATAAATTTGTTTCCTTTCCATCCCTCGAAATATTTACAACCATAAGATTATTAAATTGAAGAGAAAAACCGATTTTAATGATATATTTAAGTGTTCAGAATCACAGTAAAATATTTAAGCTGACATGTGTTTTGCGTTTCATAAATAATAAAGCGTCATAATTGACCATTATCACTGCGAGATAAATATATAAAGATAATAATAAAATTATATTAAGTGACTTGTATGCATTTAGTGTAATCCGACACTTTGCTAAAATATCTTTCATCTGGTAGTGAGGAAAAATTTGTTTCTTTTGGACTTTTCGACAAACATTCATATAAAATTTTATTTCGAATAATGCATGGTTTCTAATAAACTATTTTAATTTGACGTGCCTAAGTTGATGTATATCGTATACCAAGGGAAGTAACTACCGTTTATGTAGTTTCGTGGAAAATATGTAAAGCATTGGATTGGCACTGATTTAAACTTTTTCTCAGGACTAAATTGAAATTCCTAAAATTCTTAAAATTAAATAAAAAAATTAAGATTCTTAACAATAATGAAATTTTAAAGTGAATAATAAATATGTTTTATGTCAAAGTTTAATTAACATAGCACTTAAATCAATCGCAAACTAAAATATTTGAAATTTTATTCGTGAAAGAAATACCAATGGATGGACTAGTTTTGCTTTGTAAGGTTCATCAAGATGTATACACAAATAAGACGACAGTAATAAAATACGAGGTCCAGGTAGTCTTTCCGTGGACCATGTAGTCTAAGAAGGGGAACCTCTGCTTGAAGAATAAGCACATAACTTTAGATGTAAACACACTGAATATTTCGTGCCCATGTAAATAAAGAAAGGAATAAAAAAATATCCAGTATTGAACGATCCGTACAGATAAGTTTTCCTGCTTGTTTCCTTTGAAGGTCTTTAATTAATGAATATATTCTAAAGTCACGGATAAAAGTAAGTATGCTGATTCTCTTGAGATGCCAATATAACTTATTATCTTTAATTATTATTATATTACACTTAATTTTCCATGGGCATTTTATTTATTTGTACAATTTGATTAAAAGATATTGTATCCAAAGTTATTTGGCCTCCGTTTATATTGGGAAGTTGTCAGTTGCTTGCGGAGGAGCAGGTTAGTAATGGTTGGTAACCCAGGAGCACTGGTTGGTAACCCAGGAGTAATGGTTGGTAACCCAGGAGTACTGGTTGGTAACCCAGGAGTACTGGTTGGTAACCCAGGAGCACTGGTTGATAACCCAGGAGTACTGGTTGGTAACCCAGGAGTACTGGTTGGTAACCCAGGAGCACTGGTTGGTAACCCAGGAGTACTGGTTGGTAAACCAGGAGCACTGGTTGGTAACCCAGGAACACTGGTTGGTTACCCAGGAGCATTGGTTGGTAACATAGGAACACTGGTTGGTACCCCAGGAGCACTGGCTGGTAACCCGGGAGCACTGGCTGGTAACTCAGGAACACTGGTTGGTAACGCAGGAGTACTGGTTGGTAACCCAGGAGCACTGGTTGGTAACCCAGGAGTACTGGTTGGTAACCCAGGAGCTCTGGTTGGTTACCCAGGAGTACTGATTGGTAACCCAGGAGCTCTGGTTGGTAACCCAGGAGTACTGGTTGGTAACCCAGGAGCACTGGTTGGTAACCCAGGAGTACTGGTTGGTAACCTATGAGCACTGGTTGGTAACCCAGGAGTACTGATTGGTAACCCAGGAGTACTGATTGGTAACCCAGGAGCTCTGGTTGGTAACCCAGGAGTACTGGTTGGTAACCCAGGAGCACTGGTTGGTAACCCAGGAGTACTGGTTGGTAACCTATGAGCACTGGTTGGTAACCCAGGAGCACTGGTTGGTAACCCAGGAGTACTGGTTGGTAACCCAGGAACACTGGTTGGTAACCCAGGTACACTGGTAAGGTCAACTGACCACCGGATATAACTGAAATACTGTTGAGAAACGGTGTACTCCCCCCCCCCCCGCCCCTTAAAAGCAACAAATAACATTTATTCGCAAACCAGATACAAATTCGATCTCAAGTTGTAGGCACAAGTTATGAAGTGAAGGCCAATGATATTGGAATGGTTTGAAATTTATTTTTCTTAATTTACGATCTGGATAACCAAGTTGAAAATGGCGCTGTATGTATCTGTAAAAGGATATGTCTGAAAGTTGATAATGCTGATCTCAAACCAAATTAATAATTCTAATTCTTTATTAAAAAAACCACATACACTATCGGGTGGATTTTAACAATATGTTACATAGTATTTTGAATATGTGTACGACTTATCTTAAGTCTGTAGATCATCATCAAGTTGAAGTTTTATTATAACCATGCACTCTATAAAAGCTTTATTTTAAACTTTTATATTTTACTTCGATTATAGAACAAGTTACCATAACATATATTAATCACTCTCGATGGCAGCTTCCTAGGTTACCAGTACAATGCAGGAATTGTGAAGATGGGAACCAACACCATTGGACTAGGAGCAATGCGCCCTACTCCTCCACCACAATGCCTCGAAATTTGTGACATGCCTGAGGTCCTGATGTTTCCTTAACGTTTCTTTCATGACATAAACTACCTTTTTTCTACATTCCTTACAAGTACTTACAATGAACCATAAAATATATTTATTGTTGGTATATTTGACTGTAGGGGAAGTTTGCTATAAGCAGTACAATATATTAAGATTTAAACATTTAGCAGTCTGTTTTTGTGTACTATTTAACACCTTGCTAAGACACGAAACTTGCTGAAACGATCAATTCGTAAAAAGGGTAAGTGATTTCGTGCTACGTGCCAATGAACACGTGCCATTTCAGTATTCGGTCGGCATTTTTGCTATATTCATTACACTCTATCAATGAAATACAAAAATGTGGTATATGGGTTAGTTTGAATCCCAGTAGACCCACTTTTCGCCGCCAGATAAAATTAGTACAGTCAGATAAAATAAGCAAATTAAGATAAACTCATCATTTTTACGGGAACCAAAGAACGTTTCATCTACAAGCAGAGATACGACTGATATAAAAATATTTTAATCTAATTTCAACATTGGATAAGAAAACACTATTTGTGCAAATTGGTTATCCATACATATTACAAAATTGTAATTGTTCCAATTATTTACCACAATTACGTACATACTTGTTTGATATGAAAGATGTTTGTTGGACATAAATCATCATGTTTATATGTCAAGATGTGACGATACTGTATACCGATACGTTACATAGCTTTACAGTGATATATGTTTATATCGTTATCACTATATTATTATTATATATTGATTTGTCATGATATGTATTACGGTTGGGTCATGACGCCCGCCCTTCATAGCTCACTTGAACACTCTTAGAATAGTATGTATCTTAGTGGTATTACATTTCTGTAATGGAATTGAAATAAACATCGAAATAGTTGGCCACTGTCTCCTTAACCAATTAAATGCGTTTGAGCAATTGTAGAGAAACTCACATACGTGTGTTTTGTCGAATAAGTGTTAAAGGGAATTACAATTACCTCTGATGGTGATATTGCAATACCGCTGGTTCAAGAACAAGCCGCACTCATTTGCCTACATAACTAAGTAAAAGTTCGGTTGAATTCTAAGAAAAAGATTGTATTTATAGCGCCGACAAAAACTGTTAATAGCAACGACGACAGAAGTCGAACAACATGAGATCACAAAAATCAGTTTAACCCTTGGCTGCAGAGAGGGAAATGATAGCTAGGCAAATATTTTGCCCAATCCTATTTCTATATAGGGAACTTAATTGATATTAAGTTGGATTTTTGTGGTCCTATGTACTGAATTACTGGCAAATCGATTTGCCTTCCAGACATTCGCTCAAGCGTTATGATTTATGTACGTGGCTGGGACGCAGTGACTTTCTTATATGTAATTTGTATAGATGAATACCCATGTCCTTTGGCAATTTATTCAACAATAATTTACGAAAGTGGTTTAATGCATGAATTCATGTTGCTATTTTAGTTGGTTTACTTACGATAATCAAGTCACATTTACAAGTCTGTATGTTGAAGCTATTAGAAATTTCCTAAGCATAAATGTCAAATATATATTTTGTAGCTGTTTTATATTGCACGATTCTTGCATTGCCTTTGTCTGTATTTGTATTTGCTTAACTCTAATTGAACAGTCGTGAATTTGCAATTCCAACGTATACGTATCAAATGTTTAACGAACATACACAAATGTTCTACTTCAAGCTCACAAAATGCACTTATTGTTGTAAAATGTTTGTTGACTTTCCCAATCGGCATTTTCTGTATTGTATAAACGTCAAAATGATACGTCAAGGTATTGTGGTTCTGAATTTCGAAATAACAACTTTGACTATTTCGACATGTAAGTGGTTCGTATTATTAACTCATGCTTTAGTGTAACACATTAATTACTACGATATGTATTATGACAATTCCGAAGTTATTCCTTCAGGTAAGTGTCATTATAAAAAAGAACAAGTATGACATTTTCCAATAATACTACATAGTTTATAATAAACGAAGTATTTTCGCACGCACACTTAGTTCATCCGTTCTCTGCATGCTAATGTATTGCACAGGTATCAAAGTGTATAGAAGTATTAAGCGGCATATTTTTTGTAAATGCCTACTATTAGAAAATCATATCTTTGTTGGTTTCTAATAGCATTTAACTATCTCCTGTCGGAGAAGATTGGTAAGCTTCCGTCGTTAAAAAAATAATATATTTAAAAGCCATAAACAGTTTTAGCACGATTTGTAGATTATTTCCACTTACACTTTGATAAATTCTTACCTTAAGGTTGGTGAACTGAAAATTCGAACATCGATCTATTTGCCGAATCTGAAGGGTGTCTGGCGTGTACGAGGGTATTTATTTGAACTGCGCATTCGTTCGACTGTTGATTCAGGATTTGAGCTTCGGCCTGCAAGAAGTGTCAAGTTAATATTTAATCAAAATAAAGTATTATAATAATACCTATATTTATAGAAGATAACGTGTAGAGATATAAACAAAAACAAGTAATATCTTGACAAAAGATGGTAAAGATTTGTTGTGCAACATAAAAGAATGCAGAGATGATACGATTGCTGGTCACTCCAGATCCAAAATGGATTTCGGTTAATTCACCGAAATTCAGTGGATTTCGGTAAGGTAATGTACCCTTTATCGAAAGGTGTTAACCAATCCGCATCTAGGTTACAAACGTTGTTCGGTTAAAGAAAAATTGCCTTGGTGGTTAACGTAAAATATGATTGGTTTACACAACACTGATATGCAAATAGCAAAACCACGTGCGCAGAAAAAAGTCATACAATCTTAAATATAACATGATCTATTAACATAATATTATAACAATATAAATTTAAAAAAATATTCTATAATACACATACATTCAATGAAGACAAACACTGTCATCAACTAAGTTACGAAAATTGTTTGAAATTTGTTATGTTTTTTGAAAATCCATGTATCTCATCTACATTGCAATTGTATTGTAATATTGTTTTATGTTTGCTATAAACATTTTAATATGTTTTTCGCAATAAATTATATTGTCTTGTATTGTTTAAAGTCGAATAAATATAAACATTTATGTATTAAGAGCGATGCTAAATGTTGAGCTTCTAATTTCACTCCATGAACCATGCTTGAATGTAACACAGAACTAGAAATGGACATATTCGCGCTCTGTGCATAGTACTCATAATTATGATATTTAATTGACCATTCAATTATATACTTAGATTGGATCATTCCATTTTCTGAAACAGGTACTCGATGATACCGTTGCAGTTTTATTCATCTGTTAAATACTATTAACTTTTAACAAATATCCCTATATAAAGAAATAGAATGTGCCATTCTTTGTGCATTGTTATAATTAGACGTGTTGCCATGCGCTTTGTGGAACATCATAATACATTATAATTGATAACAATTTATGGAGGAACTGAAGCTTAATCGATGTTAGTTTTAACTGAATGGAAACATTCAGCTCGACAGACGAAGCAGCTCAGTATATCAATGAGCAGTGTCACGACAAAACCTGTTTTATAGAAAAAAAACACCCATATTTTTTCAGGTTTTTACATTGTCTTACAGATATATTTTTTAGTTTCATTTGATACCAAAGGTATTTAAATCAGACGTTTCATTTTCTTCTTATAGCAATTCAAATGTTAGGAACAAAAAGCAAAAATAAACTACAAAATGACGTTGCCTCAGAAACGCTTTACTCAAATGTTTTAATTCTTAAAAGTTTCTATTTTTCAAATGGGATGAAACAAATTACAAAAAAAGGTTTCATGTTCATTTAATTCTACAAATCAAAAGTAAGCAACCAACGACACTTACGAGAAAGCCATTAGTTACTGACGTCATTTCATCGGGGATAACTCGACATAATAACCTTAGACACCAGCACAGCTTTAGTCATGGAAGCGCTCCAATAAGTTTATGAGGAAACCATTCACATTGTCATTTTTAAATATTTACCACGGCGTCTTCGTACACTAAGCTCCTTGCGGACTTTTGCCAGGGCCTGCCCGTTTAGCCTTGTCGGTAGAGCGCTCGACTGCTGATAGGGAGGCCGTGGGTTCGAAACACAGGCTATGCTTATGTTGATGTATTTAACAAAGTGACTGAAGAAAATGCTTTGAAAGTCATTTATCCTCCTCCTCTGAACTCTTATTTATGTGCGGAGGGTGTCAGTCGCTTGCTGATAAGCAGACAAGTACTGATCGGTAACTAAGGAGAACTAGTTAGGTCAGTAGACTGCCGTATATAATTGAAATATTGTTGTGAAACAGCGTAATCCCCCACACAAACACAAACAAAACGAACACCTACCGAGACGTGATACCGGTTCAGCGCGTTTGTCGATAAACGTATATGATTTTGAGCGTTTTTGATGTAATCTTATTGTTCTAACGTGTCCAATCGCGGTGATCGGCAGACAGAAATATTATTCCATTCATTATATTTTATTTGAAATGTTAAGATAGGAACATAACTGTGACCACGTCATTTATCTTGAAATATAGCAAATATTTAGTTGAGAGTACCGTCATTGTGTTCACTATATATACATTGGTCAATAATTTCTAAAACATGTTTTTCATTGACTGACCACCGCTTAAAAACAGTTTACACACCTTCTAAGTAAAGAAAAACAGAAAATACGATAAATCACCTCGATATTCTTTATAATATACAACAAAACTCGCACATACGAACATAATACGTCTATTTCTATTGAATACTAGAACCTGGTTTATGATTGAAACCGTTTTATCAAGACATGTGGAAGTAAGATTATCATACAACTCACCAACCATAGCTATTATCTTGACAAGCTCTGAAAGTATCTGTTCATTATGCACGCTATCGGCGACATCGGCTTCAATATTTGTGTTAACATAACATTATAACAGACGTTGTTAGCTATTCAATATAATGAACAATCATCTAACAACATTATGTAGAAAATTGGCTTCATGTTTTAGTCCCAGCTGTGAATATCATAACATACCATTAAATTTATGTCTTTCATTGATGCGTGTTATTGAAAAAGAATTTGATACGATCCGGAAAAATATCAGCTTGGTTCACAAGGAGTGGTTCTTAAGCACTTGTAGGAAATGATGAAAGTCCTTGGTTCACACGTAAGCTACATATTGAGACACTCCCATCATAATGAAGTTTTCCAGGAAAATTAAGTCCCGTACTGCACTGCTAATGACAGATATGTAATTCAGCATCACGCTGAGAATGAAAATTATAGAAATTGTTAAGTGCTTGTATGAATATAAGCTTTGCACTTTACTTTTGTACTTGGTAATTATTCTTGCAAAACGATTCTATACCGGGGCCTAAAACTAGATCACACAACAACTATTTGTGGAAAAACAACAACAGTTCAACGAATACTGAACGTTACAAACACTTAAAGACCTTCTTTGTTCGTCCTTTCATGTTCATACAAATATGTACTCATTTGTGAACAAACGTTTGTACGGTACACGATTTTGAGATATCACATGAGACTATGAACTGGTGAACACTGACATAATGAGGTTCAAATATTCACAGATGACGATATCACGATTTGATAGAAACTGAACTATCGCATTTCAGTTCGAGTTCGAGATTAAACCATTCAATATTTTACTTTTTAATGGGGATGAAAAAATCATCACCGGTTTTCTCCGTATACTCGTCATTAAATATCGCAACAAAATTTGCATAATTACTTTAACAGTACTTTTATAATATATTCTTTAATTGAATACATGTACCTTCTAAGGAACAAAAAACTCTTCATAACTTATGTCAACAGGTGTACGGATCGTTCAATATTGAGCTAGTTCATTGTTCGTTCTTTCTTTACATGAGCACGAAATATTCCATTTGTATACATCTTAAGATGTGTGTTTATACTTCACGCACAAGTATAGTGAGGTTAGACTGACCGTGAACAGGGGTATGAACTTTCAGGACCGATCCATGCCAAATTAGGTAAGGAAATGCTCTCGTGCGTGAAGCTAAACTGATGTTTGTTTCTATCAAAATATAAACGCGGCCTTTTCTCCGTCAAGCTTACGGACAAACACGAACATTTCAATAAACCTATTGTGAAATGTAATGGTCCAAGAAATATATTCATACGTTCACGGTTGATACAATCGCACTATAGCCCTTCTCAATATATGCGGTCCGTGGAAAGACAAGTCGACTTCTGTTTTTATTATTGTCGTCTTATTTGTTTAGAAATGTTAATGAACCTGTCAAAGCCAAATTGCGCAATTTATTGGTATTACTTGCCTGAATGGTATTTAAAATATGTTAAATATCGATTTCAGTGCTTTGATTCATTCAACTTTTACTAAAAAAAATACAGATTTATTCACGCCGTATTTTATTGTACGACAAGTCTCGTATGTTTTTATTATTTTTTCTAAGACTTAAATAATTCAGCATACGCCAACAGTTCTCATGTCGCCAGATAAGAGTTATATCAATTCAAACAAGATACAAAATGTGTCCATTTGTAAAAGTATTTCTGTTTTTAAAGTTTTAAAGTTGGCACTAATAGTGAGACAGTTCTCTCACGGCTAGAAGTAAACATAGCATTTAAGTTCTAAAAGTACATTTGACAGCTTACAGCAGTAACACTTTAACTGCTGTTTCTGTTTTTACTGATGCTAACTTCAATCAGATAAAAGCAACATTCAGATCATTACAATCCAAAGATATCGATATAAAACTAATAAACATGATGGAACACGATGCCGTATGAGATTTCTTTAAGATCTTATACAAAGTTTGACTTTGAAATAACAGCAAATATCTCCAAGATATTCAAGTAGTACCAGGATATAGTGACAGCAGAACGTAAATTCTTTCAATTTGTGTGTTTAGACTTGAGCCTACAGCAAACTATTCTGAATATTCCTCCGAATCTGTACGGTTCAAAGTAATGCACCACCGTTTCATGTTCTAATTTCTTTTTATTGTCAATTGATAATTCGGATACTAACAAATTGTTTATCTCTTTCCGTAGTAATGAAATGATAAATACAAATTAATGTATCTAAAACATAGATTATTTGCAATTACACTCACCATGGAAATGATTTTATTACTTAGACTTACAGTTAACTTTTAAATTACAAATTGTATACAACACCTGGGTACAGATAAAGATGAGGTTTTTTTTCCAAAGAATATACAGAAACTTCTAATTGACTACATCTATTCTAGATCCATATCTTCTAGTTCCCATAATGACATATTACCAGATAGGGTTTGTCACAGTGTGGTACAAGAGCCTAATTTTGTTTTAATTGGGGTTAACGCCATTTATCAACATTATAGTTATACGTGGCGGTCAGTGGATTGATTCAGTTTCCTGATCATAATTAGCAACTAGTACTAACTTGCCCTTCCGCAAGCGGCAGGCAACTTTGCCACATGAATCAGACAAAGGGGATAAATGACCATACCCAAATGCCACAGAATGACATGCCCTACCCGGGAATCGATCCAGGATATGCAAGTGACATCCCAGTGCTATGCAAACAGAGCTAATAGGGCGGGAGGATAGCACGAAACAACAGTCCTTGCCACCTGCCTTTATTTGCGTGACAATAACAATAAATCAATGAATACGATAATACGATTTGGCAGAATACAATTACCGTAAATGATGGCTGATTTCTGTCGTATCGTTCTGTCATGTTGGCACCAACACGCCATAACGACAAATAAAGTGCGCCAATACGACACATGAGATATTTGTCGTTCTGGCAGGGTCTCCAAAACACCAAGTAGTGATTTTGTGGTTCTGGCGTATTACTGCCCTTAAGTCGCGAAGTCATTCAGGCGTATGGAAATGTCGCACTGGCGGTCTAATCTAGTCGTTCTTGCGCGTCAACGTGCCAAGCACACCAGAACGACAGGTAAGCATGCATATACTATCAATAAGGTATTTGTCGTTCAAACATGGACACCATTACGACAACCGTGAATTAGGCAATTTGCAATTTGGCTTGTTGACGTGTCGGCGGGGCGTCAACACACCAACATGTCAGAACGACAAATTCTTGACTTGACGTGTTGCCCCCCCCCCCACCAGAACAACAAATATTTCATCTGTCGTATCGACGCACTAAATTTGACGTTTTGGTATGTTAGCGCCCTTTAAACGCCCCGACACATGCCAGAACGAGATGACAGAAATCAAACATACGTTGGATAGTACGACCGAAGCATAACAATGCTTTACTGAATATAATATTATTTACGTAATACACAGCACAACAAATCATAATTATATTACATCTCAGCATGCGCTCGTGGAGAGATGTAGTTAGCTTTCAAATAATTATCTAGCCGCTTCTAATAAATTAATCCTGGTAAACAAGATGAATGTAAGTTATAATACAGTAGCATCTCAATAATACGACCACCCTTGTAACCCTAAAATCTGGTCTTGTTATTGAGGTGGTCTTGATATTGAGGTTCAACAAAGAGCAAAACAGTAAAAATTGTGATCTAAATTTTGAGGTGGTGTTTTTATTGAGGTGATCTTTAAGTTAGGTTTTACTGTGCAGTCAAGCTTGAACGTGAGACCAGCACTGTGCAGTCAAGCTTGAACGTGAGACCAGCACTGTGCAGTCAAGCTTGAACGTGAGACCAGCACTGTGCAGTCAAGCTTGAACGTGAGACCAGCACTGTGCAGTCAAGCTGGAACGTGAGACCAGCACTGTGCAGTCAAGCTTGAACGTGAGACCAGCACTGTGCAGTCAAGCTTGAACGTGAGACCAGCACTGTGCAGTCAAGCTTGAACGTGAGACGAGCATTTTGTGGTTTTTATTGTGGTCTGATTATCGAGTTAAAATGTGAATGAGAAAAAAACTCGATGGTGAAAAATACGGTCTAATTAATGAAGTGGCCTTAATTTAATGTGTGTCTTTAAGGGAGGTTTTATTATACTAAAACACAATTACGGAAACATTGTATTTCAATGTTATAAATGGAGAGGGTGGATTTAAATTCAAATACAAATAACGTTATATTAATCTGTAGATGCATGTTCTATGTTATGGAATTCCCATAATCCTGCTTCTGGAACGGCAGGAAATGGAAGAAATTTCTAATCGAATGAAGCAATAAGCAAATTATTTCTTCAAAAGAATTTTTCATTTACTTCTGTATAAACATTTCGAGAACAAGAGACACTCCAAAGCTTTTTATAAGAAAATCAGAGATACAAAATAAACAAACGATTTATATTTGACGCTTGATTTCTCCGGAGTATTTTCCCCCCGTTTTCTGGTACAAAATTCTTCATACATGCAGACGAGTTTTATAATGAATACGTCTGCGCATGCTGCTGGCTCAACGTTTGCATCACTTTCTATGTGATAATCAACATTGTCTGTCATCCATAGTGCCGAGTTCAGTGACTGCGAGCTGTTCACTCCTGTCTTTGAGCAAAGAAAATTAAATTGTTTACTGTGTATTACTCCGCATACCGTTCTGTGTTGTATTTCACCATGGAAAACTGGAATCTAGCGTACGTACTGAAGAATTTTACTGGAGAAATTTTCTATCCAAAAGTTTTATAGAACAACGAATATTATTGGTTAAAAGTTTGTAACGGTATACTTTCAGACGAAGGTGAAAAGTTATTTCATTCAACGAGCGTTCATTCATTCAACTTGAAAGTTTTACATACGCCGTTTCGCGAAGGATTGAGATCAGGAAAACGAATATTATTTTCGAAATAAAGTCTCACTCATTATACTATGTAGTGAAAGATAGTACGAATTAATTTAAGGAATTTAATTCGTGAAGGTTGTAAAAAATACAGTGATTCTTTGACTGCGATATTTAAATATTTGTATCAGTTTTGTAAGTAATTTTAAGGTATAATATTAAACATGGCCTCTACGTCCGACGAGGAGCATGATACCTTCGACAGCAATCATTTGGAAGACGAAGAAAGGGACGTTTTACCTGAACTTTATGAAAATTCCGACGCTGGCGACACAATGTCCACGTCGGAATGTCGTTCTGTGACATCCGAAGAGCGTTCACTAACTCCAGACGAGCTAGATGACATAGAAGAAATGTTGAGAGATCAACCAAAGCCAAAAGTGATCGTTTTCGATCTCGGTAAGTCATTTTTGTGCATCTGTTAAAGTGTAATATTAACAATTAAATCCCTGACACTGCTTATAATTTCTTCCCTAAATTAAGTGTTTATCAATTGTGAACCAATTCTTGTTTTGTTTCTCCCCGACTGCGTACGATGATTTCTGACAATATAGTGCTATTTTTATAATTACAAGTTATGCTAAGGATTTATTCTGCTAACATATAGATACTTATCTGAGAAAATATTAGATTTACTAAATTGTTTTTTTTGTAGAATTCGTGGTATAAATTCTAATATGTGCGATATTTTCATAAATAAATAAAAGTACTATCGAAATAGTACTGGTACTTGCTGTTAGAAAAATAGAAAAAGACATGTAATAAAGATGTGCAAATAACTTGACTAAATACATCTAAGATATCACATGGCTTTATATTAACTTGTCCTGCGCAATGTCAAATTAATACGAATACCTTTCAATAACAGTGCCATGTGCTTTTCGCCCAACTCGTTATGCTCACGGCGTAAAAACCCTAATATTTCGGAATTATCTTTAATGTATGCCAATATGCATATCTTTTTATAAAAACTAGGACGCAAAATGGTCATCATGAATACAACAAGTGCTTGTACGAGGCGTGCTACATATATTTCTCTAAATATATCGGTTTTGCTAGCTTTTGCATAACCTTGGAAAATCGTCTTTTTCTTGTAGTAAATTGATTAGTTCCACAGACACATCGCATTACGTGTTCACGAGAAGACTGACTGCATATATATTTCTCCCCCTTTCTCTATCTATCTCGAAACAATATATTCATCTTAGTTATGTATGTCTTGACATGCCGCAAACAACATATCATTTACAAAAACGTTGTGTTGCTTGTTTACAAGTTCACTAACCACTCGGGTACCTTGTCAACATTACCAATATGCTTCTAATCAAATTTAATATTTCCCCGCACGGCGCGGTATAAATACTGGCGACATAATTTGTAATAAAACAGAACGGATTATGGATACTCACCACGATAATTATTAGGTTTTCACTAATGTAGAGTTCATATACACATTGTGGAGTTGCAATATCTAGTTAATGAGACATTTGAGCGTATATTTATTAATGAAACGTGCGAAATATTTCCCGCCAGCTGTGTTTCGTATTTACCTAGTTTTCACCAATTTCTCTTCTCTGTAATATCTATGTAGTCCGAAGTATTCCTCTAGGAATGTTCATATTTCTGTGTTCTCGTATCAAATACATTTCCACGTATATTCTTACATTGTGCATGAATTCTTGGTGAATACGAGGTCTTTGCTTAAGCCTAATGTAGCCAATCAGAGCCATTGTTATGTCTATCGATCGTTTAACTTTAATATTTCTTAAATGCTTAATTGAATCCGATTGGTCGAGAAATTAGTTAAGAAAATAACCATGTTCACCACAGACCATCAAAGTTGTGGTTGTGTTTGGAAAATTAACCGGGACAAAATATACCGTTAATGTGAAAGAGTAAAATGTATAGCCGCCCTAAATTATACGATTTTAAGATAGTTAAAGACACAATCGTTTTGACCGTCTGTGGAATCCCGTAGGAAATATTTACATCGTATATACCGTGATGAACGAAAACAATGTCATATTTTTTATGACAAAACAGTTTGAAATTTGTTCGCAATTTTAAAAAATGATTTTTGTCAAGGTTTGTGACGACTATGGGGGTTGTATGGTAAAAATAATTACTACAATGTGACAGCTACAAAAGGCGTGGTTTGGTTGTTTTGCTTGGAAAAAACACATAGATAGCAACGGACCATTGGGAATCTCTAAAATTATGTTTGAAAAGCTGTTCCTTTCTTGTACAAGACGTCATATACAAAATTCTGCAATACCTAACTCGTGAGGACTAGAAAGTTCTTGTTAATGTTACAGTTTTGCAACAAATATACTGTCAATAATCACCAACTAATTCTCATACCAGTTTTTTTCTCTTTCACTGAATAGACAAGAGGTAGAGCGCGGCCTTTCATTTCAACGCTTCGCGTGGCGTCATTGGTATCAATTTTTGACGCTATGTGTTGTTTCTCCCCAATACCGTGTAAATAATGAGTCTGTATTATTACTATATATATCAAGGGGTCAAAGCGAAAGTATTCTATCTGCACATCAATAAATAAGCAGTTAGATATGTGTGTGTGCTGCCAGTTTAACTGCTACAATATGTGTGTGTGTGTGTGTGTGTGTACTATATATCAATACGAATTTAGCGATTGTATTCATTACAATGTAATAATAGTAAAACCTCACTTAAAGACCACCTCAATAAAAATACCACCTCAAAATTAACACCACACTGTTTAAGTCCATTTTGACTGTTCCGCTATTTATTCAACCTCAATATTAAGACCACCTCAATATTAAGACCCATTTTCAAGTGTCCCAAGAGTGGTCTTATTATTGGGGGTTTACTTTAAGATCACAGTCAGCGCTCTTTATCAATTGAAATAATTTATGCAGGTAAATAAAGTAATTTTAATTCAGTACATTTGTGCATCTTCCAGTTTTGTTCAAACTTTCTACAGGTATTGGTATACATTTAACATAATCGTTTGTTGAAATGCTTCAGCAAAATTTGTTCTTACTAATATGAATCTCGTATCAAGCTTCCAGCAACGACATGTAACAGTTCTGTGGATCTTTTATCTACATGTTATCTGTCTGTATCCGAATTCCCATCTACCAATTACCGTCATGCAAATTGGCCGAGTTAAATAGCTATGTGATTCTTATTAACAAATTAGGCATCAGGTTTCTTGTAAAGTGTATGTATCTCAAACGATAGGATGGGGTCAAATTGAAAGGTTTTTGGATGCTGCGTGTAAAATGTGTACGATAGCGTACTACGTTCCGGCTGGCTTAGAAATGGCTTCTACGTGACCTCGATGCGGAATGTGAACTTGTCTGTGTTTATTTTCAAAATTATTAGTAATAAAACGGTTGGATATTTAGTACGTACGCCAATTAGGAGTTGTCCGAATTTCGGCTATTGTATTATCCGTAATGTATTCATGTCGATAAAAGAAGGATTATCATGCATTCCGTCGTCAGTGCTTAATTATGATATGGTACATAATTACATCATAAAAACACGGAATTATGTTCTATATTATTAATGTGGAAGGATTCCAAAATTTGCAACATGTTTGCCTTGATGACTGAATACATGTCTGCATATATACCTCTACATATACCTCTACATATACTGCGAACAAATATTTATAAATGTAGTTTGATCAATATTGCAATAATATTTGTATACTGGTGCATATATACGTACGTCTGAATGGTACGAGTATGCCACTTGCTTCCACACGGGGGGTGGGAGGGGGAAATGTGCCTCATTATCAGACTTGGGTTTGCGTACACAGTAAATCATCAAAAATAAGACCACCATTGTAACTCTCGAAACTGGTCTTCTTATTGAGGTAAAGAGCAAAACAGTGAAAATGGACTTGAAAATTGTGTTCTTAACATTGAGGTGGTCTTATTATAGAGGTGGTATTAAAGTGAGATTTTACTGTACACAGGAGGATTATTCAAAAACTTTCAAGACTGTGGTCATTACATTTATATCTGTTAATATACACACGGGGTGCACTAAGCACTTTTAAAACTGTTTAACATCAATTTTACTTATTAGAATATTTATTGCAAGAGCGTCCAAAGTATCAAAGTTAATTGCGCAATATAAGGCATCCGGCCTAAACACAAAGTAAAGGTTGCATATACATGTATTAACATTTAGATCTGTGGAGTAGGTGTCAATGACATCTAGCATTATTTTTTCCTGGCAATAATGCAGGGTATACTCTTCAATTGTACTTTAATTTTGCCGGTGATGTTAATTTCTTTAGTCTGGTCGTCTGCGGCCATGGTCTTTCTCTGTACTAAGAATTGCCATGTTAAATTTAAGCTCATTTGTGTTCCATATACATCACAGTTACATATATACACAAACGTAGTTTCAAATTGTATGTATTATGCTAGAGCTGATGTTTTTATTAAACAATATCGGACATATGCCACAGTTTGCTCCGCTGTTATCCTGTGTTTACTTTCTACATCTGTCACATACTTAAACGTGAAACATGTGGGGCAGGGAAGGCCACATTCACAGATTCGACATCCACGAACTTATCTAGGCAAATGGAGGAGGCGCTCACAGGGAGGGACACACCACAGAATAACAACTAATAAAATAATGCTACAAACGTTTGAACCTTTTCTTTTGCGCAAAATACTCGCATTTTAGTTGTCCTATTTGTTTATATGCACTAAAAGAAAAAGAATTTGGAATGCCATAGTTTCGTATGCCAGAAAGCAGGGCGTTCAGACGAACATATCACTAGTACCACTTGACAACTACAGGCAAATGAAACATAACTTACACGAATTAGTGTCCCTATCATTTGGCCAAACTTGTTATACATCATGTTTGATCTATCGGGGAAACATTTTCTACTACTAGTGGCACATTCTTGACTCACAACTCAGACTTGTGTATTCCGAAATATAGGCCAAAATGACAAATCGTATTATTACAAGTTGATTCCAGACTGATCTAAGACCACCACTGGGCCGCATAGACCATAGCTTTATGCACATTATAAATATAAGTTAGCGTCTTCTATGCGAGGTACATGTATTTGAAATGAGCACTATGATCCTTTATCATAAAATGTAACACTTTGATTTCTTTATTTATGAACAAAAGTTATATCGTACACTACAAATGTATATTTTTTCAAATTAATTTCAAGAGTGGCAGCTGCAGGTACAACGAAGGTCGAATTCAAGTGGTACGAAGGAAAATGGAAATCTAGAAAATGAGTTTTTCAACTAAAATATTTTAAGTTTATACGCATTCTTAATGAAATTATTAAGTCAATGATTGGACTATAAACCTCTCAAATAACTGCGGTTATTCGTACTTCAATCATTCTTGAATTTCAGAATATTGTCACAAAATCTTTCGGCGCGGCGCCGTACTAACATGACTTTGATATTTGCATATCAGTGTTGTGTAAACCAATCAAATCTTACGTTTACCACTTAACCAACTTCTCTTCAACCGGGGATTGGTTAACCTTTCGATATGAGGTATGTTACCTTACCGAAAATCAAAGAATTTCGGCGAATTTACCAAAATCCATTTTCCATTACCAAAGTCAACTTCTTCTTGACCGTTAGATTGCAAAAAATGTGCTTGCTTCAAATTGCGCCGCCCATCTTTTTTCAAAATATTTCTTGTTTCTGTTCATTGTTTGTTTCGTTTTGATGAAACGATAATATATAGGCATGTGGCAAATATCTTAGGGCACGGAGCAGTACGGTATTCCAAGTAGTAATGCGTTTGCACTAGTCTACTTGTCGTGCGGACACAGCAGATTGTGAGAAATAAGTTAATTTTTAAAACTAGAATCTATTATTTTGTTTAATTGAACAACTTTACATCGCTGTATGATAAATTATTTTCCTTATCGTCTTCTATTCTCTATAATTTACAGAATGCATGTGTTCATGGCTGAGGCATATAACTTAAGCCCGTTGGATTAGAGAGCATACGTCATGTGGTATTAATAAATTATTCGTATGCACTTTGTAAATACCGTTTGTATATTTGCACAATATGCCACATTAACGTGCAGTTTACACAAATTGTGCATATAATGTATGTTTCCTGCAAGCTTTGTCAATAGAAGTTATATTAACACAGTTATCTTCGCTGAAATACCGAAATCATGCTATAAAATCCAAAAACCGTAATGCACTGCACTCGCCTTTATCATTGTAAGGACATTGTCAAAGCCTACATACTTGCATTACCCTAATACATAGTTATTACCGTTATAAGTGCCAACGAAATAAACCATGACTAAATTTGTAAATGCACAACCGTCAGAAAGCTTGTCATTAATCAGATTCGTTGTTTGTGGAAACTTTACAGAGTTTATCTTAAACGAACAGCGACTCTTTGATGTTCATTTAATCTAGCTTAACACTATCGTCATACACATCAACATTCTGAAAAACATTCACGAATGTACTACACAAATCTTGCCTTCTTTCAGCATAGTTCATTAATATTATATTAGGCAGTGACAGTATTCACAACATCTCTTATGCCCTCACCTATACCATCCTTGCATCGCCTTCTGTCATCAGGTTATCACGTGTTGAGATATATTTCATTACATCTGATAGAGACAAATTAATATGTCATTAAATAACACGAAACACCACACTGGGTTTATCAGTTAGGCTTTTAAAACGATATCAAAGTGAAGAAAACAATTTCAAGTCCCTGATTATCCATTAGAAATGAATCAAAATTCCAAGAATTTCTTGGATGATAGAAAAATGTTGGAAAGATGACAAGCTTTGGTTTGGCCTAGATATTGACATAGTTTTGTTTCTAGCTTTCTCAACATTCAGTCTTGGTTTACGGATGTTTCAGCTATGCGTCCAGTGTGTTGGGGGGATTCTAGCAGAATGTGTGATGTTCTGGGCTTACAAAATGACATGCGGGTCTAGTTAGAGAAAACTGACAATGTCAGGAAAGGCACTTCTACTGGCCCCTAAACTATATAAACATACGTAATCGATATACACTATACACAGTTTTATCATGACTACAGAAGCGTTCTCCATCATCTCAATCTGTCTGTTTTTGTCAGTATACAAGGTCATAGATAAAATGGCTTTTGTCCCGAAAGTGAGAGAAAAATGTTACGTATTCTTCCTTTGATTTATCGTTATAATTTCTAGAGTTATTTGTACCAAACGAATGTCATGAATGTGCTTCTCAAAAATACATCATACTTAACATTAGCTAACAAACAAATGTGGAGAATATGTAAAAAATCTTAGCTATTGTAACCATGTGAAGAATGTCCAATATGTACATTTGGTTGATGGTTCAACTAATGACCGCCGCCTCCTAGAGCTACCACTAATGTTTTCACTAGTCAGACACGGAATTTCTAACCTTTTGCTTTCCAGCTTTCACTGATTGGCTGATGTACAACTCTCATTTAAATTATTACTCTAGAAAGTATGGTGCGATTGCGATACGTGGTTCCAGGGTTTTTGGGTTCGGAAAAGTTTGTCCTGCGTTGTAACTGATACTAGTGATGCATCAATTTGGAATACGTAATTTGTTAGTTTCGTATTTTTGATAATGATGTTGAGTTCATGCTTGTGCTTGTGCAATAAGATATTTATAAGTTTTATATTTCAATGTCATTGGAAAAGCACACACTTGACAAATTTTCAAGGAGTCGCCGGATCAAACTCATCGCCTTCATTCGCCTATGAGTATTGCAGAGAGAAATGTTTGTTTATGTTCGTTTCGTTGAAAAAAAGAAGTGGGTAAAAACTGACTTTGCCGTTTTAAACATAATGTTTTATTCTCTTAGTGGCAAAAGAGAATTTCTATAAATATTTACTACTTTCAAATGGATTCGTTGAAACTAAAGGTGAGAAAGTTATGGTAGGTGAAACACATGGTTCGGTTTATTGCCAATAACCATAGTTACCTTCCCATTATCATTAGTGAAAGAAGTGCATTCGCTAGCATTAGGATGCCTTCACTGACTTAAACGAATTAACAACTATTTAATGAGTTTAAAACATGATTTGAAGTCAGTGTTTTCAGTAATTATCATGTTGTTATACCAGACAGCTTCATGATGTTTTCATTATAGGATTGGCACATATTGATCGAACCATTACGTCGTGTATGTGGTGTTCAGACAGCGGTGACTTAGTCCTCTATCTAACATGAATATCAGTCAGCGTCACTATTTGTTTGATATGGTTTATATTTTACATATCTTCTTGTTTTGTTAAAAGTGATAAATTAAGTCATTAACATCACAATTCACTGTTCATGTATTTGCGGTTTCAAACAAAATGGAGAGATCATGAGAACAATGGAATCGAGAGCCACCAAGATTTCGGATATTAGAATATAACATTATACATATAGAAAGCACTACCATCGGTCTTTCGTGCTCACAATGTTCGTCCAATTGTTATTTGAATTTTATTTCACATTCTTTTCCATCTACAGCCGTCTGGCATTTTGAGTAGGACAATACTAAGACAAGATGCATTTTCTCCAACTGTGTTTAATACAGTGTTTAACTGTAAGAGTTAGTGCAAGAGTACGTAACAACAGTACTTGCGACTTATATCATAGTCTGCTGTCTCAAAAAAATAAATGCAGACTTATAAAAATGTAAAATATTGTGCGATTAATGAGATAGAAAAGATAACATTTTTAGGTGCTGTCGCTATTGATAACTTACTGAATTATAGGTTTTTTGTACTGTAGCAATCCTATTTGTTATAAATTCAC
This sequence comes from Mactromeris polynyma, assembly GCA_032209605.1. Taxonomy (NCBI): domain Eukaryota; kingdom Metazoa; phylum Mollusca; class Bivalvia; order Venerida; family Mactridae; genus Mactromeris; species Mactromeris polynyma. Next base: position 2,714,041 of record JASFXZ010000016.1, on the reverse strand, counting down.
ATTACATTGAGCTATACATCGTGTTATATGTGTTACTGTAAGATTACAGTGTTTTCTGACTTAATACATTAATGCAGTATGCAAAAACACATTACGTTCATTATATACATAACCTGTATCTTCCGTTGGGTATAAATCCCGATTATTTACTTACTGTGAGTTCGCATGATATAAAAACTCATTCAGGTATTCGCTGAGACGGTACAGAGACTCATTATATACATTTTTGTGGGAATCAAATGAAAGTTTCCACAGCTGAGTACCACTTGTCTAGGAATATTACTCGCTGAAATTACTCCCCGTCTCTCCCACTAACACACTTCCATCTTCACCATGACAACATTCATATTCTATCCAGAGCCTTAGAACTGTCTGATATGATCAAACTGTTTCAAGGGCGTCAGCTTCTCTTCGATAACCGATATGTCTGATGAAATAATTTATGATATCAAAGCCTATAATGTCACACAGTGAATCATGAGATGAGAAACAAAAAGTAAGTAGTCAGTACTTGAAACTAAATTGGTCAACTTAATTAGATCTACTTGAAAAACCCAGGATTTAATCATAATAGTGTGTCCATAGTCCGTAATAGTTTACTATAAAAAGGTGAACTGTTCCTAGATGTAGATTTTGATCAGCTCTTCATTGCGAACGATAAACTTGTGAAACCGCCCTAGATAGACGATAAAAAGAGCCGTGCTGGCGAAAAAAAACATAACACGACATCCCTGTACATATTTTTACGGTGCGAGAGAACACAAGAACGGGGGTGGGGGGGGGGTGTGTAGATAAGAAATTAAAAGAAACAAGTCAGAGTGTAGTGGTCAAAGGGATTCATTGAGAGCGATACAAAATAAAACTGACTAGAGAGAACAGGCAACTTGAACAGACTTCCATATTCTTTTACTATTACCGTTATAAAAACTGACGAGATACAACAATTTCATATGTTGCTTTACTAGCCTTGTGAGTACCAAGTTGGATGCTTTTCTTGACCCTATTTCTCAAACCGTTTCAAACTGAGCGTTTTCTCTTCTCAAACATCTGGTATTTAATTTCTTTGTAACTAAAATCATGCATTAAATGGCCCCGTCATTAGTATTGGTATAAGTAAGTGTACTTACAATGTATTTCTAATGTAGACATCCACGTATTCTACCATTCAAAATATCAGCTCTTAACAAAATGAGATCGAGACAGATCGAAATTGCGATCTTTTGTGACATTCGGACCTTGTTACATGTCAATAAGACAAACTTGTGAATCTTTCAGGCAGTATTTTCAAATGCCATACAACAAAACATAATGCCTAGAGTAATTATACCAGTTCTATATTGTATCACCAGCAAAGAATTACGATGCATACTCATAATATGCAATAAACTTAAGTATTTCAATGACCCTCTATGATAAATTGTTCGTACGACTGAAGTGCATTGAATTTCAATTATTCCATAAAACTAATAACAAAATCTGTGATCTAACTATAGTAGTAGTCTTGTGTAGTCAATTTTTGTCTGTTACAATTCATCAAAAAGCACGAGAGGGTTCTGTTTAAAAAATCTTCTTACATTATACTGACACAGTTACTCTTCAGCTCTAAGCAAACATTTCGAAGATTCTTGCAGGCATTACAGAGTTTTACATGATTTACTGTTCATATAAATTCCATCTCTAAGCGAACAAGGGAAACACTGTATTTTCCAGGTTATGTTACTAAATTTGCAGGGAAACACTTCAGAAGGTTCAAATTAATAAAAATTGAAAGAACTTTTCTTGTCTTATCTTCATAAGACGTTTTATGTGAGAACGGTATCTTAATGAATAGCCTTTGAAACAGTTTAGAATGATTAAATAGACTACTCTAACCGTAATAAGTTTCCGATTTCAAAATTGCTACATAAGTGTACTTAGATAAAATGTGCATGTTACTAGATCAAGGATGGATGCACTTATGTTGAAACAATAGTGGCTTATACCGGAGGGTTGTTTTCAGACAAAGGACGAAAGACCAAACCACAGATATTTTAGGAATTTATTTCATCACTATAATAACGTAATATGTGAAGTTCGTAATACATTCAGTCAGGGTTCAAATCCAATTTCTTGAACAATAGTATTTCAATATGATATATATATCTTTCCTGAAGAAGAAATGTTGTAAAAATGCTGCTATTTGTTTCACTATGATCTAAGACAATTTGAGAAGAGAATCATGCAACAGCGCATTTATCACCAGCCATAACATCGTAAGTATAATGCAATGTTAAGTGTTGTTGCGTCGCTCAAATCTGGCATAGGTGCCTTCTTGAGCATGTGTTTGCAAATTTGTTAAAATGTTTGGCCGCTGCACCGCACTCACATACATCTTGTCACATATGAATGACAGAGTAAATAGAAGGCCAAACTGGTGAATGAATTCTAAGTTGTAACAGAGAATGATGTGTACGGGTCATTAGTAAAATGGTTAATTGCTAAACTAACGATTGAGAAAAGTTGTGAGCATTTACTCAACCATACAGGCCCGTCAATCATTGATATCATCTAACCATCTGCTAATATACTGATGTTAATGTTTTTCTGAAACAATTTCTAGAGCATCATATAGGTCACAACGCACGATCACATCATACAAAATAGGTTCAATGTTGAAAGATATACGGGGAAAATGTTTGTTTTTGCCAAATTATTGAAGTCCACGGGGTGGCTTGTTGAACTAAAGCATAATTTCTCCGCGTTCAAGCATTCCCTTGGGTTTAATACCGCTACTTTCGGTCATCATGCCCCAACTATACACATGGCAGTCGATGATGTACTTCTGTTTTTGCTGGAAATATCCGTACACGGTGTATGGTCCAAAATGCTTGCAGAAATATTAAAGTTACATTATGGTTAAGAATACCAATTGTAAATGCACGAAAATGCAACATCAATGTCAAATTCTCGTAATTACCGTACACATGTCTACCAATTAAAATAAATATCGTTTTCACATCACACACTTAATGTTGATATATTAATCGTAAAGCGTCGGGTATATAAAATATACATACTTTATCATTTTCATTTGACTTATAGCGGATTTGATTGGTTTGTTGTTTATACAGACATTTTATTATTCATTCAATGCAGCTGTCATGTCAGTTTCTTAATATGGTGACAGTAATTTTGAATACTTACATGTGTTAGTACTTCTCTTAGACAACAGATCATAAATAAAATTATTATTATTTAATAAAGTTCAGTTTATACCATTGTTTCCGGTGTTCGGGATTTTTTGTTAAATTGTAAAACATATTACATTGAAGATCATTCGCTTATTAATACATTCAGTTGATACAAAAATCTACACAATTCTTTCAGGATGATTTAGTTGATCAAACCAAACGATGGTTGGTATCTATAGCAGTTGTCTATACCCATGCACTGATTCGTGCAAACCATTACCGCAGGTTTCAGAATCTCAGCAATATTTTGAAGTGACACATTCATTCAAGTGTGTTCTACAGTCAACGCCTTTGTAATGATTTACTTACCTCATTGTGTAGATAGTTCGGCAATGAAACATCATTTCTCCGCAGATGTATGAGCGTACGAATTATAAACGAGTTATAGAAAGAGTATCACCTTGTGTTGATTAATTGCATGTTTTATCTCACTGACATCAACGAAACTGAGTAACAGAAATGCACGAGTGTGCTCCTATGGGAGAACAAGTATTTGGTTTACATGGGAAAAGCCTGCTTGCTGCTCTGTGCTGTTGAACAGATCGTGCGTGTAGGTCTGTAGTTATTATACGAAAAAAATTAGCATGTCAGTTCAAACAAACTGCTATTAAGTTTCCATACTGTTCCGTCATCGAATGCAAATATGTTTGATACAAATGAACAAACGATTCAACCAGTTTAACTGTTGTTGTATACCAATGCTCCTTGAGAGCACCACTTAAAGCTGTCAAATGAAACCATCGTACATTGACTTAATAACGGAACAAATGTATCAAATGTAAATTGTGGAATGATAAAACGAAATATAAAATTGTTCCGCTAAGAAATATATCAAATTAAAAAAACTTTTGGGAGGATAATTCCAATGTTTGATTTCGCCTGATGCTCCATAATGGAGATATTACTATGATAACCCATATTTTGATAGCAATACGGTTAACAAAAGGTTAGTGGAACTAGAGCCACACATACAAGATTGCTTTTTGCAAATACTGAATACTCATGAACGATCATATTGTGGTGTTTAGACAAATTCCAGTTGGTCTGCAAGGCAATCATTAAAACGTGAAACGGTCGCTTGATTACATATTTCAGTTAAATGTAATAATAGTTCAGTACCATAAAAAGGGAATACAAATGTATTTATGATATAATTCCAATTATAAAAATGACAAACACATTTTAAGGCATTTTTATAGCTGATACAAGTATTTTAGAGTACCTTAAACACGAATTTAATGACATGCATCGTGTTCTGGTGCTCGTCCTATATAAATTGCTTATGTTATGACATTATATTCTTTTTGTAGTAGTTTTATATTGCTATCGTCCTCGTGATTCCTTTGATGGTAACATTTATTTATTGCCTTGAAGTACATAATGGTATCATGAGTTTACTACTTGCACAATGAAGCCATATAAACAGGGAACGTGCCTATGGTTGAAACGATTGAAAAGATCGTGTTGATCGTCGTGTGTCTGTTGTTATTTGTCTCCACGATAAATTGAAAGTGTACTACCAACAGCTGTCGTTAATATGAAGATTGATATTACTTCTCTTTGCCGCTGTACTCTTAATATGTTTGTATGCGTGTAATCCTTGTTGATTCATTATGTTCTACTTCTTGTGATCTCCATGTCTCGTGCTACTCTCTCGCTTTTAATTGTGGTGTGTTTTGTATGTTTTAGGTAGGTCCTACTTTGTGAATTTGGCATTCCGTGGAATGCATTTATCAGGTTTACTTTATCCCTTGACTTGTTCTTGAGTTAATTGGTTTCCCATTATATTTGATATTTGTGATAGCCACTGTTGCTTCATATGTCTCATGCTATATTGTGTTATTTTATATTCATTCCTTAGTTTTCATTTCGTTCCGTTCCTTTAAAGTGTCTGTGGGGAGATCCTGTTTTGTAAATATGACTTTCCATTTACTACCCTTTCTCACCTTTACTAATTATGGTATCATCTGAATCATCCCACAATATTGTCTTCAAATTTTATATTCTCAGAGTTTGTTGCAATGTGCGCTCGTTCGTTGATGTTTGTGATCATTTACGATTTTGCGACTGCGAAACAAGAAAATTCAATTACTATAAGAACAACCCAGCCAATGAGGATTTTTGTCATTGTTCGTTAATATCCCATTTCCAATTTTAGTTTAATAATTATGTGTTTAGCAATGCGCTTATCACATACGCATACCATATAAAACATGTGTTCTTAATGGTGCAGAAATCAAATAAACACACTTATATTGATATAGGTTTTGCAATATTACAGACAAAGACTCATAAATCCCGGTCTGAAGTTATTTCTTGTTAATATAAACAATGTGAATTATAATACAGAAATTATTAGCAAAGATTGGGTGTTCCTAAAGAATGATTACTTCCACATGTAATGAGTATATGATTGTTCTATACACAAAATGAAAGTAAACTGGAAATAATGATAAATAATACTTAACATAGCATACGGTGTAAAGTGTTAAAAACACCGATGTATTATTATCAATAATTCACTAGTGAAATAACAACTAACGTACGCGACAAACAAACAACAAAACAAGCATGACGGAGATGCGCTCAAATGATGTTGACATTGTTAAATCTATATTTATTAAACTTGTCATCTAAAACCTATAAAACTCGGCCAATCCTCGTTTTTTTGTCGTTTTTATAAAATTCATGAAATATAGTCAATAAAAATGACAACTCATGTTAGATTTATAACATGCTGCAAACAAAAACTGAATGGAGAAGTCGAACAGGAAAAGTCAAAAACAAAGCGAACAGCAATCCCAAAAAGTTGAAGAAGTCATGAAAAATATACACACATGACGACGATTACAAAAGTAATAGGAACACAAGACACAAATATAAATGATTGGTGAAGAAAGGAATAAGGCTTTGAAACGTTCAGTGACAAATAAACAACACAATCTTGAAATTATGAAGACGTAAAGAAATAAAATCTACATACCTTGGCGAGACAATGGCTGTTGAAACTTATGGGGAATAACGTGTCAGTCATAAAATATAATTACATGAAGGTAATTTAAATTTAAGTACGATGTTGCAATGTTTCCATAAGTGTTTCCTCATGTACACCCAGCAATTTGTGGTTATGACTGGTTTTAATGTGGACATGCAACAAATCGCACTATCCTTAACAAGCATAAACTACTTCTTAAGTCAACCAAGTATGTGGTACGGGGACATTCAGATTTATTTAAAATTTATTCAAATTCGTAAGTGGAATTACAGGGCGTTGTTTTATCAAATGTGTCCAGTAAACCCCACCACCTAGGTCAGATGGTATAGCATTGGGCTATCAACTGGCAGGTACGGGGTCGATTCCCGACCCTCCGTGATATTCGCCTACGGTCAATTGTTCTCCATTTCTGATTCATGTTGAGAAGTTTTCAGCTGTTTGCGGAAGGTCAGGTTAATATCGGTTGGAAATTAATTCAAGGAAAACTGGTTATTTCAACTGACCGCCATGTACAACTGCTTAAAGCCAATAAACAAACAAACTTATAATACCAAAGTGTTTACATGAAACTGCATTTATTTTTCCATACATGTTTTTGCAAACATTTAACAGTGAATTAGATTACAAATGAGATATGAAATTGCATTCATTACAACTTTTGGTCCCTAGCCATAACTCAAAATTAGAATTATGCATGTTCATTATGCGAAATGTTTGAAAAATGGAATACTCATTCAATAATTGTATCAGGAACTATAAGGAATGTAACGCTCCACAGCTTCTGACAGACTAGCAAAAACTTGTTGGCTTTTTTGTTGTATAGAAATTTCGTCTGGTTTCATTTTTATTGCACGTATTATTTATTCATCAATCGTTGTAAAAATCCTTTTCTATATCTTCTTTTTAATCAAGTACCTTCACCAGTGCTTCCGTTGCGCATAAAATAAAATTGTGTTTAATTGATATATGAAAGGTGAACTTATGATTCTGGTATTTGAATAACTACCAACTGGAGTCAGCTAGGTTTGTTTCATTCCTGAATAAAGGTTTTGTCATTATGATCGATTGTAGGTACCTACTTTATGAAGGAGGCTATCCTATGTCGGTATTACACGAGCAAGCATATGTGGCAGTCAATTGCATTTTCCGAACACGTTTTTATGTTGCGGCTTGTAATTTTTTTCTGACTACAATGAACAACCAGGTGTTGTCTGTTATTACCGCTGATTTCCGTTTCAACAAACTCATATCGCTTTCCACGTGCGCAGAGCGTGATGCGATGTTATTAGCCACATTACAGGGAATAAAATTAGAGTTTATTCGCAATTGGAGTTAATGAAAAGATCTTATTCAATTCGTCCTATTAGTTAGTAATTTGCAATGATACATTCACGGACAGAACTGAGAAAGCCTAAGGGGAGGCCACATATAACAACATGAACAACGCCTCTTTATACAGACCCGTTGGTTACGAAAAGCAATGGAAATGAGAATGTTACCAAGTCTAGAAAGGTGTTTGGGGAACAACACTGGACTGCACAACAATGACACACGCATAGAAACTTCCACAAACAATGACACCAATGCTTTGTTGCTGTCAGTATAAATACTCAGACGGACAATTGTACATGCGATGTATTGCAATCGAAAGATATTAACCGAATGAAAATAATGCATAAGTTATGTAAAAGGTAAATACTTCAAAGTGTCAGAACATGTTTTGCCCACTCAACATATATGATTCATATCACATTATATAAAATAACACACATTGCATTGTTTTGAGTACATTCGGTGCAATAATATCGTGAAAGAAATTCTAAAATAAATGGCGATATAAACGGGAAGTTTTTAAACAAAACCCGTCGGATCAGAACGTATTACAATTTGTTTTACAGTTGGAGAATAATTGGTATTTGATTGAATAGACTGACGCAGAAGACTTTGCGCAATATTCATCTAACAGCAAGAATGTTGGTTTAGTAAACATTTCTTTCTGTATTTCATGAAATGGTTGTAGTTATCTTGGAACCAATCGTTTTCACGGTTGGTTTAAACTTATTCGCTTCTGTTACCCTCACAGGTGCTGCAACCGTCCCGAGGTGATTTCTATCTTTGCAAATCGAATTAGCATACCTCACCAGCTATGGATTTAATTGTAACTCGGTACCTTTATAGATAAGAAAACGCTGTAAAAATAAACCCTATCGAAGTAGAATCTTGTATTCCATTATTAGTTTGATAGAACTGTATGATTTTCGTGTTGAATGTAATTGGTGTAAAAGGAACATATATTTATCCAGGGAATGTCAGCTTGGTACAAACCTGTTTTTGTATGTTCGTTTTTTTGGGTGATTGTAAAAGATGTATTAGGTTGGCTGCACCTTTAAATCGGGGTCAACCCCATAATGGTGTTTTGCCACTGGCTGTTCGCAGTCCATATGTCTAAAATACCATTGTAAACGAACTCAATACCAAAGAATATCTCTATTAAGAAACAAGAGCGTTAACAAGATGTGGTAGACGATATAAGAACCCTGTGGAAACCATTAAGATCCGTTCAACTAACAATATGAAGCATTAGGTGTCCGATGAAATAAATTACACACACCAGGATCATAATGATTTTATCTTTTTCCTATCCATTGATGAATGGTTTCTTTCAAGGCTAGTTAGGAGTACTTATCAGTTTTCTTTCTACGGGTAACTCTGAGGTGAGTGATGTCGTTGACTCGTCTGGCATACTTGGATGTACATTTGAATTTACTAGTCTGGCTTTAAGTCTTCGGTACAGGAAAATATGAATTAAGACTTGAGTAGCTTCATTGGTGCGCTACTAGGTCCAATGAAACACAGCTGCTTTGTCTGCTTGAGGCGTTTCGTACCTTGTTTTCTTTAATGATTGATACGCCTCATTGCATGTCCCTAGCATATAATATTGTTAACTGCTACCAACTACATTTCTGATGGCTATATCTTACACAACTAAGGGTATCAGAGACAGATTTGTAGTTAAAATAGTGTATTCTGTAACGCAGCATGTCTAATCTACATTTCGACTGAAAGCTGTGTTTACGGTTTATATGCCAAAATAAATTTATTTTGATATACTATGTCTAAACGTCAGACCATTCTTATCTTTATAATGTACTTTCAGTTAGCAAAATATGTTCTCTCGCATGAAATATAATTAAGTCTGATTTTATGATGCTGTGTCTTGGTGTGTGTGCATGCTTGCATGAAAGCACAAAGATCAATAACAGCTGGTTATAGTTAATTTGTCGGGACAATTGTATTCAGTTGTTATGTCATTTATTTGAGCTACTTTCAGGATATAACAGATTTGTTTTATCTCCTCAAAGTAATTACATTAGGTTATGAACCTGCTGAGGCACACAGGTAAACTTCGTAGATTTCTCTCTACGCGTTGATTCACTTGTCGAGTTAATACTCACAAAACAACCAAGAGTGTTATGACCTATTCAAATCTTAAAAATTTGTTCATAACATTAATCTATCTTGCATGACAATTTTATGGGCAGACCGGAAAATAGATTGAAAGGCACGAGTAACTATGTTGAACTCCCATCTAGTTCACAATAAAACCACTGTTTTCAGTAATTAACCTCGCACTTACTACCCTGTGAAATATGTGATGCTTATACTAATATCAGATGCCTGGTGTTACCTGGGTTATAAATCTATTTTATAAGGTATCATGACCATCAAATTGTAGATAGCCGACATCAGTCAAAATTGTATTAGATTATAGCAGAATTAATGGCTCCCTTCATTCCAACGCCATACTATGAGATTAATGTTTTATATCGACAGTCCAAATGATGTCTAATACAAGATAAGAAGAGAGATTGATCATATATTTGCCGGTATTCTCGACGTTTCTTGCCAAACCTGAATGCCTCAGCATTGTGACCTGTCAGAGATAGTGTTAGACTATGAAACGTCTCTATTGAAAAAAAAATCATCCCGGTATAAATGACCAATATCTAGCAAACTTTATACAAGCGAAATGGATTTGTACATACAAAACTATAACCGACAAAATCGGACATATGCGCAATCATTTATTAACCAAAGTGTACTTGGTGATATGTTTCGAAACTACGTGTGATTGAGTTTTTTCTTTCTTAAAAAAAACGTTCCCATGTGTTGTCATTATGTTCAAAACATTGAAAGCACTTCTGCTAAATTAACGAAAATTATGTAACCTTCAAACAATTTAAAATAACTGTCTCAAGATGGGTCCACTTCAAAACACTATTAAACACACGTTGAAAATTTGACAGTAATTGCTTCTGGAACATCACGTGGTCGGAAACTACTAGGTGCCGCTTAGAATGTGTTTAACTTCAAATTCTGCTTCTTATTATGATGATTATACCTGTCTTTACTATATTATAAGGGTAGACAATACAACATTTTATAACAACGATCTTTAAACGAATGAAATTATTAAAATAAAAGGTGTTTATTCAAATTTGAGCTTGAATAACGAAGTCGAGCAGCGAATGCCACGAAGAGAACCGCTTCCTCAACACCCCACATAGAGGAGACATGACATTATATTCGGCAGCAATAGGAATTACAGAGATATAAACACAAAACTTTGTACAACAGCAACCTGACAGTAGCGTCCCAATGGATATTAAATTCAATGGCTATTAACATATAAGGGAACATATCAGCAGCACCATGAGGGCGATATACAAAGTTTATACTATATGTTGCTGTATATAGTAACACTTGTGCAGTACTTGGCACTGTTATTGCCAGAGTGAGGCTGTCATCGCTGTTCGGTCCGAGCCGATTATGGTTAAACGGGTCAGTATCATCCAATCACCACTTTTGATTTGATAGCCAATGCACACACACCGTTAGCGTTCTTTGTGCAATAGTGTAAGTATTCGGTAGATATGACCTTAAGCACGATATACGTTTTCTGAAGAGAAACTATGTCGGTGTTTATAAATTAATGGCTTCATCACTAAAATACAAAACTATGTACAAATACTAATACATTTAAAATTGATGATAAATCTTTGGTTTGACAATGACCCGTAATACACGGCTTCAGACGGTGATAGGTTCATTGGAATAAGGATACAGCTACTGTATCACCAAATATTTGTGGTTTCATGTTTGCTCTATGTCTTATATCTTATTTAAAGTCGACTTCTCTGCCAGTAATTTCTAACACAGATATGCATAAGTTAAAAAACACTAGTCAGAATTACGGTAATGTCAGTGCAAATATTTACCACTGAATGGATTTATCGCAGAAAATATTTTACTTTGTGACTGTGAAGAACATTCAGTGCATGGTTAGCCATGTCATTGATAGACTAGTTAAACAGTTTGGAGCGTGTCAGGGACGTTCTAAAATCTGCCGCATCAATTATCGTTCTTGCTGTCGAATTGCCACTTTAATTCTATTGAGAATACAAGTTGCAATCAGGGACGTTGCGCAACCTTCCAAACATTGGTGGGATAACTTTGACCTTTGAAAAATGAGAACTGGCTCGTTCATTAACCGGAACGGGACAAAACACTACAAAATAACCAATTGATGAAAATGTACAGATCAAACGTATTCGCAATGCTTATTTTTTATCTGAATGTATTATATTAAACAAATCTTTATTCATTCTCAGATATATGCTGGACGTTTGTTTTTTCGCGTAAAGAATCCTTGGATCATGGATGTACGGCCTCGCAGAGTCTCTTGTGCTTCATAATCTTACCTTTTCGTGTTGGCATAATGCTTCAAGTGACAACGGATACATATTCATCAAAATTACATTTATTCTGTAAAATATATCATTTGCGTTCATATTTTTGATAACCGGACTTTCTTGTTTTGTTACTTAATGTAGCACGTGCTTTAGTCTCAGGCGTATGAACATTTAGTTGCGATAATTTATTTTATAATCAAATGTTTTGACCAAACTCGTATTTACGGGACTATGTTCATTGAGGTTTTCTTCTGATTTTTTTAGTGGAATTCACATTCCATTCCAATTGATTTTGGATTGTTTTTAACATCTTTGTTCTAATCTCTACTGATAACAGGGATACACTGGAAAGAAATAAACACAAACGATATAAGTACAGCGAGGACAGATATGAGAACAACAAATAATGTTACACATAGATGGGAAATCGTTTGATTCAGAATCCTTTCTGCACATTTCATTTCAACAAACATATCAGTACAAAAACTTAAGCAACAATTGAAAACATTCATACCAAATTATTAGAATTCTTTCAAAAACATCCACTTAAGATAGGACAAAAATCTGTCATGATGTTTGTACTGTTGATTAAGTAATCAAACAGGCAATGACACAGATGTTACTGGAATGATGTCTGTAAACGCAAGAAATGAAATCTGTGTTTTACATCCATTTAGACTTCTTTGATGTCCATGAACGCTGAAGCCATGAGAATGAAAAGAACACAAGTGCTAGGAATGTTAAAGAAAGTGTCAGAACTGGAATGGCTATTGTTGTTAAATGATGTTTAGTAAGCATAATGCGCTTATCAGACATTTGAAATAAGAGATAATAGAACTTCTTAAGTGAAATTGTTGACCGCATTTTTACAGTCTACGATGATGTTACTGACATATTAGAATAATCAACATTCCATTGGGCAATTATTTTAGCAGAGGATTTTAAATGGAGGAACATGGTAGCTGTTAGTTGCTATACTTTGCGACTGAGATACCTGAAATACTGAAAACGTGCGGCTATAAATAATGCTTTTACTTCTCTATTTTTAAAAGTAGATAACAACAAACCCAAGGTGAAATGCCAATCTGACATAACGGATAATTACGTGGCTATGAACCGTATGTTTTTTCTTGTTTTGTTTTTCAAATTAGCCTTGCCATGATGAAGAGATTAGACTCACGTCACAATTTTCACTGATAATTGATAGATTTATGGTTTGGTATCGAACTTTGTGGTATGCCGAGCTTTTCGTAACGGAAACTTGTTATTAACCTAAAAAAGATAACTCCACTTAGTATCCAATACGCCTTGATTAATTCATTCAATGTAGTATTGAAATACGCCGCCTATATTTTCAATTTTCGACTTTGCAACAGGGAATTCAAATTATATGACGGCTTATATAATCAAAAGTGATGATTATAGAGAACAAAATGATTTGCAAACATATACATTAATATAGTTTGATATACTTTAATGGTTTAGAATTAAAAAATGAAAATGAATAAAAAAGTCGAGAAGGAAACGTTAAGTACAATGTAAGCAACAAAGAGCCGTTCATCTAAAAGCATAAGGAGTCACAAAAATGTATACAAGTAAACGAATACAAATATAAATGGAACAGAGGAGTAACGCCTTGCAACAGTCGCATAATTTAATTAATTAATAATTAATGTAATTACATATAGTAGTACAATGTCAGATATATAACCTTCTCTCCCATATGGGATATCCCGGTGGCGAGGGTAAACAAACTCAACTCCACGATATATAACCACAAAGTGTTTGTTTTCCAAAGCAGTTGCAATTAATGTAAGCATTGTTTGTAACACTGTAGTTGATCACATCACATATAATTTTACAGATTGGTATCATACTGGTCTGACTGATGGCAACAAACAACAAATGCTGATTCTTTATTTGCATCATTTAGTATTGACATTCGTCTTACTGTAGGTATGTTCACATGCAGATTGTGCGATCTTCATTCCGTTAATAAGTATCCACTGCTTTTTATAATTTTGGCAATTGTTGTTAACCTTGCACTGACCTCTTTGAAAAAAAATACTGAGTTGACTACCACATTGTGTATGCTTTACAGCGCCATGCTTTTACTTAGAATACGTTTTGTTTATAATATATATAGAACCATTGCCGCTATTTGTAGAGTTAAACGTATAGCTATTGGTATGAACTGACCTTACATGAACCATCAATAATTGGTTTGTAAAACAAAAAGCTTTTAAGAAAACATACCTCCATTTGCAAGGAGTGTGAGTTTACAGATAAGCCGGTTTTGAACTACTAGCTTACGTGAAGCTTCTCTGCTATGAATGTTTTGCATTTTAATGTTCTGACTGTTTAGTGTGAGATTTGATGTGAGGTTTGATGCAACCGTAAACCAGATGTAAACTACCCAGTGGTGTGTTTGACTATTTCAAGGTGAAACTCGTAATTTCGCATATATTTATCTGGTCTCTTGTGATGTTGTTTACTTGTATGTAAATATGACCATGTCTCCTACGCTTTAAAGGCGGCTGTGTCCTTTGTATGTCGCAGTTCCTGCTCGACTTCTTGTTTCAGCTTTACTCCATCATGTTCATCATTTCTGCATTCTTTTACTTTTTCGTTCCAAACGTTTGATTATAATATTGACTGGTAAATTGTTGCATATTTAATACCAATTAATACAAAAAAAGTTGCATATTCAATACCAATTAATACAAAACGGTTGCATATACAATACCAATTAATACATAAAATGTTTCATATACAATACAGATTGATACATAAAATGTTGTATAATTATACAATACAAATTAATACAATACGTTCATTTCGGCATTAAACATTCACACGACGTGTATAGCAACATATGTAATCGACGAGGAGAATGCTATCAGTGTAAAACAGTTCATTAGTTATCCAGAGACCTGGTGAAAATTTAAAAATAAAAATGATGATAAAGTAAAGAAAGTCATTTTTTGATACATACTAGTATGCGTTTTCACATATTTCTTTTCAACATTATTATAATTATGTACAATCTATGTATCAAAAAAGAACTTCGGCCAAACATTTCTGCATTGAATTCGCTTTGGGTGTAAAAACAGGAATGCGTATATCAAAACATGCATAAATTAAGGAATGCATATGTTAAAAGATATGAAACATTTATGTTGTTTTTTGTTCATTATCAGTTTGTTTAAGTTGTTTTTAAGGCAAAACGTCAGAAATGTGTTATCTACGAAATTGTTCAGCTGTAAAATCGGCGCTATGTGAATAACAAGTGGAGACCACATTGACTTCTGGTGTGAATCGCAGCAGTTAGATTCTTAACGAAAGCCAATCTACGTCTTAAAAGCGCGGAAAGCTGCTATTCTTAATAAATGGAATGTTTATCAACGCGCCACAAATGTCATTGGTTCGTTTGATTTCCGACAGAAGTGTTCAGAAATAACAACAACACATACCTATAGTGGAGTTTTTGTATTAAAATGAAACGAAGTCTCTTAATTGTATTGCAATTACTGCCGATTATGTCTGGCTTAATTATAGCTTTGATAATAATTTTTCGTTTGGTGCATTGGAACTTTCGAAATTTTCGGATTACATATCTA